>JBBHAA010000512.1:6277500-6645000 GCA_037953035.1 Aquarana catesbeiana | reverse complement strand
GAGTACCTGTCACAGTCCATATGAGTACCTGAGTACCTGTCATAATCCATATGAGTACCCGAGTACCTGAGTACCTGTCACAGTCTATATGAGAACCGAGTACCTGTGTACCTGTCACTGCCCTTCAGAGTACCCGAATACCAGTCACCAGCCCATCAGAGTACCCGAGTACCTATCTGTAGCCCATCAGAGTACCCGAGTACCTGTCACCAGGCCATCAGAGTACCCAAGTACCTGCCACAAGGCCATCACAGTACCCGAGTACCTGCCACCAGGCCATCAGAGTACCCGAGTACTTTTCACCAGGCCATCAGAGTACCCGAGTACCTGTTACCAGGCCATCAGAGTACCCGAGTACCTGTCACCAGCCCATCAGAGTACCCAAGTACCTGTCACCAGCCCATCAGAGTAACCGAGTACCTGTCACCAGCCCATCAAAGTACCCGAGTAGCTATCTGCAGCTCATCAAGTTACCCGAGTACCTGTCTCCAGCCCATCAGAGTATCCGAGTACCTATCTGTAGCCCATCAGATACTTGATTACCTATTTGCATCCCATGCCTCATAGAATATACGTTGGGGTGTTTGCTTTCCAAAATGGGATCATTGTGTGGGTAATTCCTCTGGGCTGGTGTTCAAGGACCTTTAAAATTGTGGTTGGTAGGAATGAAATGAGATGTGTAATTTATGCTCCTAGAACGCCTGAAGTTACTACTTCAGTGTTGGACCTCTGTATGTGGACAGGCTGTAAAAGTCTCACACATGTGGTATCTCCAGACTCGTGAAGAGTAGCAGAATGTATTTTGGGGTGTAATTTTTGCTATATACATGCTATGTGTTAGAAATATCTTATAAATTGACAACTTTGTGTAAAAAAAAAAATGCGTTTTCATTTTTTTTCCACATTTTCCAAAAACTTCTGGAAAAAAAATGAACCATTCAAAAGACTCATTATGCCTCATAGATTATACGTTGGGGTGTTTGATTTCCAAAATGGGGTCATTTTGTGGGCAATTCCATTGTCCTGGTGCTCCAGGGCCTTCAAAAGTGTAATAGGTGTTTGAGAAATGAGATGTGTCATTTATGCTCGTAGAACGCCTGAAGATGCTTCTTCAATGTTGGGTCTCTGTATGTGGCCAGTAGGGATGAGCTTCGTGTTCGAGTCGAACCCATGTTCGACTCGAACATCGGCTGTTCGCCCGTTCGCCGAATTGCGAACGATATGGGCCGTTCGCACCAAATTCGTGTGGCGCGTCACGGCCCATAATTCACTGCGGCATGGCAGTGCATTGCTTGCTGATGATTGGCCAAGCATGCACTATGACCCGCATGCTTGGCCAATCACAGCGCCGCCTGAACAAAGAGCCATAATTGGCCAAAGCCAAGGAGGCTTTGGCCAATTATGGCTCAGGGGATTTAGTACACACCCCACACTATATAAGGCCGCCTGCACGGCGGCCCTGTGTAGTGTGTGTTCCGGCGTTCATTGAGAGAGAGAGAGAGACAGACAGTGTCATTTGATTTGAGTTAGATAGATTAGGCAGAACAGTCAGTCAGTTAGCTGCACTTACAGTGTATTGTGTATATATATGCATCCCAGGTGTTGCATATATATATATACACTGTACTCAGTTTAGCTAGATCTGTTCCTGTTATCTTCTAGACTATTTACATTTAGTGGGGTGCGTCCTGCTCACAGTGTTCAGCTAGATCCGTTCCTGTTATCTTCCTACTGACAGGCAGGCTTGTCTGGTTACAGTATATAAAGCTACCTGAAGAAAATTACTGGTGTTCTATTTGATCCTATTAGTACCACGGTCAGGCAGCTAGACTATTTACATTTAGTACAGTGCGTCCTGCTCACAGTGTTCAGCTAGATCCGTTCCTGTTATCTTCCTACTGACAGGCAGGCTTGTCTGGTTACAGTATATAAAGCTACCTGAAGAAAATTACTGGTGTTCTATTTGATCCTATTAGTACCACGGTCAGGCAGCTAGACTATTTACATTTAGTACAGTGCGTCCTGCTCACAGTGTTCAGCTAGATCCGTTCCTGTTATCTTCCTACTGACAGGCAGGCTTGTCTGGTTACAGTATATAAAGCTACCTGAAGAAAATTACTGGTGTTCTATTTGATCCTATTAGTACCACGGTCAGGCAGCTAGACTATTTACATTTAGTACAGTGCGTCCTGCTCACAGTGTTCAGCTAGATCCGTTCCTGTTATCTTCCTACTGACAGGCAGGCTTGTCTGGTTACAGTATATAAAGCTACCTGAAGAAAATTACAGGTGTTCTATCCCAGCTTAGTGCAGCTACAGGCCATTAGTATGTCTGGAAGGCCAAGAAGGAGAGGCAGACAGTCACAAGCCAATAAGAGAGGGCAAGCAGGCTCTGTGTCTAGTGCTGGTCGTGGAGACGGTGCATCCTCATCAGCACGTGGCCATGGGACACGCTGGGCCTTTTTTTCGGCAGCTGGCCGTGTTGAGCCGCAACATGCGGAAGACTTGGTCGAGTGGATGACCAAGCCGTCCTCATCCTCCTCATCCTCTCTCACCCATGCCCAGGGTGCTTTGTCTGGCAAAGCAGCGGCCTCTTCCCTCAGCTCAATATCATCAGTGACTCCTTCCCTAGCTCCACCATGTCCTCATGAGGATTCCCTCGAACTGTTTGACCACAGTGTTGGGTACATGCTCCAGGAGGATGCCCAGCGTTTGGAAGGCTCTGATGATGATACTGAGCTCGATGAAGGCAGTAACATGAGCACGGACAGAGGGGGTGCCCAAGAAGGACAGCAATCTGGCAGTCATGCTCCCCCTGCTGCAGCATACTGCCAGGTTTGCTCCAGTGATGAGGAGGGAGGGGATGATGAGGTCACTGACTCAACGTGGGTGCCTGATAGGAGAGAGGAGGAGGAGGAGGAGGAGGAGGAGGAGGCGGCACATCACCAACGAGGCAGGATGCCCTCCAG
Source organism: Aquarana catesbeiana (assembly GCA_037953035.1). Lineage (NCBI taxonomy): Eukaryota > Metazoa > Chordata > Amphibia > Anura > Ranidae > Aquarana > Aquarana catesbeiana. Next base: position 6,642,032 of record JBBHAA010000512.1, on the reverse strand, counting down.
GGGCCAGCCTAAGGGCAGCACATTGACTGCATCACACCCCAAAGCTCCACATGTGCAGGGCGCTGCAGTCTCTGCGCGTTATTCAAAAAGTTCTTTGGTGTGGGCCTTTTTTGAGACGAGTGCATCAGATCGCACCGCTGCTATTTGCAACATATGTCTCAAGCGTATCTCACGTGGCCAAAACATCTCCCGCTTGGGTACCACATGCTTGACCAGACATATGTTGACCTGCCATGCAGTTCGTTGGCAAGTGTATCTAAAAGACCCACACCAAAGAACAAAGAGGATCTCTCCTTGCTCCTCATCAGCTGAGATTTCCAACCCCACTAGACCTCCAGTCCTCTCTGAGACCTGCAGTGAGAGGAATGAAGGTGTAGAATTAGGTGTGTCACAGCCAAGTACTTGTGGGCAATCTGCTTTTGGTACACCGACGTCAGATTGTACCAGGCAAATTTCCCTGCCCCAGCTGCTGCACCGCCGAAAGAAGTTTGCTCCCAGCCATCCACATGCCCAGCGGTTGAATGCTAGCTTGGCAAAATTGCTAGCACTTCAACTGCTGCCTTTTCAGTTGGTAGACTCTGCCCCCTTCCGTGAGTTTGTGGAATGTGCGGTTCCTCAGTGGCAGGTACCCAAACGCCACTTTTTCTCATGGAAGGCGATTCCGGCTCTCTACCGGCATGTGGAAGGCAATGTCCATGCCTCGCTGGACAGGGCGGTCAGCGGTAAGGTGCATATTACCGCTGACTCATGGTCCAGCAGGCATGGACAGGGACGTTACCTAAGTTTCACGGCACATTGGGTGACTCTGCTGGCAGCTGGGAAGGATGCAGGACAAGGTGCAGTAGTGTTGGAGGTTGTTCCGCCACCACGCCTCCAAAATGCTGATTGTGACACACCTCTCTCCTCCACCCCCTCCTCTTCTTCTTCCTCCATGGCCTCTTCCTCGGAACCAGCGGTGCTCCGTAGTCGTTCAAGGGGCTACGCAAGTACGCAGGCCAAAAGATGCCATGCGGTGCTTGAGCTGGTGTGCTTGGGGGACAGGAGCCACACTGGGGCAGAGGTTCTGTCAGCTCTGCAGGGGCAGGTTCAGAGGTGGTTGACGCCACGCCAACTTAAGGCAGGAATGGTGGTTTGCGACAATGGCACCAACCTCCTCTCTGCCCTCCGACAGGGACAAATGACCCATGTGCCCTGTTTGGCTCACGTCCTTAACTTGGTGGTGCAGCGGTTCTTGGGCAGGTACCCGGGCTTACAGGATGTCCTGAGGCAGGCCAGGAAAGTCTGTGTGCATTTCCGCTGGTCATATAATGCCAGTGCTCGGCTGACGGACCTCCAAAAGGAGTTTAACCTGCCCAAGAACCGCCTAATCTGTGACATGCCCACCAGGTGGAACTCAACGTTGGCCATGCTGCAGCAGCTGCACACGCAGCAGAGGGCCATCAATAAGTACCTGTGCGACTATGGCACCAGGACAGGGTCAGGGGAGCTTGGTTTTTTTTCCCCACGCCAGTGGGCCATGATCAGGGATGCATGCACTGTCCTGTCACCATTCGAGGAGGCCACGAGGATGGTGAGCAGTGACAGTGCATGCATCAGTGACACTGTCCCCCTTGTCCACCTGTTGGAGCACACGCTGCGTGGAATAATGGACAGGGCACTTGAGGCAGAACAGAGGCAGGAAGAGGAGGACTTCCTTAGCTCTCAAGGCCCCCTTTATCCAGACAGTGTTCCTGCGTGCCCGCCGATCACACAGGAAGAGGACAAGGAGGAGGAGGAGGAGGAGGAAGATTGTGTCAGTATGGAGGTGGAGCCTGGCACTCAGCATCAGCAGCAGTCTTTAAGGGATCAGTCCCAAGAAACACATGGACTTGTACGTGGCTGGGAGGAGGTGGCTGCGGACGTTGTCGTCCTTAGTGACCCAGAGGACTCCGGACCGAATGCCTCAGCAAACCTACGCTGCATGGCCTCCCTGATCCTGCAAAGCCTGCGTAAGGATCCTCGTATTCGTGGTATCAAGGAGAAGGACCAATACTGGCTGGCAACCCTCCTTGATCCACGTTACAAGGGTAAGGTTGCGGACCTTATCTTGCCATCGCAGAGGGAGCAGAGGATGAAACATCTTCGGGAGGCCTTGCAGAAAGGTCTGTGCAATGCGTTCCCAGAGACTGGGAGGTTACAAACTCCTGTTTCTGGACAACGTGTTGCTGAGGCTTCGGTCAGTCAAAGAAGGAGCGGTGGAGAAGGTGGCCGTCTGACCGATGCGTTCAGACAATTTTTTGGTCCGCAGCCCCAAGGTATGATCGGTTCCAGCAACCATCGCCAGCGTCTGTTTTACATGGTGCAGGAATACCTAGGGGCAAGATCAGACTTGGACACCTTTCCCACCGAAAATCCTCTGGGTTACTGGGTCTTGAGGATGGATCACTGGCCAGAGCTTGCACAGTATGCAATTGAGCTACTGGCCTGTCCTGCATCCAGCGTTCTTTCGGAACGCACATTCAGTGCTGCTGGAGGCGTGGTAACCGATCACAGGGTGCGTCTGTCCAGCGACTCGGTCGATCGGCTGACCTTCATAAAAATGAATGAGTCTTGGATCACCACCAGCTACCAAGCACCTGATGCTGATGTAACCGAATAATTTTTTTTGAAATCTCAGATCCCTTCAAAGACTGCCTATGCTGATGCTGAGTGACTATCCCTGAGTAATTATCCTCTTCCTCCTCAATCATCACGCTGATAGCTTGTAAGAACATTTTTGGTTCTGGGCGCCACCACCAGTGCCTAAGGCACAATTTTTCAGCCCCTGTTTAACAGGGGCGTGTTAATTACAATTTTTGATGTAATACTTTGTAGCAGGGCTCGTTCCTGCATTCCAACTAGAGTGTCTGTGAGGGGTTGCAGTGTTGTGGCACCAGCACCAGTGCCTAAGGCCCAATTTTTCTGCCCCTGTCTAACAGGGGCGTGTAATTACAATTTTTGATGCAATACTTTGCAGCAGGGCTCGTTCCTGCGTTCCAACTAGAGTGTCTGTGAGGGGTTGCAGTGTTGTGGCACCAGCACCAGTGCCTAAGGCCCAATTTTTCTGCCCCTGTCTAACAGGGACGTGTAATTACAATTTTTGATGCAATACTTTGCAGCAGGGCTCGTTCCTGCGTTCCAACTAGAGTGTCTGTGAGGGGTTGCAGTGTTGTGGCACCAGCACCAGTGCCTAAGGCCCAATTTTTCTGCCCCTGTCTAACAGGGGCGTGTAATTACAATTTTTGATGCAATACTTTGCAGCAGGGCTCGTTCCTGCGTTCCAACTAGAGTGTCTGTAAGGGGTTGCAGTGTTGTGGCACCAGCACCAGTGCCTAAGGCCTAATTTTTCAGCTCCTGTTCAACAGGGGCATGTAATTACAATTCTTGATCTAATATTTCACAGCAGGGCCCTGTGAGGGCTTACAGTGTTGTGGCCACAGCAACACCTAAGGCCCAAATTTCTGCTGAGTATATAGGGCAGGACCCTACTTTCAAACATCTAACTTACAAACGACTCCTACTTGCAAACGGAAGGAGACAACAGGAAGTGAGATGAAATCTACCCCTAGGAAGGGAAATTCTCTCCTGTAAGAGTTAATATGGGAAAACAATTTCTCCTTTCCACTGATGCTTTCCAATCCTTGTTCCACAAAAAACCCAAATTTTCAAAAAACATTTTTCATTGGGACAAAAAGTGAGGTGAAATCTTCTGAAGAGGAGGAAAGACAGCAAAACAAATGTCACAGGGGTGATAACCCTTCCCTATGTTTTCCAAAAAGCTTAAAAAAGATTTTTTAGCTGGAGCTAAACGCTTTAAAAATTTACCCGTTCAAAATTACAAAGAGATTCTACTTAACAACAAACCTACAGTCCCTGTCTTGTTTGCACCGCCTGTATACTGCTGTTCAGAGTATATAGGGCCTTTCCTTATTTTAATTTGGGTGCGGGGTTCCCCTTAATATCCATACAAGACCCAAAGGGCCTGGTAATGGACTGGGGGGTACCCATGCCGTTTGTCTCACTGATTTTCATCCATATTGCCATGACCCGACATGACATTAAACCCGCAAGCAGTTTTAAATGAGATTTTTTCCTTTAAAAATGACATTTTTGCAGGGACTGTTCTAAACACGGGAAACACGAGCCACTTTACAGGCCTACTATAGACACACCCCAGGTACGATATTTAAAGGAATATTTCACTTTTTTTTTTTACTTTAAGCATCATTAAAATCACTGCTCCCGAAAAAACGGCCGTTTTTAAAAGTTTTTTTTGCATTGATACATGTCCCCTGGGGTAGGACCCGGGTCCCCAAAACCTTTTTAGGACAATACCATGCAAATTAGCCTTTGAAATGAGCACTTTTGATTTCGAACGTTCGAGTCCCATAGACGTCAATGGGGTTCTAACGTTCGTGCAAACTTTCGGTCCGTTCGCAGGTTCTGGTGCGAACCGAACCGGGGGGTGTTCGGCTCATCCCTAGTGGCCAGGCTGTGTAAAAGTCCCACACATGTGCTATCCCCATACTCAGGAAGAGTAGCAGAATGTATTTTGGGGTGTAATTTGTTGTATGCATATGCTGTGTGTGAGAAATAACCTGATAATATGGCAATTTTGTAAAAAAAAAAAAAAAAACTTCATTTTGCAAAGAATTGTGGGAAAAAAATTACAACTTAAAAAACTTAAAAAACTCACCATGCTACTTGAAAGGCCTAATTTCTAAAAAGGGGTCATTTGAGGGGTATTTGTACTTTCCTGACTTGTTAGTGTCTCAAGAAATGAGATTCACGGGGGGCATGGTCTGCCAGCGCTGGAGATGGCCACTTTGACTCAGAGCTCGTCAGCCAAGGGAGAGCACCAGAGCAACACAGACCCATATCAGCAGACAATCCATGGCCATCCTACCTCCTCACAGCCTGCACACCCCATCCAGCCATGTCACAGAAGCGGATGACTGAGCATTATCCACAGAAACTGATGGCCTTCTTCAAACCTCCACATAAGGTCAGTCAGAGCCAAAATGGCGCCGGCATGACCATGACCGCGACTCCAGAGGCCTATATGGATCTCGGAAAATCCAGACCCCCAATGCCCACCCTCGTCTTCTACACACAGAGCAGGGGACAATCCTGTCACAGGCAGTCCGACGAAAGCCTGCATGCGGATGGAGCCGCCGCCACCTGCACAAATAGAGGCCCAGGCTTTCAGCGCCTTCCAGACGAACCAAGCCTTCAGGCCCAATCATCCATGGGCTCTTTCCCCACCACAGTACACCACACTAAAGGACATGCTGCTGTCACTCCAGTCCTCATTGATGACAGACCTTTCATCCCTCTTCACTAAAATAAATACAGACATGCATGTCATAGATGAAAGGGTGTCTCATTTTGAAAACAGTATGGAGGAATGCACCACAACTGTAAATCATTTAATTGACACCTACTGTATGCTAAAGTAAAGGAAGAGCAATCCTGGGATAGGGCCAAGCTGGCCGACTTAAAAGACAGATCCAGGAGGAATAATGTAAAACTGAGAGGAGTTCCTGAGTCCATCTTGCCAACAGACCTCCCTAAATATGCCAAGGAACTTATGCATTTGATCCTCCCTGATGCATCACCCAGGGATTTGATAGTCCATCAAATCCATAGAATCACTAAACCCTCTCACCTCGCAGCCTCAGTCCCTAGAGATGTCTTAATGAGGGTACACTTTTTCCACATAAAAGAAAAGCTTCTCATGGCAGCCAGAAACAACCCTGTGCTCCATGGGTCATACGATGGAATACTACTATTCCCTGACCTTTACTAAATACACATTGCAGCTGAGAAGACAACTTAACCCGATCACTAAAAGCCTCCACAATCACAAGATTCAATTTAAATGGCGATATCCAGGAACACTGTATAAACGAGAAATGGGACATCACACGTGATCCATACACTCCACAAAGGTATGCAACTGCTTCACACTTGAAGAATCATCCCTGATCCACTGCGTGAATTGAATCCGCCGCTGGAACAAAGACAACTGCATCCATCTCGACGCACCCAAGGACACCGTAGTACCTGAGTAAAACTTCTACTCTGATTCCCATGGGGCCTATCTATCGACACAGTAAAACCTCTCCCTGGCTACCAGCCTTACGAATTATTACTCCAGTTGAGTTTGACATTGTTACCCCCCGAAGTGGTTTAGTTGAAAATCTACTTTCTCTACTCCACATACCGGTACAGCTTGTTACAGCTATTTACAAGTTCCAATTTTCTTTGTGACTCAGTTTTACTTGTTAACCTTGTTGTTTTACAGCCATAACCTCGCTTGTCTAGAAGGACTTTACGTCCACACCAGGCACATTGGAGTGCACACCGACCTCCGGATCCAGGGAGACCGCCAGCCTACACCTAACTGTAAGTGTGTATAAATCTCCAACTAACCATACAACACAGACAATGCAAAATACAGTGTTGTCTCTTAAAGTAAATGGGCTCAACCACCCAGCAAAGAGACACTCACTCTGGAAAACAGCCCTAGACCTAAAATGTGACATCCTCTGTGTACAAGAGACACATTTTAAATCTACAGCTACACCTACATGTACAAACAGACATTTTCCTCATGTTTACTCTGCCTCTTTCACCTCTAAAAAAAGAGGAGTGTTGATAGGGGTAAGAAACTCAGTCACATTTCACCTGAATCAAACTGTTTCAGACCCTGAAGTTTGTTACATTATTCTTGTATGTACCATCAACAAAATTGTTTATACACTAGTAAATATCTATGCTCCAAATTTCAAACTAATGTGATTTCTTCGTAAACTTATGCATATTGTACAACCTTTGAAACAAGGCCACATAATCATTTGTGGGGACTTCAATCTAATATCAGAAGTCCAATTGGACTCCACTTCTGCAACAAAACGCAGAGAATCCCCCCTGAAAAACTTAATTGGTACCCAAGATTTGTTTGATGTATGGCGTTGTCTACATGGAGCGGAGAGAGACTACACGTACTTCTCTCCTCTCCATAAGACCTATTCACGTATAGATATCTTCCTCACAGATAAATGGTTGTTCCAAAACATCAGCACAGCTGTAATCCACACCGCGACTTGGTCGGACCATGCCCCTATCATCATTTCTATATCAGATACTCCACAACAAAAAAATACATTTCTATGGAGAGCAAATAACTACATCCTGCAACACCCGTCCTACTCTCCAGGAATAGATGACCAAATAACTAAGTATTTTGAACTCAACACAGGCTCGGTGTCCGAACCAGGTGTGGTGTGGAACATGCGTATATATATACATCACAAAAAACAGAAGTCAATGCGTATTGACACCCTTACCTCCCAAATAGCCAACCTAGAAAGTCAAAATAAAGCCAATCCTCAACCAACACACTCAGCACAACTCTTATCTCTTAGACAAGAACTTATGCCGCGTACACACGATCGGTTTTCTCGTCGGGATTCTGCTCAAGTTTGCCTTGCATACACACGGTCATGCAAAAGTTCACTGAAATTACGACCGTCAAGAACGCTGTGATGTACAACACTACAACGAGCCTAGAAAATGATGTTTAATGCTTCCGAGCATGCGTCAAATTGTTTACGAGCATGTGAAGGGATTTGCGCCTCGAAATTGCCACAGATGATCGCATTTTCAGATAGGAACTTTTCCCGATCGAAAAATTGAGAGCATGCTCTCAATCTTTTGCTGGCTGGAATTCCGCCAGCAAAAGACCGATGGAGCATACATGTGGTCGCATTTTCCGACGAAAATGGCCTCACAGGGGAATACTTTAAGCAATTTGCCCAACAATTAGCACCACACTTAACTGCATTGTTCAATAACATGGCCTCATCTTCAAAGTTCCCTAGTGAATCCCTACAATCGCTGATTATCCCTAAACCGGGAAAAGAGCCAACAGCCCCCCAAAATTATCTCGCTCCTGAATCTAGACCTGAAAATCTACGCAAAAACGATCGCCACACGACTACTCAACATCATGTCCACACTAATCCAAAGAGACCAATCTGACTTTACAACTGGCAGGCAGGCGTCCGACGCCACATCATTAACCTTGCGAGACCAGTGGAACGCCTTTTCTGCTCCTATCACTGGACGCAGAGAAGGCGTTCAACAGAATACATTGGAAATATCTACAACAAGTCCTCCAGTAGTTTTGGTTCAGGGGACAAATATTGAATGCCTTACTTGCACTGGACACCACCCCCTCAGCCCAAGTATTTTCAGCCAATATGCTATGCCGACCATTCGCCATAACCAACAGAACCAGGCAGGGATGCCCATTATCGCCACTGATTTTCAATCTGCTAGTGGAACCCCTAGCGGAGCACATCCGACAAAACCCTAAAATAGCAGGCTTTGAAATAGGTCACAAGACACAAGATCAGTCTATTTGCGGATGACATCATCCTCATGCTAACCAACCCAACGTCTTCCCTAGTAGAAGTACAAAATACCCTCCAATGGTTCTGAATGAATGAATGATTTATAAAGCGCTGCAAATGCGAACTGAATCGCCTCAAGGCGCTGGATGCATTCTCTGATGTCAGCTTCTCTTTAGTTTTTTTCTGAAGGCCTGGTGGTTTTCTTCCATGCAGATGTTGGTAGGAAGAGCGTTCCATAGTCGAGGTCCTTGGACTGCGAATCTTCGTTCTCCCTTTGCTTTGTAGCGATATTTGGGAATGGTAAGGAGGTTTTGGTTAGCTGATCGAAGACTGCGATTCGGTGTGTAGTGTTTTATTTTCTCGCGGAGATATGGTGGGGCGTTTCCTTGTACGCATTTGTGGGTGAGGCAGAGGGTCTTGAATGTGATCCGTTTCTTCACGGTTAGCCAGTGTAGGCTCTTTAGGGAGGGGGAGATGGATTCCCAGGGTTTTTTTCCTGTTAACAGTTCTGCAGAGTTTCCTATTATAAAGTAAATGCAACAAAAACCTATATCCTTGACCCTCCAATGGTTCTGCAGAGTTTCCTATTATAAAGTAAATGCAACAAAAACCTATATCCTTGACCTAAGCCTAGACGCCACTACCAGAAATCTACTCCAAGCCCAATCACCCTTTACATGGGCAGAAACCGACATCATATCTGGGGGTGCAACTGACAAAATCAACAATAAATCTCTTTAATTATAACTTCAAACCATTCCTCACCAAACTCCAAAAAGATGTCCAGCTAACCACAAATTGACATGGTCAGGCAGACTCGCAGCTTTCAAAATGCTACATCTACCTCAATTACTCTACTTGTTTCGAACCATTCCCATCTCTATCCTAGCATATTATGTAAAATCCCTCCAAACAACTCTTAACAAACTACTATGGCAGGGCAAGAAACCTAGATGTGCAAAAACCACACTCACTAAACATAAATGTGCAGGGGGGGCTGGGTCTATTGACTTTGAAGAATATTACTGGGCATCAATTCTGACCCAAATGCAGGACTGGTTCTGGCAACACCCCCAAACTTTATGGGGGCAACTGGAGGCAGCATCATTCAAACACAATAATCTACAAAAGTGGCTTTTGGGCATTCCACTTGGCATACCCATATCTAAAACATTACCCCCCACGATGAGAGCCTCTGCTCTAGCTTGGAAAAAACTAACTAATCTAAAATCAACGCAACCTAGCACATTCTCACCACCTCTCCCGGTAGACATTCTACAACACTGTACTATGGACTTCTCTCTGAAACACTGGGCATCAAAAGGCCTGAAATACATACAAGACATATTTAAATAAACTATTATCATTTTCGCAACTACAACAGAAATATAATCTTCCTCACACGGAATCCTTCACATACACCCGAGTTAAACATTGCATCTCACATCTAGCTACACCAATGTACACGCTTCCTCTTAATCTATGGACATACCTAACTAATCCCACCTTGAAACTGAAAGGTGTTTCCCTTTTTTACAATGCCTTCCATCAAAATTGTGTGTTTACTCAATCAAAACCTTACCTTCACTGGGACACAGACTTGGGCCAATCTTTCACTGATGCTCAGCGGCAGACAGCCTTACACTCTATATACAAAGGTACTCACAATTTCGCGTTTTGGGAACTCACACAAAAGATATCACTACGGTGGTATCTCACATCCACTAAATTGGCGTCATTCAGCAACATAGCTTCGGACCTTTGTTGGAGATGCAACTAGGTTAAAGGAGACCTACTCCACATCCTTTGGTCTTGTGCCTCCATACAAACATATTGGAAAAACATTTTTAACATACTGTCGCACAAAGCCAAATACCTTCCACACCTTCACTAGCATTACCAAATCTGACAATTGAATCAATCCCCAATCCATTGAGAAGGGTTGCAATGAATATCCTTCTAGCAGCCAGACTAGAGTCTAACCAGAAAACCAACCAGTCGCCTACTATAGAATGTACTCTTGATCTAGTCATTACAACTATGAGCTAATATTTGCCTCTAGTAAAGGAATGATTAAGAGAACACAAAAGGAGTGGCTTCCCTGGACCCAGTGGTCCCGAGCAGTGGTATTCCTATGAACCCAGTAACTCTGATGGTAAAACCTGTACTAAAAAGCCTGGAGCCTAGACTCGTTCTTCGAGCCAAAATCAATGTTTTGCCCTTATGATTGTCGAACCTACTTAAACCTTGAAAAGTCTACCTGTATCTCTGAGCTGTAGAGATTGTTTGTTATTGTGAAAAATTGGAATGTAACCTGTTTTCTCTTCTTGTTACACTTTGAAAAAAAAAATAATAAAAAATTATTGTTAAAAAAAAAAAGAAATGAGATTCACCTGATGTACTGAAGGCCTGATCAGATGTGATCAATTTTCAGTGACTGGCACCATAGTTTGTAGACGCCATAACTTTTACAAAGACCAAATACTATACACTAATTTGGGTTATTTTTACCAAAGATATGTAGCAGTATAAATTGTGGCCCAAATTTTTGAAGAAAAATTAATAATTAGCAAAATTTTATGACATAAACAAAGAAAAAAGGCATTTTTTTCACAAAATGTATGGTCTTTTTTTATTTATAGCACAAAAAATAAAAACCCACTAGTGATTAAATACCACCAAAAGAAAGCTCTATTTGTGTGAAAAAAAGGACGCAAGTTTCATATGAGTACAGTGTTGCATGACTGAGTAATTGTCATTCAAACTGTGAGAGCACTGAAAGCTGAAAATTGGTCTGGGCAGGAAGGGGGTGCAAGTGCACTGTATTGTTAAAGCAGAAGTAAACCCATCCATAAAACAGTTACCTTTCCGGCATGTGCCGGAAATGTAATACTTCGATTGGTTGTGCTCTCAACCAAACTGTCAAACCATCCAATGGCTGGTTTCATAACTGATCACATATGCAGCATTGTAGATTAAATACAATAGGAGGGTTTACTTCGATTGGTTGTGCTCTCAACCAAACTGTCAAACCATCCAATGGCTGGTTTCATAACTGATCACATATGCAGCATTATAGATTAAATACAATAGGAGGGTTTACTTCCACTTTAACTGTCATTAGGATGCTTTAGATACACGCTTCTTAGTCACTGACTTCTCAGCAGATGAACCCTCACCCTCCACCTCAGAAAACACCTCAAACGTATTTGATGCCTCCACCCTCACTGAATCCAAACCCCTCCATTAACCCCTGTCCCAACATCATTCACCCCAACTTCCACATCTTTCACCCTGAATTCCACATCATTCACCTTGCATTCTGCACTAGCCACTCTCATTCCCTTCCCACCTCCCCCCCACCATCATCCAATCCATCCCTCACTCCACCCCTCGGTGTCTGCCAACCTTCAGCCACACTTCTACCACACCGAGGAAGAGCCATACACGTTTAGGAGAAACAACAGGTGTAGACGCAGACCTGACAACCACACTTTCTGACACTGACTGGGGAACCACAGACTGGGGGGGACACTGACACCACAGCTGGCCTCACAGACACAGATTCTGATGCGACAAAGACACTAGGATCTCCTGAACCGACCTCAGCCAACCCAGACTCTTCTCTATCCAGATGGAAGAATTCCTCTACTCAGTCAGGTTTATTGTGCAAAGCCTCAGGGCACTGGCTATAAGGGTGACCAACCTTATCACACAAGTTACATTTAATGGTCTTACAGTCCCTTGACAGATGCCCCAGTTCCTGGCACAAGGAGTACTTCTGTTCTGGACAGGAAGAGGAGAAATGTCCCTTGGCTCCACATTTATGGCACAGCTTAGGTTGACCAGGGTAGAATATGGTAATCCTATCTCTACCAATAAAGGCACAGGAGGGCAAATGCTTGACCACATTCCACACACTCTCAACCTTATTGTCACCGACCACCCACCCAACCAGATTCCTCTATCATCCACAATCTTTTTCAGGAGGCACAATAGTTTCACCAAACCTCCTCAACCATACCCATAAATCTTCGGGGGGTATAGACTCATTCTTAGTCAGGATAGTCACATAATTTAACAAGGGCTGTCATTAGATTACCTTGGGGACAAGCCCCTTCCGGTCCGGCTGGCCCCTATATACATGCTCATACCACTCCCAAAACAGATCCAGTGATTCTGGACGCACAAATGACAAATCATATTAATAGGAACTTGCCGGACTGATAAGAGCATAAGTATCACCGCAGATTGTTGCATGGAGGGAGAGAGAGAGCGAAACCTCTCTCAGACAGCCATTAAAATCCTTCACTAAATATGGGGCCAGAGTAACCTTAAAGTACTTATAAAACTCAGCTGTCAATCCATCTGTCCCAGGCAACTTCTTAATGGAAAGCTTATCAATAGCCTTAACCACCTCATCTGCAGTGATGTCTCCTGTCAAACTAACAAGCGAACTGCAATTTCCCAGTCCTGGAATAGAATCCAGAAAACCTGACATGCCTGCCCGATCAAGGTCCCTCCTGCCCAGGAGGTCAGCATAATATGACTTGGCAGTTTCCAGGATCCCCGACTTGGACTTTGTCAAGGAACCCATACTGTCAACCAGGCCTATAACTGACTTAACTGCCCTATCTTGTTTCCAATTCTGGTAAGGGTTGGGCGAGTGATATTTCCCATAATCCCTTTCAAGAACCAAAGAGGCATGCCTGTCATATTGACACCACCTGAGCAAGAGTTTAACCTCAGAGATCCTCTCCAGATCTCCATTTATTGAGACAAGCCTATCAAGCTTCCTCTGCAAATGCTGGTAGGTGACATACTTACCAAGCTGTTTATTTCTTCCTATGGCCTTGAAAAATCCAACGATCCTTCATTTTGTAAGCTCCCACCACTCTGACTTACTGCTGCAAAAATCCATGATCGATACTGGTGCCTGAAAAATATCCTCAAAGGATTGACTTACCTTTTTATCACCCAGGAGTACCGAATTCTGCTTCCAGGTACCCCTCCCCCTAGGTGGTGTATCAGGGCTATTCAGAGTCACAGACAGAACACAGTGATCTAAAACTCCACCGCCTGACACACTGGTGCTGAGAAGGCAGAGTTCCCCATTAAAAAAACTCTATTCTACTCTGACTACTACCTCACTGAAAAGTGAATCCCGTGTCATCTGGGCAGCAATGAATGTGCACATCAACCAGACCTGCCTCTCTAGCTATTTTGTTCAAGAAAAAGCTAGCACAGTTCAGCCTGGCTCCGTTAACTTTCCTGTCCTTAGTCCTAGTGACAGTGTTGAAATCACCACTGAAGACAACTTGCCGGACTGTAAAAAGAAAAGGCTTTAGTTTCATGAAGAGGCATTTCTTGTCCCACTTTGTCTGGGGCCCATAGATGTTGATCAGGCATAGGTCCTGCCCCCCCCCCCCCCCCCATGAAGACAGCTAAGACCATGCATCTCCTCATTTCTACCTCAATAATCCGCCGACAGCATACCATCCCGGAAAAAAGTACCGCAACTCCAGTGTAAGGCTCGGCCGCAACAGACCAGAAAGAGGGGCTGCGCCTTCACTCCTTCTTCGCCAGGTGAATAGGTGAATATCAGCCAAACTAGACAACCGGTTCTCTTGCAAAAAGAAAATATCAGCATTAAACCTGCTGAGCAAAAATAAGGCCATATTATGAGCACTTACTGATTTTATGCTGGGGACATTAATGGTCGCCACCTTCAGTCGAGTGGGAACCGCCATCAGGGTGATTGAGGTAAATGTTTCTTAGCCTGCTTACCCCTCTCCCTACCTGGAGACCCTACACGCTTCAATAACCCTTGTTATTCCTCCTCCACAGAAATCACTGACTCATCATCAGAAGAACTTCCACCCTCTACCTCAGAAAACACCTCAAAAGCATTTGCCACCTCCACCCCCCTAGGTTCAGGAGCTTTGACATGCTTCCTCTTTCTCCGTCTCTTACCCTTTTTCCTTTTAGCCTCCAACCATTCTATATCCTCATTCAACAAACCCAATGGCAGAACCCCCTCCCCCCTGCTCCCCAGGACATCCTCAGCCAAAACCCCCCCATTAACCCCTCCCTCCACATCATTCACCCCAACTTCCACATCTTTCAGCCTGACTTCCACATCATTCACCTTGCATTCTGTACCAGCCACTTTCATTCCCTTCCTACCTCCCCCTCCACCATCATCCAATCCATCACTCACTCCACCCCTTGGTGTCTGCTGACCTCGAACCGCAACACTTCTGCCACGCCAAGGAGGAGGTATTGGCACAACCATACATGCTGGTCCAGCACCCCCCACTACACTAGGAGAAACAATAGGTGCAGACACAGACTTGACAACCACACTTTCTGACACTAACTGACACTTTTCTGACACCTCCTTCTGTATTCCTTGCTGACTCCAAGGATCCATTGACAGATGCAGTCTCTTTGTCTGTAGCAGCAATCACAGGAATGGCATCCATACTCGGAGAGATATTCTCAACAAGCATTCCTTCACCAGCATTTTCCTGAACTGAAACAGCCTGTCCTCCATTTGCAGACACTGTAGCACTGCCGCCATCTTGATCAGACCTAAATGAAACTTTTTCCACAACTTTCTCCCTTACAGGCTGAGGGACGACATCCTCCTCCTCATCTGAGTCGGTGCCACTCACGGGAGATTCCATTTCCATACTGGCCTGCAGCAGTCCGCCATTTTCCTCAACCTCCTCCTGACATGACCCAGGCTGCTGGGGAGGGAGGGGGGCAGATACTGACTCAGACACGACAGCTCCTGAGACAGGGGTAGTACTGGGGCCACCATGTAAAGCCACTTTCTCACCCTCCATCCATACTGTCGCCATTGCTCTGGCATATACCCTCTGGCTGGTACTCGCACAGGCACTCTATTTCATCTGTTGGAATCTCTCCTCATTCTCATATTTTTCTCTAAACGCACCGCTGCTTTCCTTCAGTGAAGCGACCAGCTTCTCCTGTTTCTTCAATGCCTCCTCCAGAGACTAGTTTGGAGTTTTCCCTCCTACTGCTCCCAGACTTACTGTGCAGAGATTTCTTTTTCCTGAAATCCGCTTTTAGGACAGCAAGTTTCTGTTGCTCCTTGGTAATACGGCGAAGTCTATTTACCACTTTATCCGGGATTGCTGCTAAGGACTCCCCTTGCATGGGGGCAGTCCCAGGATCCATTGCAGCTTGAGCACATGGTGTAGGCCTCAGTGCCTCTGGAGAGCCTCCACCTTCTTTTTCCCCAACATGGATCATGCTTTCCTGGGAAAAGCCTGCAGGATAGGCCCCAGGATTGCTACTTCTCTCAGCTGAGATCCCAGCAGAGTGAGCCAACAGCACCTTGCAAAACAGCACCACCTGGTGGAGAAGCTCCTCTGATGCAGAGACTGATGTGACTGGCTCAGTGTTCTCTGTACAGCACTGCAGTATGTCAGAGCTATATAAAACATTAATAGCCAGTTGCTGCCCGCCTATCATCATATGGTGTTGGCCCATTCAAACAGGGCATGCGTGCGATCGGGTGCGCACAGCTCTGCACTGTCGGTGGCGTCATGTCCCCGAGACAGCTCATCACTGATGGGGGTGGCATTGCTGTTTACCACGTGATCGGCCGTGATCCAGTCACGACCGATCACAGATGGTACTTGCCCCATGAACACAGCGCATGCGCGCGATCGGGAGCACACTGCAATGGCATGTCGGTGGCAGCCTGTTCCCAGGAACATTGCTAGTCACCGAGCATGGTAAACAGCCAATGGCCGGCGGCTGTTTACCACGTGATCGGCTGTGATTCATTCACAGCCGATCACAAAATGTAAACACAGAGCGTGAACTAGCTGTTACCAGGTCTTCCTTCCTCACACACCATTTCCAGTGTGAGAATAGAAGAGCCAGGAGCAGTGAGTTACCGATCTGTGTCTGTATTGTCCTGCATAAGCACAACATAATAAACGAGAACCTGTCACATCGTCCCTACCCCCCCCATTGCACCTGTAACCCAACAGTCACCACATCAGTGCCCATCAGCGCTCATAAAGTGCACCTGTCACCCATCAGTGCCCATAAAGTGCACCTGTCACATCAGAGACTGCCATCAGTGACTGTCAGCACTGCACCTGTCACCCATCAGTGACCATCACCAGTTACCCATCAATGACCATTGCCAGTTACCCGTCAGTGACCGTCATTAGTGACCTATCAGTGACCGTCGCCTGTCACCCATCACCCATTAGTGACCATTGCCTGTCACCCATCAGTCACCCATCAGTGACCATCATCATTCACCCATCAGTGACCATCACCTGTCACCTCTCAGTCCCATAAAGTGCACCAGTCACCTTTAGTGACTGCCATCAGTGACCGTCGCCTGTCACCCATCATTGACCACACCTATCAGTGAACGTCACCTGCCACCCATTTGTCCCCCGTCTCACAGCCCATCAGTGACTGTCAAACAGAAAAACCACCGCGCTACCATAGAGAAATCCCCCAAGCTAAGCAGCAGTTCACCCGTGAAATATTCACAATAAACAGAAAAATACCAAAAAAAAACTACGTTATATGCATAAATGTGAGAAAAATATTGAATGCAATAGATATCACATAAATGACAATAATAACAAATCTGTGTTTTAAATTAATAATAAAATAGAATTCAATTACTAAGATGCACTAAGAATAGGAAATTACAATGTGCACAACCATATGTGATAATGATATCAAATCAGTGTTTTTAAACAAATGACAAAATTCATACGTATAATAAAAAGCAAAGAGAGTCCCTTGATGTTTCTCCGTAAGATTCCAGTGAAATATGGAAAACAAGTACACCGTGCAAAGTGAACCTCCACCGACAGTCAAATGCGCTTACCAGATGGGAAGCGCAGATAGGCACAACTAGGACAACTTCCCAATAGGGCTGCGAGGCAATGGAGATAACCCTCTGGATACTCCTGTATATAGTGGGCATGTGGACTAGACCCCGATGTGTAGTCCCTAATCTCTCTCCATACAGTGTGGCTCCGATCAGTCAGCAACTCCAGTTAAGAACATAGGAATGGAAGAAGGGCAGCCATAGTGTAAATCCGGTAAAAAGGTTTATTGAAATGCAAAAATGTTGCCGGAGCGGCGTTTTGCCGGCGGTATTGCAGTGCTGCCCCATTGATTTCAATGGGGAGCAGCGGTGGAGAAGCGGTGAGTTTACCGCTCCAAAGAAGCTGCTGGCAGGACTTTTTCTGACGCCCTGCCAGCGCACCATTCCAGTGTGAAAGCCCTCGGGCTTTCACACTGGAGTGAATAGAGACGCTTTTTTCAGACGCTATACAGGCGCTATTTTTAGCGCTGTATCGCCTGAAAAACGCTGGCAGTGTGAAAGAGGTCTTAGCAGGGATATGGCGGTCTTGTGTCCCTGCAATAAAAGCAGTCACATTCTTTAGTTAAGGCACCACATAGTCAAACACATTACTAGGAACATAGTTAACCCTTTGATTGCCCTTGGTGTTAACCCCTTCCTACCCAGTGCCATTATTACAGTGACAGTGTATATTATCATCACTGATCACTGTATTAGTGTCATTTGAGATGTCAGTAGCAGTTAGGCATGCAATGCCAAGCTGCTGCTAATAAAGCAAACAGAATATTGGCATTAAAAGGGGGATCAACTGCAGAGATAAAAGGATAATTCTCCCGCTCTACAAGACTCTGGTCCGCCCGCACCTGGAGTATGCTGTCCAGTTCTGGGCACCAGTCCTCAGGAGGGACGTACTGGAAATAGAGCGAGTACAAAGAAGGGCAACAAAGCTAATAAAGGGTCTGGAGGATCTTAGTTATGAGGAAAGGTTGCGAGCACTGAACTTATTCTCTCTGGAGAAGAGACGCTTGAGAGGGGATATGATTTCAATATATAAATACCGTACTGGTGACCCCACAATAGGGATAAAACTTTTTCGCAGAAGAGAGTTTAATAAGACTCGTTGCCACTCATTACAATTAGAAGAAAAGAGGTTTAACCTTAAACTTCGTAGAGGGTTCTTGACTGTAAGAGCGGCAAGGATGTGGAATTCCCTTCCACAGGCGGTGGTTTCAGCGGGGAGCATTGATAGCTTCAAGAAACTATTAGATAATCACCTGAATGACCGCAACATACAGGGATATGTATTGTAATACTGACATATAATCACACACATAGGTTGGACTTGATGGACTTGTGTCTTTTTTCAACCTCACCTACTATGTAACTATGTAACTATGTAACTATGTTAGTTCCGACCCAGTGTCAGACTGTATGGCGCACTATCACCATCCCGCTCTAAGTTGCTGATCGCTGCCATTACTAGTATTAAAAAATAAAAGAAAAACTCCAGTATATATACCATAATCTGTAGACTAACACAAACCTCACACAAACCTAATAATGATATATACTTATTGTGATTTTTTTTTTTTTAACCAAAGACATGTAGCAGAATGCGTTTTGGCCAACATTTATTGGATATGTTTTATTGCAAAAAGTAAAAATATTGTTTTTTTGCTTTCAACATTTGGGGTCTTGTGCAAAATATAAAAAGCTCTATCTGTGGTAAATTATATAAATTTCATTTCTGTACAGTGTTGCATGGCGCAATTATCAGTCAAAGTAGCGCAGTGTCAAAAAGCAAAAAATGACCTTCTGGAGGACAAGTGGCTAAAAGTTCTTACGGATCATAACTGTGTGCAAACCTGTGTTGTGCATCTGTAAAGATACACATCAGGGCTACATAAGAGAAGGGGTGCTTTGCTTTTAAAGAAAAAAATATATGTTAAAAATTACAATTTTGGAGACTAGGCCATTAAGTAATAATGTGTACAAAAAACATCTTTGTTTGGGAATTCAGAAAAAAAGAAACGTGCCGCAAAAGCTGTGACACCAGAAGATGCCAAGCAACTGCGGATGACAAATTTCTTTGCGAAGACTTCTTGTTCAGAAAGTGCAGTGCAACATGTTACTGCAGAATCACATGGCACAAGAGAAGAACAACCAGCAGAGAAGTCCCCTTCAACAAGTCACCCTCAAAATGAAGGAAGAAGGAAGTTTAAACAAGATTGGTGCAAGGAACTCACATGGCTTAAATTTGACCATAATACAGGCATAGCCATGTGTGAGATTTGTGCCTCCTTCCCTGGCATTGCTGACCACACATCCAGGATTGTGAAAGGGTTTTCAGGACCATTTAAACTGGAGACCTTCAAAAAACATGGAAAGTCACTCCAGCATGACAAATGTCTAAAAGCCAAACAGGCCCTGTTGGCTCCAGAAGCTACGCCATTGGCTGCATGCGTTAAGAAAATGGACCAAGGGATGTTCAACCACATGAAAGTTCTATTTAATGTGGCCTATTATATTGCAAAAAACAACAAGCCATATACAGACTTTAAAGGTTTGTTAGAGCTGACAGGGAAACTTGAGGTTGCTGTGAGAGAGGAGTATGCAAACGACAAGAGATGCAAAGAATTCATCTCACATATTGCAACTGTAATCCGGAAAGAACTCATCTGCGAGCTAAAGGAGGCCAAATATGTTAGTTTGATGCTAGATGGATCAACTGACAAAGGAGGAGTAGAAGAATTAATATTGTATGTCAGATACATCAAGAACAATAGGATCAAAGAAGTATTTCTATCAGTTCTACCTCTTGAAATGGCAACTGCAGATGGGTACTTAGAAGCCATCACTAAAGAGCTGAAGACACATGGTCTTTTAGACTGGCTTTTTTCAAACCAGCTGATTGGAATTGGTACAGATGGTGCTGCAAGCATGATTGGAGCTGAAAATGGACTGGTACAGAAAGTACGTCAAAATCTCAGCCATGTAATTGGCATTCACTGTGTTGCACACAGACTAAATTTATGTCTATTAAGCTCTGTAAAAGGGGGAAAATGCATTGATGACCTCGACTTTGTTTTAAAGAAGCTGTAGAGAAAATTGAGTACTGTCCGTGATACTTTTTTTATTTGCACTAACATACAATTTTTCAGGACAAGCTTTCGGGGTATGTCCCCTTCTTCAAGGTCCAAGCAGTACTGATTCACAAATTTTTAAGCAGAATGTTAAAGAAGAAGAAGAAAAACACATACAACTCAATGGTAATAAAGATAGCAGCAGAGTTAGTGAGATAAGACAGAGGGAGAGCTATATAATGGAGGGGGGATACTAGTCACAGAGGGGGTCGTAAAACTTTAGCATAATGTGTAAGGAAACCAATATCTAAATTCAGGCCCTTATTTTTCGTGTCGAAAAGAATTATAATTCTTAGTTCAAACGTTTTCCTTTCCTGGATAGTTCTGAAATTCCCTTTAAGAACTAAAACATTGAGGTCTTCTATAGTGTGGTCCGATTGTGAGAAATGATGTCCCACAGGTGTGCATAAATTGTCTTCTTTATGTTCTTTGATGGTATGTCTGTGCAAATTCATCCTCACCTGCAACTTCTGTCCTGTTTCAGAGGATGAATTTGCACAGACATACCATCAAAGAACATAAAGAAGACAGTTTCTGCACACCTGTGGGACATCATTTCTCACAACCGGACCACACTATAGAAGACCTCAGTGTTTTAGTTCTTAAAGGGAATTTCAGAACTATCCAGGAAAGGAAAACGTTTGAACTAAGAATGATACTTCTTTTTGACACGAAAAATAATGGCCTGAATTTAGATATTGGTTTCCTTACACATTATGCTAAAGTTTTACGACCCCCTCTGTGACTAGTATCCCCCCCCCCCCCCCCATTCTATAGCTCTCCCTCTGTCTTATCTCACTAACTCTGCTGCTATCTTTATTACCATTGATTTGTATGTGTTTGGTTTTCTCTTTTTTTTTTTTTTTCTTCTTCTTCTTCTTTAACATTCTGCTTAAAAAAATGTGAATCAGTACTGTTTGGACCTTGAAGAAGGGGACATACCCCGAAAGCTTGTCCTGAAAAATTATATGTTAGTGCAAATAAAAAAAGTATCACGGACAGTACTCAATTTTCTCTGTCACAATTGCACTAATACGGCTACAATCAAATCAAGTAAAGAAGCTGTACCAATTTTACCAGCATTCACCCAAGAGAATGCGACAGCTAAAGCAGGTAGCTGAAAGTTTTCATGATAAAATCCAGAAATTTCAGTACTTGCATAACATAAGATGGGTGTCAAGCAAAGTCAGTGCTCTCTCTGCACTGGTCAAAGATTGGAAATGTGTGACAGTCCACTTCGAAAGTGTTGCTGCAGAAAAAGACAGTGCTTCTGCAGTTGCACATGGTTTGTTGAAAAAACTAACCGATTTTAAATTTGTTCACATGCTCCATTTTCTGCTTGACCATCTAGAAATTATTAAGAACCTCTCCCTTTTATTTCAAAGGGAAGAGCTTTTCTTTAGCACAATTGAGTTGCATGTGAAAAACACAATTTCTTCTTTAAAATCACTCAAAGATGTGCCAAAACAGTATGAGGAGAGATTTCTAACTGGAACATCACTCAAAGGACAGTATCAAGATGTACAGTTGCATGGACTCAGCAATACTGCAACTTCTTTGATCCAAAATGAAAAGGACAAATTGATTCAGTATGGTGTAAAATATCTAGAAAAGCGATTTCTCATTCAAAGGAATATTGAACGTTCCACTGCAGTGTTTGATACATTTGCCTGGCCATCGGGAAAAGCACTACAGGACTATGGTGTTGATGACATTACAACATTGGCTCGGCATTTCCAGAAACAACTCTCAATGCCTGAAATGCATGATAAATGCATGCATGCAATCCACAATGAGTGGTATGAATTTAAAGTTCTTGGAAAAGGAAAGAAACTGTGTGAACTTCTGGATTTGGCACTCTCCAACACAGACAGATTTCCAGTTTTGGGAAACTTGTTGTCTATAGTGTCTGTTTTGCCTGTTTCAACCGCATGTTGTAAGAGAGGATTCAGCTTGATGAACTTTTTAAAAAATAAGTTCAGATCTTTAATGCAGCAAAGTTTAGGTGATTTGTTGATGACCAACATGAATGGACCATCAGTGAAGGATTTTGATCCTGCAAAGGCTGTTGACCATTGGTACTTCAATTGCAAAACTACAAGGCATATTAATGGCCACAAAAAGCCAAGTGAAAAAAAATGACATTGCATTAAACACTTGGTGTCACATCATAATATATTCATTACCTACACAAGTTAAATGCCCATATATAATGTTTGGTTCTAATTGTCTTTCTGTGTAAATTTTAAGATTGGTTAACTTTCATATTGAAAATAAAGCTTTGTCGGTCATTAAAAAAAACCTGGCTCCTAACTTTTTTACCTGGCTCCCAGATTCCAAGCAAATTTGTCAAGCCCTGACGTAGTAAAATGTTATAAGCTTTGTGAGAGAGTCACGGTATATCTGTATGCGTTCTGCATATATGAAGGAAGAGATTCCCAGCTCCAGCCCCCTGAGTGCCTGGCCTACATGGGCACAACTGGAAGAATTGTATGGGACCTGGCATACCCACTGCTGAACAAAGGTTGTCACATATGCCTGGATAACTATTACACCAGCCTGCCCTTTTTCAAACACCTATACCTTGGAAAAACCCTGGCCTTCGGAACCTCCAGAAAAAACAGGAAGCTCTTCCCATAATCTTTAGTTAACAAAAAACTGCGAAGGGGGGAAAAAAGCAACATTGAGAAGCAACGAGGTGCTGGCCTTAAGGTGGAAGGATAGCAGAAATGTGTACATGATGTCCACCATCCATGATGACACTACAGTTGAGGTTCAAAAAAGACGAGGTCCCATTGAAAAGCCAACATGTGTCCAAGAATACAATCTCTACATGGGGGGGGGTGGATTTCAATGACCAAATGCTTCAGCCCTATTTGGCAATAAGGAGGCCAAGTTTCTGGTACAAGAAAGTAGCAATTTATCTCATCCATTTGGCCATTTATAATGCTTACATAATCTACACCAAATCCACAGAAAGCCCCACCCACTTCCTAAAATTCATCGATGAAGTTGTCTTGTCCCTCATCTATCAACAAACCTCCTCCCCCCAGAAAACCTTCGCTCTGATGCTGTTAGCCGACTTCATGAGCGCCACTTCCTGGACAACATTCTACCATCTGAAGCAGGCTGAAGACGCCAAAAAAGATGTTGCGTATGCAGCAAAAGAAGATTTCAAAGAGATACCAGTTATCATTGTCCCCAGTGTCCCCCCAACCTAGCCTTTGCATTGGTAAATGCTTCTGACTTTTTCACACATCCCTAAAATATTAGATCATATTTTTAACCATTTTTATCATCTGTGCTGATCATTTCCCATGCTTCCTCAA
The DNA here is from genome assembly GCA_037953035.1 of Aquarana catesbeiana. NCBI lineage: Eukaryota > Metazoa > Chordata > Amphibia > Anura > Ranidae > Aquarana > Aquarana catesbeiana. The sequence continues at coordinate 6,618,244 of JBBHAA010000512.1, read as the reverse complement.
ATAACCATGCCACTGCCTTCCATGTGAACTGACCCTGGCCTGTTTTTCATCGACTATGCCTCTGCCTACCATTTGGACTGATTCCACGTGAACTGACCCTGGCCTGTTTTAGCAACCAAGCTTCTGCTTACCGATTGAACTGCTTGGACGTGAACTGACCCTGGCCTGTTTTATGGACTGTGCTTTTGCCTACCGCTTGGACTGATCTGTTGCCCTGATACTGTAGTAAACAGGGGTCTCACATATGTGAGGGGCTCCAGAATTGTTTTTCAGGATGGAGAAAACAAATTCTTTGGTTTTGTCATTTTCGGGATTAGGGCCTGGAGTCCGAAGGCTTCAAATAGTTTTTTGGTGGGAAAAGCCTCTGCCCCTGAGCCCAGGTCTTACCTGACTGAGGCCCTCAGCCTGCTGCTGACTTACTGCCATTATGCCTGCTGCATGAACTGACCCCACCTCTGTCTTCTACCTGTACTATGGAAATAATTGGCTGTAGCAAGAGGCAGTATGTTTATGAAGGGCTAGAGAGCGGTACAATAATGAGTGTCTGCAGGTAACAGAGTACCAGGACCAATATTATGGCTGTGCTGGCTGTCTCTGCTTGGACAATTCCTACTTTGGCTGTGCTGTCAAAATCCTTGTGCTGACTGTAGACAATATTCGTGCCTGCCGCCTGGATAATTACTATTGCTGTTGCTAAGCACATCCCTGCCTGCTGCCTGGACCAATTCTTTCCTCTGTGGGCACTACTAAAACCACAGGTAATACTTTTTTTTTACCCTTTCCTCAATAGAATTTAATTTTGGATTGTAATTCTTGGTATGTACATGCTATGTGTTAGAAATATGTAAATAAAATAATAGTGCAGTGCTAAAGTTGTAAAAGATAATACTGTGAAATAAACAAGTATAAATAAAATGAATGTGACATGAAAAAACAGTTGATGTGTGCACAAATGACAGAGCAAAAAAGGCAGCAGCAAAAAAAATGGGAATGATGTGCTATAATCAATAAAGCAAAAATGGTACTGAATAAATAAAGTTCAATAACTCCAAAATGAGAGTTCATAAAATGAAAAAGGAATGAATAAAAAAGTCCACCAAGAAATTTAGTGTAGTGGATACTCTCTTTTTAGAGGCATCCAGCTCCCACTCGGCCTCGCGGCACCGGAAGGAAGATCACCTCTACCCCCTCCCTCCCTGCAATCTTCTGTGACACTTTACAGGTGCCAGAAGATTGCTCAGCCAATCACAGCATAGCTCGCGCATGTACATAGTTGCCAACAGTCCCGATTTTCCCGGGACAATCCCGATTTTGGGACCCCCTGAAATATCACATGGCCCTAAGTATTCAGACCCTTTGCTCAGTATTTAGTAGAAGCACCCTTTTGATCTAATACAGCCATGAGTCTTTTTGGGAAAGATGCAACAAGTTTTTCACACCTGGATTTGGGGATCCTCTGCCATTCCTCCTTGCAGATCCTCTCCAGTTCTGTCAGGTTGGATGGTAAATGTTGGTGGACAGCCATTTTTAGGTCTCTCCAGAGATGATAAATTGGGTTTAAGTCAGGGCTCTGGCTGGGCCATTCAAGAACAGTCATGGAGTTGTAGAGCCACTCCTTCGTTATTTTAGATGTGTGCTTGGGGTCATTGACTTGTTGGAAGGTAAACCTTTGGCCTAGTCTGTGGTCCTGAGCGCTCTGGAGAAGTTTTTCGTCCAGGATATCCCTGTACTTAGCCACATTCATCTTTCCCTCAATTGCAACCGGTCGTCTTGTCCCTGCAGCTGAAAAACACCCCCACAGCATGATGCTGCCACCACCGTGCTTCACTGTTGGGACTGTATTGGACAGGTGATGAGCAGTGCCTGGTTTTCTACACACATACCGCTTAGAATTAGGACCAAAAAGTTCTATCTTGGTCTCATCAGACCAAAGAATCTTATTTCTCACCATCTTGGAGTCATTCAGGTGTTTTTTAGCAAACTCCATGCAGGCTTTCATGTGTCTTGCACCGACGAGAGGCTTCCATCGGGCCACTCTGCCATGAAGCCCCGACTGGTGGAGGGCTTCAGTGATGGTTGACTTTCTACAACTTTCTCCCATCTCCCGACTGCATCTCTGGAGCTCAGCCACAGTGATCTTTGGGTTCTTCTTTACCTCTCTCACCAAGGCTCTTCTCCCCCGATAGCTCAACTTGGCCAGACGGCCAGCTCTAGGAAGGGTTCTGGTCGTCCCAAACGTCTTCCATGTAAGGATTGTGGAGGCCACTGTGCTCTTAGGAACCTTAAGCGCAGCAGAAATTTTTTTGTAACCTTGGCCAGATCTGTGTCTCTGAGCTCCTCAGGCAGTTCCTTTGACCTCATGATTCTCATTTGCTCTGACATGCACTGTGAGCTGTAAGGTCTTATATAGACAGGTGTGTGGCTTTCCTAATCAAGTCCAACCAGTATAATCAAACACAGCTGGACTCAAATGAAGGTGTAAAACCATCTCAAGGATGATCAGAAGAAATGGACAGCACCTGAGTTAAATATATAAGTGTCACAGCAAAGGGTCTGAATACTTAGGACCATGTGATATTTCAGTTTTTCTTTTTTAATAAATCTGCAAAAATGTCAACAATTCTGTGTTTTTCTGTCAATATGGGGTGCTGTGTGTACAATATGGGGTGCTGTGTGTACAATATGGGGTGCTGTGTGTACATTAATGAGGAAAAAAATGAACTTAAATGATTTTAGCAAATGGCTGCAATATAACAAAGAGTGAAAAATTTAAGGGGGTCTGAATACTTTCCGTCCCCACTGTATATACAGGAGGAGGGGGGTTAACTATAGACAGGAGGGGGGGTTAGCCATATACAGGAGGAGGGGGTTAGCTATTTACAGGAGGAGGGGGGGGTTAACTATATATGCAGGAGGAGGGGGTTAGCTATATACAGGAGTAGGGGGGGTTAACTATATACAGGAGGAGGGGGAGGTTAACTATATACAGGAGGGGGTGTTAGTTATATACAGGAGGAGGGGGGGTTAGCTATATACAGGAGGAGGGGGGTTAACTATATACAGGAGGTGGGGGGTTAGCTATATACAGGAGGAGGGGGGTTAACTATATACAGGAGGAGGGGGGTTAACTATATACAGGAGGAGGAGGGGTTAACTATATACAGGAGGGGGAGGGTTAACTATATACAGGAGGGGGGTTAACTATGTACAGGAGGGGGGTTAACTATACACAGGAGGGTAACTATGTACAGGAGGGGGGTAACTATTTCCAGGAGGGGGTTAACTATGTACAGGAGGGGTTACTATGTATGGGGGAAAATATGTACAGGGGGATACTATGTACAGGGGGGTAACTATGTACAGGGGGGGTAACTCTGCACAGGGGGGTAACTATGTACAGCGGGGTAACTAGGGGGAGAGGGGAAACTTTGTAGAGGGGGAGGGGGTAACCATGTACAGGGGGGGTAACTATGGCTCTGCCTGGGACACTGATGTAAGGACTGAGGCTGGGAACACTGGTGTAAGGACTGACTCTGCTGGGGGCATCTGATGCAAGGAGGGACTCTGCTGGGGGCACCTGATGCAAGGCGGGACTCTGCTGGGGGCACCTGATGCAAGGATGGACTCTGCTGGGGGCAAATTTTTTTTGCAATGTTGGCAACTATGCATGTGCAGTGCGTGCCCGGCTGTGAAGCCATGCGCCCACAGTAGTGATGCCAGCGGAGAGGAGGGGGAGAGGAGCGGGGCTTCGTACACCCGCATCGCTGGACCGTAGGAGTGTCTGATTATTAAACGTCAGCAGCTACACTTTTTGTAGCTGCTGACTTTTACATTTTTATTATTTTTGCGGTGGAACTTTGCTTTAAATATCATTGAAATAGATCAGCATAATATCAGCCTAACTATATAAATATTGTATTGACAAAACAATGTAGTACAGATAAATGGATGATGTTAAATCATCACAACTGTTAGAGCACCATCTAGTGGGAGCATACAAATTATACACAGATAAAACTAAATGCAATGTTTATAAATAAAATAAATGGATGGATTTAAAATTAATATATCATACCTGAATATATGAATAAACCATAGAAAAATATGACACTACCAAAAATGACATTGCAATAAAAAGGTGTACTAATGAAAGTGGAGTGGGCACATCAAGCCCTATTGATAAATGCCTTGATGTCCCACTCCAGGTTCATACCATAAGAATAATAAGACTTGAGCTCATATATCCAATAAGTTTCGAGTTGTGAAACACTTCTCTTAACTGAACCACCCGCCACGGTTGAGTGTATTTATCTATCACCAAAAATTGAGCTCCTCTAGGATCCCTATTATGGAATTGGGCACAGTGTTTAGCCACTTCAGCCCCCGGAAGGATTTACCCCCATTCCTGACCAGAGCACTTTTTATAATTTGGCACTGCGCTGCTTTAATTGGCAATTACGCGGTCGTGAAATGCTGTACCCAAACGAAATTTGCGTCCTTTTTTTCTCTTTATGGGCTTCTAATTTTCCCCTAACTTCTCCAATAATTTGATCAATCGTTCTCATTTTTCTTTAACTGCTCAATAACCATTGCGGTCAAATTAAACCATAAGACTACAAAATAATGGCTGCGGTTGTAGACCGTCACTTATATCTACAAAAAAATGGCCACCACACTATTTATATACATTGGACTCCAAGAAAAAAAAAATCTTAAGGCTGCTTTCACACTGAGGCGAGCGGGCGCTGGCGGTAAAGCGGCGCTATATTTAGCGCCGCTTTACCGTCTTTTTAGCGGCGCTATTCGGCCACCAGCGGGCCGGTTTTAACCACAATGTGAAAGCCCCCTCAGGGCTTTCACTTTGGAGTTATTTGAGCGGCTCTTTCAGGGCTGCTTTCACACTTTGCAGGCGCTAAAGTGCTAAAAATAGCAACTGCAAAGTGCCTCAGTGTGAAAGCAGCCTAATTTTGCAAAGAATTGTGGGAAAAAAAATACAACTTCAAGAGACTCACCATGTAACTTACTAAATACCTTGGAGTGACTACTTTCCAAAAAGGGGTCATTTGGGGGGTATTTGTACTTTCCTGACTTGTTAGGGTCTCAAGAAATGAGATCGGCCGTCAATACATCAGGTGTGATCAATTTTCAATAATTGGCACCATAGCTTGTAGACTCTATAACTTTCACAAAGACTAAATAATATACACTGATTTTTTTTTTTACCAAGCTGTATACATTTTGGCCAAAATTTATGAAGAAAAATTACTAAATTTTATGACAGAAACAAAGACATTTTTACACAACATTTTCAGTAGGACACAAACTTCATACGGTTACAGTGTTGCATGACAGAGTAATTGTCATTCACAGTGTAACAGCGATGAAAGCTGAAAATTGGCCTGGGCAGGAAGGGGGTGAAAGTGCCCTGTAGGCAAGTGGTTAATAATAATAGTGTGTGACTGTGGGGGGACATTAGAGTGTAAGCTTCTCTGGTTCAGAGACTGATGTGAGCTCAGTGTCCTCTGTACAGCACTGCAGAATATGTCAAAGTTATATAAATGTATAATTGTAGCACACAGACAGGATAGGTCTGGTGGTTTGATTCTGGGTTCCATTCCCTGATAGGCACATGACAGCCAGGCACACAGCATTTCCCACACACTTGAGTCAGTAAACGCTCTGTGCAGCTCTTTTTTGTTATTTTTTATTTTGGATAGAACTTGGATAGGGTGAGGGGGAGCCTAGGGATACTCCAATAACTGTAAACTTGAAAATGAAGACACCTAACTCTGCACTAATGCCGCGTACACACGAGCGGACTTTTTGACGGACTAGGTCCGGCAGACCGGACTCCGTCGGATAATTCGACCGTGTGTGGGCTCCAGCTGACTTTTTTTCCCCAAAAGTCTGACGGACCTAGAAATAAAACACGTTTCAAATCTTTACATCGTAACTCCGCCGGACCCAGAAATCCGCTCGTCTGTATGCTAGTCCGATGGACAAAAACCGACGCTAGGGCAGCTATTGGCTACTGGTTATGAACTTCCTTATTTTAGTCCGGTCGTATGTCATCACGTACGAATCTGTCGGACTTTGGTTGAACGTGTGTAGGCAAGTCCGTTCATTCGAAAGTCCGTCGGAAAGTCCGTCAAAAAGTCCGCCGGACCTAGTCCGTCGTAAAGTCCGCCCGTGTGTACGCGGCATAAGACTTCATGCTGAAGACACCCCCTTTGAAGTGTATCGATGAACAGTACCAAACAGGGCCTCCTAAACAGAAATACAGACCTGAGTGTACAAATTGTAGCTGCTGATCACCCAGAAAGACCAAAAAAGTCTCTAGGTCCAGAAGGCTGATACTCTGTTTCCTGATCTCTGTGAAGCCACGTGCAAGGGCAGTCAACTTCTATACTCCAGTTTCCTGTGTCCTGGATGCTTTGGAGGCTTTCTGTAAATGCTCCAGGAAGATAGAACAGAGGTCACCCAGCCAGACAGTAGCCGGGACCCCACAAGAGGGGCGCTTGCAGTTCCTGGTAGATTTCCCAGGGATGCCACAGCCCTCAGGCTAGGTCCTACTCCCGCAGGAACAAGAGACCTCTGCTCTGGATTCCAGCCTATTTATACCCCCCCAGCCCCCTGCTGGTCACCTGCCATATTGATCAGGGATTGCCTGGGAAGATATTAACATGCAGGCTGGGGTCATGATTTTCCCTATTCTAAAAATAAAGATGGAATCCTGGGTGGGAGTGGTGATTCTGCAGAATGCCATACCCAATTCGGCGAAGTGCATCCAAAAAATTCAAGTTAGAACAAACAGCACCAAAAGCATAAAGCACCTCAAAGGCTACTAATGCATTTATTCTGGGCATAAAAATACAATTCACTGTGTGTGCCCGCTATACCCTAAATGGGGGTCCCCTGAACCCTACCAACTTTCCCGCCATCAACACGCCACCTCATGCAATAACCGCCCCACCCCCAAGGCCTGTCCCCCACTACAGCCTCCCAGAGCAAAGTCTGTCCCCTTAATCCCTCCTGATCTCCAGTCCTCCCCTCCGCAGGTGGCAGGCACACACAGTCAATTGTATTTTTATGTATAGAATAAATGCAGTAGTAGCCTTTGAGGTGCTTTATCCTTTTGGTGTCGTTTGTTCGGTCATGATTTTCCCACCCTCTATGTCCCAGGGTCCCCTAGGAGACAGGGGGAAGAAATTGAGCCCCTACCAACAGAACCCACAGCAGACTTAACTAATCAATTAACGCTCTCCCTACCTACGGGGGGGGGGGGCAAAACTAGATTTCAACAACTGTAGCTGCATGGGTCACTAAATAATAATAATAATAATAATAATAACAATAGTGTGTGACTGTGGGGGGGGGGGGCATTAGAGTGTAAGCTCCTCTGGTGCAGAGACTGATGTGGCTGGCTTAGTTTTCTCTGTACAACACTGTGGTACATGTCAGAGCTATATAAATGTATAATGATAATAGTGTGCATGTGTCCTCAGCCTACATATGTTGTACTTAAAAGTGTCCCTCTTTGGAACACAGGTGGTTTACTATTATTATTATTCTACATCCTCATACAAAATTGTCCAGTATCCAGGAAACCTTTAATAGAGTACAGGAATCTGGAGTGTTTGTGTAGTTCAGTATGAGTCCAATAAGGATATACTTTTACACAACCTTTGTATCTGAGCTCCACACCCCTGATAAGCCTTGAACAGGTTATCAGATTTTTATGACAGCGTTCAGAGTTCTGTGCACACTCCGAGCGGGGACAAATCTCACAGGAGGCTCAGAGCTCATCAATTTCCCTGAATAACTACTATGTACTGATCCTGCAGCAGATTTCTTTAAAGAGACACTGAATGGAGCAGAAGGTCCTTTAGAAAACTATAAAGAATTCTCTAGAATTTAGGAAGGATCCCAAATCTGAAACCATGTCACAAGGCAATGTCAGGGGGACACAGCCACCAAATACCACGACTGGAAAGTCTTCTAGTGATGGAGCCTATGAATCGTTTAGTACAAAGCCAACTACTGCAAGGGAAATGAAAGATCCTGTCAGGAAAGTAACACAGTTTGTTCAAAAGGTACAGAATAATCATGTTTATTCATTTGATCGACTTGGAATAAAGAGGAGAGGAGATAGTGAAGATCCAACTGTAAATACAATGCCTGTGGGGACAATCACGTATCTCAACAAGGACCACCAACCAGATACGAGCTCTGAACTACAAGGTAGAAAAGAACAAAGAACCAGAGCAAATATTACACAGGCAAGTCCAGAGAGCTTTGAGAACATGGGAAACATCAATATTTTACCGAGGAATAGGCAAAGGATAACTCCAGAAGAAAATGAAAATGGTACAACTGAAGAAATTCCTTTGGTGGAGGAATACCAGAAGTCAAGGGATGTAAATCATGCAATTACAACTGCAGCTTCACACTCACATGAACCTAAAGAAAGCTCCAAGCAGCTCCAAGTAAAGATAAAACCACCAAGACCCCCACCTCCACCTCCATCAGATAAGGTGACATTACTAGACAATCATAAGACTCCCACACAAATGGCAACAGTTGAGCCTCTCATAGGTACAGAGGACAGTCCACCTAACCACAGCCTACAGTCTTTTTGTCCAAAGGAAATTAGTATGATCAGAGAATTTCCTTCGGCAGAGGCACACCTGGAGTCAAGGGATATGAATAATGCAACTACAAGTGGAGCATCACACTCACAGGAACCTAAAGAAAGCTCTCAGCAGCTCCCAGAAAAGAAAAAACCTAAAGTAGCACAGAAACCACCGCCACCTCATCCACCAGAGAGGGTGACATCAAGAGATAAATATAAAAATGTCCCAGTGATGGACATAGGTGACACATCCAAAGGGACAGAGGACATTACACCTAAACAGAGCCTACAGTCTTTGTCTCTAGAGGAAAATAGTACAACCAGAAAATTTCCTTTGGCAGTGCTGCACCAGTCAATGCATGCAAATAATGCAACTACAAGTGAAACTTCACACTCACACAAACCTAAAGACAGCTCTCAGCAGCTCCCAGAAATGGCAAAACCTAGGCCAGCACTGAGAAACCCACCGCCGCTGCCACCTCCACCCCTAAACCCACCGGAGAAGGTGACACCAAGAGATAAATTTATGAATGCCACACAGGTTGTCATTGATGACAAATCCACAGGGATGGTGGACATTGCATATAAACTGAGCCTGCTATCTTGTGCAGAGGAAATGGAAAATAGTACAAAAAGAAAAATTCCATTGGTGGAGGCACAGCAGTCAAGGGATGCAAATAATGCATCTACAACTGGAGGTGCACACTTAAATGAACCTAAGGGAAGCTCCCAGAAGGAAAAAACTAAGGCACCAGCGAGGGGGACACTAAAAGACAAACCTATAAATATCATACCAAAGGCCAAAGGTGATACATCCAGAACAGAGGATGGTCCACCTAAACATACCCTACATTCTTCCTCACATGTACCCTACATTCTTCCTCACATGGACCTAAAGAAAGTTCTCAACACCTAGGAAAGACAAAACCACCAAGACCTTCACTACAACTCCCAGTGAAAAGGACAACGTCAACAGACAATCTTATGAATGCCACACAGATGGTCAGAGGTGGCACATGGCGAGGGACAGAAGACAGTCACCCTAAACACACCCTACAGTCTTCCTCACATGAAGCAGCTCAGTAAGATGTTCCAGAATTTTATTTCCAGCAATTATTTCTGTTTTTAAACTTTTGTGTGATGATTACAAAGTATTTTAAGTTTTGCATATTGGAAAAGGTTAAAATGGACTTGAATATGCATGAATATTCAAGGTGGTACTATTTGTAATCCACTCAAGAAAAAACACTAATGCCGCGTACACACGGTCGGAATTTCGGCTTTTGGACGGATATTCCAACCGTGTGTATGCCCCATTGGACTTAGATAGAGAACATGTTCTAAAATTTTCAGTCGGAAATGCCGATGGAGGTTATCCCATTGGCAAGTCCGACTGCGGCATAAGGCAAAGAAAGTAGACCAGATTGCATATGCAAGGGAATCCATGTTCTAAGATGAGAATCTCACCTGTTTCTCCATTCTTTAGATTTTTCTTTAGACCCCTTTCACACTGAGGCGGTTTTCAGGCGTTTTTGCGCTAGAAATAGCCTCTAAATAACTCCTGAAATCCGCCTCCCCTTAATTTCAGTGTGACTTTTCACACTGGGGAAGTGCGCTTGGGGGACCTTCTGTAAAGTCCTGCAAGCAGCATCTTTTGGGCAGTTCGGGAGCGCTGCCCATACAAATGAATGGGCAGCGCTTCCAAAGCGTCTGCAAAGCGCTTCGGCAGCACCACAACACGGGTGCTTTTAACCCTTGTTAACCTTTTCTTTGGGGTTAAAAGCGCTCCACTACCGCCCGAAAAGCGGCGCTCCTGCACCTGTAAATCGCCGCTAAAACGAGTGGTGCTTTACCGCGATGGCGGGGCGGCCCAGTGTGAAAGGGGTCTTAGTTTTTTTCACATGGAGAGGCTACTAAAAGACCTATTACTAGACACACTAAGTCCGTACGTATGGTTGGCAGTGGGAAAGCCACACATCATTTACCATCATAAAAAAGTTGTCTTATAAAAGCTTATTTACAAATTGTCAAAATATTAGGACCAAAAAAAAACATTCTTTGCAAAAAAAAAATGATCCAAAATAGAAATATGCGTGTACGTGTGTATAGGGTCATGTGCAGATGGCTTTGTGTTGGCTCATCCTAGTGGACCCAGTATCAATATGGTGGTGGGTCTGCCCAAAAGATATTAGATCCCTATTTACAGAGTTACATAGTAGGCGAGGTTGAAAAAAGACAAGTCCATCAAGTCCAACCTGTGTGTGTGCTTTTATGTTAGTATTACATTGGATACTCCTGTATGTTGTGGTCGTTCAGGTGCTTATCTAATAGTTTTTTGAAATTATCGATTCCCCACCGCTGAGACCACAGCCTGTGGAAGAGAATTCCACATCCTTACCACTCTTACAGTAAAGAACCCTCTACGCAGTTTAAGGTTAAACCGCTTCTCTTCTAATTTTAGTAAATGGCCACTTGTCCTTTTAAATTTCCCTTTAGCTGAAAAGTTTTATCCCTATTGTGGGGTCACCAGTACAGTATTTGTACATTGAAATCATATCCCCTCTCAAGCGTCTCTTCTCCAGAGGGAATAAGTTCAGTGCTCGCAACCTTTCCTCATAACTAATATCCTCCAGTCACTTTATTCGTTTTGTTGCCCTTCTCTGTACTCTCTCCATTTCCAGTACATCCTTCCTGATGACTGGAGCCCAGAACTGGACGGCATACTCCAGGTGCGGCTGGACCAGAGTCTAATCAATTGAATCAAAACTGTCTATGGCCTTTTTATCCTCTTGGCCTGTTTGTTGTTTCCATGTATGGACCATGACCTCCTATAAAAATTAGTTTTATTAAAGCAGAAGTCTAGTCTTTCTTAGAACATTGTGAGCAACCCAAAATAGAGCTGCTGGCTAGTTTTGGGTTTCCCTGCCTACCAGAGAGGCTATTATGTATTAGGGATGAGCCGAACACCCCTCCCCCCGGTTCAGTGCGCTTCGCACCAGAACATGCAAACAGACAAAAAATTTGTGTGAACACCGTTAAAGTCTATGGGACAGAATGTGAAAAATCAAAAGTGTATTTTTTTTTAAGGCTTATATGCAAGTTATTGCCATAAAAAAAGTGTTTGGGGACCCGGGTCCTACCCCAGGGGACATGTATCAATGCAAAAAAAAGTTTTTAAAATGAACGTTTTTTCGGGAGCAGTGATTTTAATAATGCTTAAAGTAAACAATAAAAATGAAATATTCCTTTAAATATTGTGCCTGGGGGTCCCCTTAGTCTGCCTGTAAAGTGGTGCATCTTGTGTTTTACTGTGCCACAGCAAAATGACATTTCCAAAGAAAAAAATGTCATTTAAAATTGCTTGCAGCTGTAATGTATTGCCGGATCCCCTTTGGGGCTGGTATGGATATTAAGGGGAACTCCACAGCATTTTTTTTTTAAATGGCGTGGGGTCCCCCCGAAATACCATATCAGACCCTTATCTGAGCAAGCAGCCATGGCAGGCCAAGAAAGGGGGGGATGAGCGAGCGCTCCACCCCACTCTCCTGAAGCATACCAGGTCTCTTTCCCTCAACATAGGGAGGGTGCTTTGGGGTCCATAATCCGTTCCAGGAGACTGCTTATAATCCAAAGCACTCGCATATCAAAGCGAGTTTCCCCATAGAAGTCAATGAAAAATTAAAATAATTTGTTCCACATTGACTTTTATGACATGCAATACCGCATGTGGCCAGAGGTGGGGGGGCGCCGGAGAGATTCTGAAATACTCGGAGACTGTTTGGCTGCATTCGGAAACCCTCGGAAAGGCTCAGAAACACTCGAAAACTGAGTATTTCCGAGTATTTTTGAGTGCTTCCGAGTATTTCCGAATGGCTCTGATCGGCCCTGATCGGCTCTGGCACCCCCGCACGTCTGGCCAATGCGGTACTGCACACTGCAGAGGCTTGAATCCTGCTCGTTTTGCGAGACAACACTCGCAAACCGAGTCAGGATTTAAAAAAAATAATTACTCGTATTACAAAACAATTGTTAACCGCGTTACTCGCAATCCGAGGTTCCACTGTATATATATATATATAGATATATATATAGATATATATATCTATATATATATCTATATATATATATTAGACCAGAGGTCTCAAACTGATGGCCCTCCAGCTGTTGCAGAACTACAATTCCCATGAGGCATTGCAAGGCTGACAGTTACAAGCATGACTCCCATAGGCAGAGGCATGATGGGACTTGTAGTTCCGCAACAGCTGGAGGGCCGCTAGTTTGAGACCCCTGCACTAGACTGATCAATAGTAAAAAAGCAGCACACATTACACATTGTTAGGCCCACAATTAACCTCTTGATTGTGCCTAGATTTTTACCCCTTCCCAGCCAGTGTCATTAGTACAGTGTCAGTGTATAGTTTTAACACTAATCACTGTATTGGTGCCACAGTGGCAGTTAGTCAGTTGTGTCACTATCACAGTCCCACTATAAGTTGCTGATTGTCACCATTACTGGTATAAAAATAAATATTCTGTATATATCCCATCATTTGTAGGCGCTATAGCTGTTATGGGAGCCCATTGATTTGAATAGAGTTTTCACCAGAAGTCTGATCAAGAGGATCACTTGTGTGCTGAGAATCTTGAGGGGGAACCCAGTGAAAATGTAAAAAAAAATTGTGTGAGGTCCTCCCCAAGACGATATCTTAAGGGGAACCCCTACACCAAAAAAAATGGCGTGGGGGTCCCCCCCAAGATCCATACCAGACCCTTATCCGAGCATGCAGCCCGGCAGGTCAGGAAAAGGGGCGAGAACCCCCCTCTCCTGGACCATACCAAGCCACATGCCCTCAACATGGGGGGTTGGTGCTTTGGGGCAGGGGGGGCCCTGCTCCCCCCCACCCCAAAGCACCTTGTCCCCATGTTGATAAGGACAAGGGCCTCTTCCCGACAACCCTGGCCGTTGGTTGTCGGGGTCTGCGGGTGGGGGGGCTTATCGGAATCTGGGAGCCCCCTATTATAAGGGGGCCCCCAGATCCCTGCCCCCCACACTATGTGAATGAGAATGGGGAAAAAAGTGTCAATAAAAAAACACACTACACAGGTTTTTAAAGTAATTTATTAGGCAGCTCCGGGGGTCTCTTCCGAATTCTCTGCACTCTCCGGTGTCTTCTGCCGGGCTCCTCCGCTATATTCTGCTTGTTTGCCCGCTCTTTTGCTATCGGTTGCCCGGTCTTCTCCATTGTCTTCTTCCATCTGCTCTTCTTCTGATGTTACCTTGACATTCTCTCCCGCTGTAATATATGTTGCGGTGCGCAACGACTTATATAGGCATAGGGTGGGTTCACCGGGTGATGTTCCGGGGCATGACGGGACTGTGACGTCAGAAACAGAATTTGTGTCCCCAACAGTTTAGGGTTCCCAAAAACGCAGTGTTAGCGGGATCAGCCCAGATACCTGCTAGCCCTTGCGTTTAGCCCCTCCGCCCAGCCCAGCCCAGCCCAGCCCAGCCAAAAAAACAAGCACCTCTGTCCCCCCGTGCTCAGGCGCAAAGGCAAACGCAAGCATCGGTCTGGTGACATAAGCAGTTGTTGTAGACAGCAATTGCTCCATGCATGTGAGGTATCACCGCAAAGGTCAGATCGAGGGCAGCTCGAATGGTAACCTGTAAAGGCTTTTAAAAATGTATGTAGTTTGTCGCCGCTGCACGTTTGTGCGCAATTTTAAAGCATGTCGTGTTTGGTATCCATGTACTCGGCATAAGATCACCTTTTTTATTTCATCAAACATTTGGGCAATATAGTGTTTTAGTGCATTAAAATGAAAAAAAGTGTGTTTTTTCCAAAAAAATTGCGTTTGAAAAATCGTTATGCAAATACTGTGTGAAAAAATATCCACCATTTTAATCTGTAGGGCCTTTGCTTTAAAAAAAAAAAATATATAATGTTCAAAGTAATTTTCTTGAAAAAAAAAATATATTTTTTTGTAGTAAACAAAAAGTGTCAGAAAGGGCTTTGTCTTCAAGTGGTTAGAAGAGTGGGTGATGTGTGACATAAGCTTCTAAATGTTGCGCATAAAATGCCAGGACAGTTCAAACCCCCCCCAAATGACCCCTTTTTGGAAAGTAGATACCCCAAGCTTTTTGCTGAGAGGCATGTGGAGTCCATGGAATATTTTATATTGGAGCGTCCAGATGACGTCAGAGTGATGAAACGCGTAGGGCGCGTCAGCACATGCTTTTGCATCACTTCCGGTCACGGATCTTAGTGTCAGCAACAAATGCCTTTTTTTACCTTGCTGAATGTGAGTACCTTTTCGTGATTTTAAACAATAAATTTGTTGAAGCAATATCACACTATTGGCACCTTTTTCTCCTATACCTTTCATGAAACTTGGGACAAGAGGGACAACTATTAAAACACCAGGAACATCCAACTCTCAGATTGCTGCACAGTGGCAAATACTGTGAACGTTCCATACCCCAAGAGGGGGGGAGCTCCGGTGAGTGCGGTCATTATAAGAGCACAGAAAGAGCATGCATGCTGTGATCACTCTTAAAAAACAGATTATATTGTTTTCCACCAACACAGAAGCACTTTATTATTTTTTGGATACCAAATGAACTCTATATCGGTAATAATAGTATTTTACATTCAGATTAGAAATTTTATTCACAAGTTTTGCACTAAAGCACTTTAAATCACCAATGAAATTATGTATAGTTTTATAGTAACTCTTAGTGGGAATTCATTGATTTAAGATATTAACACAGGAATTATTCTCTTCACCACAGTTTGATAACTTTCAAATAATTTTTATTTTGTAAATGAAAGTTTCATACAGATTAACAACCAATTCAGTACATAAATCTCATACAGTCTCAGAAGTTACATACTTCAAAGTGACAATCATTGACTTTCCTTTACAGGGATCGTTAAAAACCAAAAATAAGGAAACAAAGTATAGAATAGTAACATAAAAGGAAGCATGGTAGCCTAGGCGTGCGTTAAAGAATGGGTTAGGGGCTTGATATGGCTAATAAGCTTTCCAGAGTGGTGTAGAAATCAAGAGACGACCACAGGAACGAGGGATTCAAACTCAGACCCCGGTCCTATGGACAGACCACCCCAATGGGAGCATACTGTGGCCTGCCCAGTAGGCCCGGGTTCCAGGTTCCTGTGTCATTGCCCCAATACTACCACTGAACCATACTAAGTCATTCGCCCCTTGAGAACTGTCTATGGTTTTTGAGTACAAGTGTCTTGACTGAAAACAAGCCTCATGGCCTAGTGTTTACAGGAAAGACTACTACATTAAAAGTTAAATTATGATATCAAAAAAATTATTAATGAGAAACAACCACCCGGTGCCAGGCAACTTCTGAGAGAACTTGACCCTTGTTATCCAGTAGAGGAGACAAGAGAGTCTTCGGAAAAGAGAGAGGAAGAAGATGTAGAGAGGAGGGGTAGGTAGGGGGGGGGGGAATACTCTGAAGAAGATTCTAACTCACAAAGGAGCTTTTAGTATAACCGGAAACAAGGGAACATTACTATATTTGGCCCATGGTTCCCAAATAGCGAAGAATGTTTCGTTTTTGTCATTTATTTTAGCTATGATTTGTTCCTGTGCCATTATCCACGACACCTTCCTTTTAAAACCCTGGAGCGAAACGCTAGGTTTCTTCCAGGATTTTGCTAAAGAAGCCTTAGCTCCCAAGAGGATAAAGAAAATTAGCTGTTGTGAAAATTTAGAAAAAGTCCCGATCTTCCCATTAAGCAGAGCAATGGAAGGATCAGGGGAGATTGTTTGCTGTAAAACAGTACTGATTGTGCAGAACACCCTTCCCCAGAATGATCCGATACGGGGGCAAGTTCACCATATGTGTATCATAGTCCCTTTCATCTCACAGCCCCTGAAGCACAGGGGGAAGATCCTGTAAAAATTCAGATAAGCGAGCAGGAACATAGTACCATCTTGTTATGACTTTTACACTGGCTTCTATCAATGATATGTTTTGTAAACCTTTGAATGATTTTTCAAACCTGATATACCAGTCCTGTAACGTCAAGGAGTTGTCTAAGTCCTCCTCCCAGGCCCGGGCGTATCCCGATTTCTCTGCTGAGGATTTTAAGGCAGTATAGATTATAGAAATTCCTCCCCTCGGACTTCTGTATTGGAGCACCATTGTTCAAATGGAGTCAAAGAGGACCTTTCTTGATTTTGCTTTCGAATGGAGCGAAGGTAGTGGTAGATTTGGGAGAATCTGAAAATCTCAGATTCGGGCATGTCTAACTCGTTCCGACAGTGGTTCAATGTGATCGAACCTCTGGGGGAGAGAAAATGGCCAATCCTATATAGGCCTTTGTCCGTCCACCATTTGAAGGCCCTGATTACCATCCCTGGCGGGAAAGCAGGGTTATGGAATAGGTGAGCTAGTGGTCTGATAGGTGAGATTAGGTTACGATGTGAAAAGAGTTTTGTACACAAGGCCATCGAATGGGAAAGGGTAGGTGATAGTATGGCTGGTCTATCCGTAGGGTTACACCAGAGAAGATAGTCGATCATGTTCCGAGGGGTAGCATGTCTTTCCATTGATAGCCAGCTTGGTTTCGGGTCTCTTACAAACGCCAACGAAATTTGGGAGAGTTGTGCTGCCTGATAGTAGCGCCATAAGTCAGGGAGGCCAAGTCCTCCCTGACTTTTAAGACGGGAAAGCATACTGGAGGGACATCTATACCCTCTTCGACCCCAGATAAAGCGAATAATTTCCTGATTAAAATTTGAGGAGGGTCGATTTCTTAATCGGAATAGGGAGTGAGCGAAGATATAAGAGACGGGGGAGGAGGGTCATCTTGACGGCATGAATTCTGCCTAGCCAGGACAGCCCACATCTGGCCCACTTATCCAGGTCTTCCTTACATTTACGGAACATGGGGGATAATTAGCGCCAAACAGCTTTTGGATGTCTGGGGTTAAGTTGATGCCTAAGTAGGGAATTTCTGTGGACGCCCAGGGGAATTTAAAATTAGAGGAAATCTGATTAATTAGACTCTGTGGGACTGTAATGTTCAACGCGTTGGATTTAGTCATATTAACCTTTAGGCCAGAGACTATGCTGAAATCTTGGAGGATCTTATAGATCATAGGGGTGGAAATGAGAGGGGAAGTGATATAAAGGAGCAGGTCATCCGCATAAAGAGCACATTTATGCTCCTGATCGCCGCATTGGACCCCTTTGACATCTGGGTTGGCTGTAATCGCTATAGCCAGTGACTCAATTGCTATCGCAAAGAGGAGGGGGGAGAGTGGGCAACCCTGCCTGGTTCCCCGCCCAATAGGGAACGAGTCTGAATACCTTCCTAGGAGACGGACCTGAGCAGATGGGGTCGAGTATAGGGACTTAATGTAGTTCAGAAAGAAGGGACCAAATTCCCATCGCTGTAAAATGTCAGATAAGTATTCCCAGTCAACATAGTCAAATGCCTTGTGTAGTTCGATGGAAAGGAGGAAGCCCCGCTGCGGTGAGCCCCCGTCCCAACCCGATTTGAGAAGAGATATGATGTCTATCGTCCCACGTATTTGGTCCGGTCCCTGTCTGCCAGGGATGAAGCCCACCTGATCGTTATGAAAATATTTAGAGATGAAGCTCGCCAAATTTTTGTCAGGATTTTGATATCGTTGTTAATAAGCGATATGGGCCTATAGTTACCTAACTCACTTGAATCTTTCCCCGGCTTCGGGATCACCAAGATATATGCCGAGTTAAGATCAGGACCCAGAGGGGCTCCATCCCTGAGGGAGTTAAAAAACTTAGTTAGGTGGGGGGCAAGGTTAGGGGCAAATTTTTTGTAATACCCAGTAGATAGACCATCTGGACCTGGGGCAGAACCCGTTTTAAGAGAACCAATCGTATCCAATACTTCCTCCTCTGAGATCTTGTCCTCAAGAAGTTCCCTATGTTCCTTGGTCAAAGCTGGAAGAGGTAAGTCCCTGAGGAAGCGATCCCTTTGTTGTGGTGATGGAGACTCAGAGGATTTATATAGGTCAGTATAAAATTGGGAAAAGGCTTCCATAATTTTAGTAGGGTTCTGTGTCAGGTCTCCTGATAGCGTTTTGATTTTGGGGAACGGTAAAGATCATTGTTTTGGGTTGAGTTTGGCTGCTAGTCTGGAGCCCATCCGGTCTGATTGGTAATAGAATTTAGCTCCTGTCCATCTTAAGTGTTTTTCTGCTGCAGAAGTCAAGGCTAGGTTAAGGGTAGTCCTAGTGTGGTCAAGGGTCTCTAAGGAGTCTGATGTGGGTAGTCTCTTATGTGCTTTAGCCGCTGCCCTGTAGTCCGCTGTGAGTTTGAGAATGTCAGCCTTGTGGGCTGCTCTGAGATGTGAGGATAAGCTAATTATGTGGCCCCTAATTACCGGTTTATGGGCTGCCCAAACGGTGGAGGGGGAAACCTCCCCCGTTTGGTTAGTTCGGAAGTAGTCTTTGATGGCCTCTGCTTTGCCCAGACAATTGATGGGATCACTAAGGAGAGATTCTTGTAATCTCCAGCGTGGCGGGCCCTTAGAGGGTCCTCCTTTCTGGGCCACTACCAAGACCAACGCGTGATCTGACAATGGGGAATCAATAATCCTAGAGTTAAGGACAAGCGGGATAGTGCGCGAGTGTGTAAAGATGTGGTCTATCCTGGCGAAGGAGTTATGAGGGGCCTGAAAAGTGGGTGTAATCTTTTTTGTGTGGATTCGCTTCCCTCCAAATATCGGCCAAACCCTCCTCAAACAGAAGAGCCGCTATTCTAGTACTCTGTTTGGACGGGCGTTTAGATTTAGAGTTACCATTTGCTAGTCTATCAAGTGCGGAGTCGAAGGCGATGTTCGAGTCCCCTCCAATAAATATTGTACCTTTAAGGTGGGGTTGTAATTTTTTGAGTAACAGGTCGAAAAACTTTCTTTGACCTCTGTTAGGCGCATAATACAAAACAAATGTATAAAGTTCACCGTCAATGTATCCCGATACTAGCAGGAAACGCCCCTGGGGATCGACTATCGTCTCTGGTTGAGAGACATTCAAATGTATGGCAAAGCAGATGGCCACCCCTTTGGTTTTGTTTTCAGCTGAGGCCAAGAAGAATTGGGGATAGTTTTGGTGGAAAAATGAGGGTTTGTAGTTCACTGGGAAATGTGTTTCTTGTAAAAGCAGGACATCAGTGTGCATAGAGTGGTAGGACTGAAAAATCTTTCTACGTTTAATTGGGGAGTTTAAGCCTTGGGTGTTGTATGATATGATTCTAAGAGGAAGTTTCCGATCTTTTAAACTAGCCATAGTCCAGAGGGGAGTAAACTGTCATTACATACCGCGGCTTACCGTTTCCCATGGAACGTGAAAGCTTTCCGTAATCTGTCTGAGATGCATGATGTCTGCTCGGGCCTGGGAAGAGGAGACCAGAACGTCCCCTGAGTCCGGTAGAACCTATAAAGGAGTACAGGAGGGTAAAGGAAGAGGGGGGGAGAGAGCGGGGAGAGAGCAGAGAGAAGAATAAAGAGAAGAGCGATTAAATTTGTGCAATCAATAAAAAACATCAAGAAAACATTAATCAAAACTGATAAATGTACTGAGGAGGTAGGAAAACCAACCTCACCCAGCCCAAAGAGTAGGAAGGACTGTCGTTCCTACCTTTACGGCCACTCGGGCCAGGGCCTCCCTATAACGGGGAGACCAAATAAGAGCCCAGGGGAACCAAAGGAACACCTGAGAGTAAGTGTAGGTGCACTGGGTCCACCACAGCCACAGTTCCTCGCAATTATCTAACCAAAGACCGCAGTCAGGTCTATTAAATACAAAAGACAGAGCGATCAAAAATAAAAGAAAAAAGGGGGTGAACGTGGAAAAAAACATTTTCATTATAGACCCCTTTTGTAATCTAATCAGTAGAAATATGACTATGGAAAAAAAACCCTTCTACAGGGGTAATTATTAATCCCTTTCTAAGGGAATCAGAAGGCCGAGCCTATCGGTGCCCGGGAGAAGGTGGGGGTCCCAAATCCAGGGCCCACCCTCCCCGGGAGAACTCAGGGACAATGAGTCTTTGACCGGGGAACTTTATGAAGAGCCCCCCACCCCCAGAGCCCATCGAGAGAAGATCTTTAAACTTAGCCTTGCTCTGTGTTCAAACTAATCAAACATCATCATAAAAAATATAAGACATAAAAACCAAAAATAAAGAGAGGCCTAAGCCAACAAAAGTAAGTCTCGGAACCAGTGGACCAAGGGAGAACAGAATCGTTCTACCACAGGGCCTAAAGCAGGCGCCCAACACCCTTCAAAAAACCTTGAACCATGTGGTAGAGGTAGAAATTCATGTTGGGAAATTTTCCTTCAACCTCTTGGAGCTTTGTTTTAGCCAGGAAGGCTGTAGAGGGCTTGCTGGAGGGGGTCTTTTGGTGGAAGATGGAGTACCCCTGCTTGACTGTGATGCCGATGGCTCCTGAGGGATGAGACCCAGCTGAAGAAGAATCCGTTCACCCTCCGCGAAGGTGGAGAAGCTGCAGTTTCTGCTCTTGTATGAAAAATTAAGTCTCACCGGGAACGACCATCTATAAGGGATCTCTTTTTCCTGCAGGAGTTGTAGTAAAGGTTTCAGAGCCCGTCTCTTCTGAACTGTATAGGGGGACAGGTCAGCAAAGATCTGAATTTTGTGGCCCAGAAAAGATAGGTCATTCAAATTTCTGGCTTTTCTCATGACTTCCTCCTTCACAGCGTAATAATGGGGCTTCACAATTGTGTCCCTCTGGAGTCCATCTTTACGGGGAGGTTGTAGAGCTCTATGGGCCCTGTCAAGCTCCAAGTGGTGCTCCAGGATCTCAGGGATAAGGTCTTTAATGAGGGTTTTGATGACAGAGTGAACCTCCTTTTCTGCTTCCAGAGCCCCCCTCACTCTGAAGTTATATCGTCTCGATCTGTTCTCCAGATCATCGATCTTAGCAAAAGCTGTCTCAAGTTGATCCTGCATGTCTTGCAATCTAGCTGTATTCTGATTGATCCAAGCCCCTGCTTGATCTGCTTTTTTCTCCATGTTGTTCAGTCTGATCCCAAATTGCTGCATATCAGCATGTATGGATGCTGTTATCTGGGCTGCGTTTTGTGCCAGGCTTTTAGAGAGCAGCTGAGCAAAGGCCTCCATCATGGAGGGAAAGTCAGTGGGTATGGGGGAGACTTCTTGGGCTTCACTAACAGAAAGCAGGAGGCCTGTGTGAGGGTCCATCATAGGGGTGGATGGGAGGCCTGCCTGCAAGCTGAACAGGAGGGATTCTGTGGAAGCAGGTGAATAGGCCTGAGGTAGAGGGGAGTTCAGGGTACCAGGCGACTGCGGTGGGGCATAGTCTTGATCTGCTATGGATTCGTCAGCAGCTGACGCCGCTCTGTGTCTTGGAGGAGCGGCGGCCATCTTGGCGTAGCTGAGCGGTCCGGGCGCGGCCGTCATCTGGCTCGTCAAGCTCCTTCTGGCGGCCCCCACCAGCATCAATCGGCTCCTGGAGGTGTCTCGCACCCGATGGCGTTGTTTTTAGGCTGAATGAAGCGCTCTGTCTGCGCTAGAGGAACGAAAGGGGCTCGGGGTGGAGCGGAGCTTCAGTGGCTAGCGGCCATCTTGGAAGCTACCGCGCATGCGCCTGCACAGTTTGATAACTTATTGTATGTGTATTCCTTAGAATAATTGCACCAATATTTATTTATTTTTGAATAAAGTTTTACACGGTATTGAACGGCGCCATAACTCCTTTAATTTCTTTTTAATCTCATACTCCACCTGGTGGTAGTAATTGGTAGAGGCAGCAGTTCTTTTTCAAATTTATTTTTTTTATAATAATTATTTGTTTATTTATTTTTATATTTTGGTTTATTTTTCTTTAATTATTTAACTCACTTCCTTTGCGCGGAATCATTTTATACCTTATAGCTTGGGGTGTCTACTTTCCAAAATGGGTTCATTTGGGGGGGGTTTGTGCTAACTGGACATTTCATGGCCTCCGAAACTGTGATAGGCAGTGAAGAGTGAAATAAAAAATATGCCCATAGAAAGCCTGAAGGCGGTGATTGGTTTTCGGGGTCCTGTACGCGGTTAGACTGCCAAAAAGTTTCACACATGTGGTATCCCCGTACTCAGGAGAAGCAGCAGAATGTATTTTGGGGTGTAATTCCACATATGCCCATGGCCTGTGTGAGCAATATATCATTTAGTGACAACTTTATGGAAAAAAATTAAAATAAAAAATCATTGTAATTTTCCCAAACCTTGTGGCAAAATATAAAATTATTCCATGGACTCAACATGCCTCTCATCAAATAGCTTGAAGTGTCTTCTTTCCAAAATGGGGTCATTTGGCTGGGTTTTGTGCTATGTTGGCATTTCATGGCCTCCATAACTGTGATATGTAGTGAGGAAGTGAAATAACCATTTTACGCCCTTAGAAAGCCTGAAGGTGGTGATTGGTTTTCAGGGTCCTGTATGCAGCTAGGCTCCCAAAAAGTCCCACACATGTGGTATCCCCGTACTCGGGAGAAGCAGCAGAATGTATTTTGGGGTGTCATTTCACATATGCCCATGGCATGTTTGAGCAATAGATCATTTAGTGGCAACTTTGTGCAAAAAAAAAAAAATCATATTCCCGCAACTTGTGGCAAAATATAAAATATTCCATGGACTCAACATGCCTCTCATCAAATAGCTTGGGGTGTCTACTTTCCAAAATGGGGTCATTTGGGGGGGTTTGTGCTATCTTGGCATTTTATGGCCTTCAAAACTGTGATAGGTAGTGAGGAGTGAAATCAAAAATTTACACCCTTAGAAATCCTAAAGACCGTGCTTTGTTTTCGAGGTCCTGTGTGTTTGGTTCTTTCCCGTTTATATCGCAAAAAATAAAAATCGCAGAGGCAAACAAATACCATCAAAATAAAGCTCTATTTGTGGGAAAAAAAGGGCACAAATTTTGTTTGGGTACAACATCGTATGACCGTGCAATTACCAGTTAAAGCAGCGCAGTGCCAAATTGTAAAACGTCCTCCGGTCATTGAGCTGCCAAATCATCCGGGGCTGAAGTGGTTAAACATAGCACGCTTATCTTCTAAAATCTTGATTTTAGAGCTGAGGCAAGAATGGCAGCATCAGATGGATCCCCCCACAGAAAATATTGAAGCAATATTTTGCAAAAAAACATTAAGCCCTGTTTCACACTTGTGCGGTGCGAATTGAAGCTCAGGTTTCACTGGGGAGATAACAATCTCCTGTTCAACGGATTCATTGCGTTTTTGCTCAGGATTAGAGAGCAGGGAGAGGGGGAGGGAGGGGGGGGGAGAGGGGGAGGTGTAGTGAGGAGAAAGAGAAAATCCTTGTTCAGAACGCAATGCATCTGCGAATCAGATGCGTTCCCATAGGAGATAATAGGCTTGTAGTTCGCACCGCAATGCCCAAAAAACGCACACGTTTTTTGTGCAATGCGCAGTGCGAATGCAACGCACATATGTGAACCAGATACATTCATATGAATGTATTTTAAAATGTCCTGCGAATTAGATGCGGTGTAAGCCGCATCTAATTCGCATAGGTGTGAACCCGGGCTTAAAGCATTATTAGCTGACACAAACACAACATAACTTACAACATTCCTGCTAAGTAAAACTGTATTAAGGTAATAATTAAAGCTTTATAAGTGAATGGGGTCCTGGGGCTCATTCATGTGGGCCATGTGGCCTGTACAGTATGAATCAGTGGGTTGTTTATATGACTGGAGCCACCTGGAGTTATGCGCAGGCAACCTATGTTACACTATGTGGCTGTATTAACACATCTGCAGGTCCTACTTTGAAAGGTGTGTGGGTGCAGGTATAAAGTCCCCAACATAAACAGTGGACATTTGGGGCCCCTCACCCACACCTACCAGATTAAAACCTGCAGCTGTGTTCATATAACTGCTGTGTCCCCATAGAGTAGCAGGTGGCTCCGGCCGCATGAGCAAACTACTTATCCACATGGCCAGAGAACCTGTGTGAATGAGTACTCTTGTTTTTATTTATCCAATTTTTGTATTTTTTTACTGCTTTTAAACATTTTTAATAATGCAGTTGAACAGATGAATGAACAGGAAGTGTTATGAATTGAACACGGTGAGTCATTGGTACCGATCACTCACTATGTTCACTGAAGAAAGAGAAAAAGAAGGGGTTAGTAAATAGGACATATTTACCAATCCTTACCCCTATCCTGAGACTATCCCCCTATGTGCAGAGAGCAGAGAAGAAGCCGCTGCTGCGGGGGGTTAGATCCTCGACAGGGAGAATGATCAATACCTTGTCTGGGAACCTATAACCGGGAGTTGTATCATCACTTCCTATGTCACGGGAGAGCACCATAGGAGGAGGTCACTTGCTCCCTTCCATACCGGAGTATTTTGCATCAGCTCCAGAGTAGGGATGAGCTTCGTGTTCGAGTCGAACCCATGTTCGACTCGAACATCGGCTGTTCGGTCGTTCGCCGAATTGCGAACGATATGGGCCGTTCGTGCCAAATTCGTGTGGCGCGTCACGGCCCATAATTCACTGCGGCATCGCAGTGCATTGCTTGCTGATGATTGGCCAAGCATGCACTATGACCCACATGCTTGGCCAATCACAGCGCCGCCTGAACAGAGAGCCGTAATTGGCCAAAGCCAAGGAGGCTTTGGCCAATTATGGCTCAGGGGATTTAGTACACGCCCCACACTATATAAGGCCGCCTGCACGGCGGCCCTGTGCAGTGTGTTCCGGTGTGCTTAGAGAGAGAGAGAGACAGTGTCATTTCATTTGAGTTAGCTAGATTAGGCAGGACAGTCAGTCAGTTAGCTGCACTTAAAGTGTATTGTGTATATATATGCATCCCAGGTGTTGCATATATATATATATATACACTGTATTCAGTTTAGCTAGATCCGTTCCTGTTATCTTCTAGACTATTTACAGTTAGTGCAGTGCGTCCTGCTCACAGTGTTCAGCTAGATCCGTTCCTGTTATCTTCCTACTGACAGGCAGGCTTGTCTTGTTACAGTATATAAAGCTACCTAAAGAAAATTACTGGTGTTCTTTTGATCCTATTAGTACCACGGTCAGGCAGCTAGACTATTTACATTTAGTGCAGTGCATCCTGCTCACAGTGTTCAGCTAGATCCGTTCCTGTTATCTTCCTACTGACAGGCAGGCTTGTCTTGTTACAGTATATAAAGCTACCTGAAGAAAATTACTGGTGTTCTTTTGATCCTATTAGTACCACGGTCAGGCAGCTAGACTATTTACAGTTAGTGCAGTGCGTCCTGCTCACAGTGTTCAGCTAAACCTACAAGTTAGTTGGGTGCGTCCACCTCACAGTGTTCAGCTAAAGCTACCTGTAGAAGGTTGGTGGTGTTCTCATACTACAGGCAAGCAGTTGATTTTGCTAGCTGCAGTATCAGTACACATATATATATATATATATATATATATAAATATCCCAGCTTAGTGCAGCTACAGGCCATTAGTATGTCTGGAAGGCCAAGAAGGAGAGGCAGACAGTCACAAGCCAATAAGAGAGGGCAAGCAGGCTCTGTGTCTAGTGCTGGTCATGGAGACAGTGCATCCTCATCAGCACGTGGCCATGGGACACGCTTGGCCTTTTTTTCGGCAGCTGGCCGTGTGGAGCCGCAACATGCGGAAGACTTGGTCGAGTGGATGACCAAGCCGTCCTCATCCTCCTCATCCTCTCTCACCCATGCCCAGGGTGCTTTGTCTGGCAAAGCAGCGGCCTCTTCCCTCGGCTCAATGTCATCAGTGACTCCTTCCCTAGCTCCACCATGTCCTCCTGAGGAGTCCCTCGAACTGTTTGACCACAGTGTTGGGTACATGCTCCAGGAGGATGCCCAGCGTTTGGAAGGCTCTGATGATGATACTGAGCTCGATGAAGGCAGTAACATGAGCATGGACAGAGGGGGTGCCCAAGAAGGACAGCAATCTGGCAGTCATGCTCCCCCTGCTGCAGCATACTGCCAGGTTTGCTCCAGTGATGAGGAGGGAGGGGATGATGAGGTCACTGACTCAACGTGGGTGCCTGATAGGAGAGAGGAGGAGGAGGAGGAGGAGGAGGCGGCACATCACCAACGAGGCAGGATGCCCTCCAGGGGCCAGCCTAAGGGCAGCACATTGACTGCATCACACCCCAAAGCTCCACATGTGCAGGGCGCTACAGTCTCTGCGCGTTATTCAAAAAGTTCTTTGGTGTGGGCCTTTTTTGAGACGAGTGCATCAGATCGCACCGCTGCTATTTGCAACATATGTCTCAAGCGTATCTCACGTGGCCAAAACATCTCCCGCTTGGGTACCACATGCTTGACCAGACATATGTTGACCTGCCATGCAGTTCCTTGGCAAGCGTATCTAAAAAGACCCACACCAAAGAACAAAGAGGACCTCTCCTTGCTCCTCATCAGCTGAGATTTCCAACCCCACTAGACCTCCAGTCCTCTCTGAGACCTGCACTGAGAGGAATGAAGGTGTAGAATTAGGTGTGTCACAGCCAAGTACTTGTGGGCAATCTGCTTTTGGTACACCGACGTCAGATTGTACCAGGCAAATTTCCCTGCCCCAGCTGCTGCACCGCCGAAAGAAGTTTGCTCCCAGCCATCCACATGCCCAGCGGTTGAATGCTAGCTTGGCAAAATTGCTAGCACTTCAACTGCTGCCTTTTCAGTTGGTAGACTCTGCCCCCTTCCGTGAGTTTGTGGAATGTGCGGTTCCTCAGTGGCAGGTACCCAAACGCCACTTTTTCTCACGGAAGGCGATTCCGGCTCTCTACCGGCATGTGGAAGGCAATGTCCATGCCTCGCTGGACAGGGCGGTCAGCGGTAAGGTGCATATTACCGCTGACTCATGGTCCAGCAGGCATGGACAGGGACGTTACCTAAGTTTCACAGCGCATTGGGTGACTCTGCTGGCAGCTGGGAAGGATGCAGGACAAGGTGCAGTAGTGTTGGAGGTTGTTCCGCCACCACGCCTCCAAAATGCTAATGATTGTGACACACCTCTCTCCTCCACCCCCTCCTCTTCTTCTTCCTCCATGGCCTCTTCCTCGGAACCAGCGGTACTCCGTAGTCGTTCAAGGGGCTACGCAAGTACGCAGGCCAAAAGATGCCATGCGGTGCTTGAGCTGGTGTGCTTGGGGGACAGGAGCCACACTGGGGCAGAGGTTCTGTCAGCTCTGCAGGGGCAGGTTCAGAGGTGGTTGACGCCACGCCAACTTAAGGCAGGAATGGTGGTTTGCGACAATGGCACCAACCTCCTCTCTGCCCTCCGACAGACGTCCTTAACTTGGTGTTGCAGCGGTTCTTGGGCAGGTACCCGGGCTTACAGGATGTCCTGAGGCAGGCCAGGAAAGTCTGTGTGCATTTCCGCCGGTCATATAATGCCAGTGCTCGGCTGACGGACCTCCAAAAGGAGTTTAACCTGCCCAAGAACCGCCTAATCTGTGACATGCCCACCAGGTGGAACTCAACGTTGGCCATGCTGCAGCGGCTGCACACGCAGCAGAGGGCCATCAATGAGTACCTGTGCGACTATGGCACCAGGACAGGGTCAGGGGAGCTTGTTTTTTTTTCCCCACGCCAGTGGGCCATGATCAGGGATGCATGCACTGTCCTGTCACCATTCGAGGAGGCCACGAGGATGGTGAGCAGTGACAGTGCATGCATCAGTGACACTGTCCCCCTTATCCACCTGTTGGAGCACACGCTGCGTGGAATAATGGACAGGGCACTTGAGGCAGAACAGAGGCAGGAAGAGGAGGACTTCCTTAGCTCTCAAGGCCCCCTTTATCCAGACAGTGTTCCTGTGTGCCCGCCGATCACACAGGAAGAGGACGAGGAGGAGGAGGAGGAGGAGGAGGAGGAGGAAGATTGTGTCAGTATAGAGGTGGAGCCTGGCACTCAGCATCAGCAGCAGTCTTTAAGGGATCAGTCCCAAGAAACACATGGACTTGTACGTGGCTGGGAGGAGGTGGCTCCGGACCATGTCGTCCTTAGTGACCCAGAAGACTCCGGACCGAATGCCTCAGCAAACCTACGCTACATGGCCTCCCTGATCCTGCAAAGCCTGCGTAAGGATCCTCGTATTCGTGGTATCAAGGAGAAGGACCAATACTGGCTGGCAACCCTCCTTGATCCACGTTACAAGGGTAAGGTTGCGGACCTTATCCTGCCATCGCAGAGGGCGCAGAGGATGAAACATCTTCGGGAGGCCTTGCAGAAAGGTCTGTGCAACGCGTTCCCAGAGACTGGGAGGTTACAAACTCCTGTTTCTGGACAACGTGTTGCTGAGGCTTCGGTCAGTCAAAGAAGGAGCGGTGGAGAAGGTGGCCGTCTGACCGATGCGTTCAGACAATTTTTTGGTCCGCAGCCCCAAGGTATGATCGGTTCCAGCAACCATCGCCAGCGTCTGTTTTACATGGTGCAGGAATACCTAGGGGCAAGATCAGACTTGGACACCTTTCCCACCGAAAATCCTCTGGGTTACTGGGTCTTGAGGATGGATCACTGGCCAGAGCTTGCACAGTATGCAATTGAGCTACTGGCCTGTCCTGCATCCAGCATTCTTTCGGAACGCACATTCAGTGCGGGCTTACAGTGTTGTGGCCACAGCAACACCTAAGGCCCAAAATTCTGCTGAGTATATAGGGCAGGACCCTACTTTCAAACATCTAACTTACAAACGACTCCTACTTGCAAACGGAAGGAGACAACAGGAAGTGAGATGAAATCTACCCCTAGGAAGGGAAATTCTCTCCTGTAAGAGTTAATATGGGAACAAAAATTCTCCTTTCCACTGATGCTTTCCAATCCTTGTTCCACAAAAAAACCCAAATTTTCAAAAAACATTTTTCATTGGGACAAAAAGTGAGGTGAAATCTTCTGAAGAGGAGGAAAGACAGCAAAACAAATGTCACAGGGGTGATAACCCTTCCCTATGTTTTCCAAAAAGCTTAAAAAAGATTTTTTGGCTGGAGCTAAACACGTTAAAAATGTACCCGTTCAAAATCACAAAGAGATTCTACTTAACAACAAACCTACAGTCCCTGTCTTGTTTGCACCGCCTGTATACTGCTGTTCAGAGTATATAGGGCCTGGTGGCCCCACACCTTTCCTTATTTTAATTTGGGTGCGGGGTTCCCCTTAATATCCATACAAGACCCAAAGGGCCTGGTAATGGACTGGGGGGTACCCATGCCGTTTGTCTCACTGATTTTCATCCATATTGCCAGGACCCGACATTACATTAAACCCGCAAGCAGTTTTAAATGAGATTTTTTCCTTTGAAAATGACATTTGGTGCAGGGACTGTTCTAAACACGGGAAACACGCGTCACTTTACAGGCATACTATAGACACCCCCCAGGTACGATATTTAAAGGAATATTTCACTTTTTTTTTTTTTACTTTAAGCATCATTAAAATCACTGCTCCCGAAAAAACGGCCGTTTTTAAAAGTTTTTTTTGCATTGATACATGTCCCCTGGGGTAGGACCCGGGTCCCCAAACCCTTTTTAGGACAATACCATGCAAATTAGCCTTTAAAAATGAGCACTTTTGATTTCGAACGTTCGAGTCCCATAGACGTCAATGGGGTTCTAACGTTCGTGCGAACTTTCGCTCCGTTCGCAGGTTCTGGTGCGAACTGAACCGGGGGGTGTTCGGCTCATCCCTACTCCAGAGTAAGGAGCTTGTTTGAGATATTTGAAAAGGTAAGGATATAAGGGTCAGGTGGTAGACATTGTCGCTTTATTATGTTTAGGGAGAAGGAGGGGTAGAAGAACAAGCAGTATTACTTACCTTAACCCCGTTCCAGTTGGTCCTCTTCTCTCAAAAGATTTGGCCTGTTGGCTTTTTACACCTCATTGTATGTGGAGGAGTCAGATGTGTGACCATGGATGCAAGGGCCTTAAAGAGAAAGCTTTGTGGGACCAGTATTCCCAGAGTTGGGCTTTAAACATACTGCTCTAATGGGGCGTACACACGGTCGGACTTTTCAGCTACAAAAGTCCGACAGCCTGTCCGACAGACTTTCAACGGACTTTCGACTGACTTGCGGCGGACTTTCTAACGAACAGACTTGCCTACACACGATCACACAAAAGTCCGTCGAATTCTTACGTGATGACGTACACCGGACTAAAATAAGGAAGTTGATAGCCAGTAGCCAATAGCTGCCCTAGCGTGGGTTTTTGTCCGTCAGACTAGCATACAGACGAGCGGATTTTTCGACCGGACTCGAGTCCGTCGGAAAGATTTGAAGCATGTTTCAAATCTAAAGTCCGTCGGATTTGAGGCTGAAAAAGTCCGTTGAAAGTCCGGAGAAGCCCACACACGATCGGATTACCAGCCAGCTTTAGTCCGTCAGCGTCCGTTGGACTTTTGTAGACGAAAAGTCCGACCGTGTGTACGCGGCATTAGGCTTCTGCAGGTTTTCAATGAGCTTCAAGTAGTGCAAAAAGTATAACTACAGGCAAAACTTTTCTTTTGTTTTGGATTGAGTGGAAAGGAATTATAACCATAAGAGTCAGTTTTTTTTTTGTTTTTTTTTTAATTTGCTGTTAGTGCCTTAATTAGAAAGATTTACCATCTCTGCCATATTTACCTTTATCATAGAGCATGGAAGTAAAAGAAAATCCCACATTTTGGGTTGTCCCCAGAACAGTAAAAGGCAAAATATTCCCAAGGGGTAAACTAGTTCTGGTGACAACCAGGAATCCCCTAAGTTTTAGGTATTTTCTATCATTTCCTGTTTTGGCTATGGGACAGGAAATTAAGGAAAAAATCCCCAATGGGACACAGATAGTAAAACACAAAAAGCAAAAAGCTGACAGGAGTTACAACCCTATCTTACTCTATCCAAAAAAAAAAAAAAAAGCTTTGCCTTTAGTTCTATTTGAAGCCTGCCAACAGAATGATTGAAGTGACAGCTATTACACTGTCTCTGTATGGATGGGGCCATCTTGATAGAGGCAGGCCTTTGCTGCCCTCTGATGAATGGTTATCTGATGACCATGGGAGGTGCAGGGATGAGTAGAAGCATGGAGATGTTTGCACAACAGGTTCACGGGTACAGCTTCCTCTCCAGCAAGGAGTATAGCAATTAGAACATTAATTATATTACTTTAATCTGACTCCAAATCTGGTGAGACTAGCATAGGCAGCAATGCCTTAGATCAGGGGTAGGCAACCTCGGCCCTCCAGCTGTGGTGAAACTACAAATCCCATCATGCCTCTGCCTTTAGGAGTCATGCCTGTGATTGATAGGGTCTTGCACTGTCTCATGGGACTTGTAGTTTCAAAACAGCTGGAGGGCCGAGGTTGCCTACCCCTGCCTTAGATGATCTCACACTGTAGATATACTGTATATCTCTTGGTTGTGATGTATATTCATCTCTCTGTTTGTCCTTCAATTTCAGGGTGCTGGTTCTGTCGTGGGATTTGAGCCATGAAGCCACAAATGTAAGTGCCTACTTGATGGGTAATCAAAACTGTGACTGCCCAATTGTTGCCCCTTCTGCTCTCACAAAAGACTCAGAGTGGACATCTTTAGTGGACCAATCCTCGATTGTCATCTTCTATTCAACACCAAAATCTCAGAAACTGCTACACAAGATGGGACGCTACCTAGAGTACTGCATTCGAAACAAAGGTGAGATTACAACTGCTATCTCAATATCAGGAAAGAAGGGAGAGAAGGAGAGGCCAGGTTTCAGTGATTGCAGGAGGAAAATGGAGAGAATCGGTTTCTGTATATGCTGCTCCCGGCACTAACACAACCCCCCCACCACCACCCATTGTCCTTACCTTGGATGCGGGCGATGAGATCGTAGCGGGCTCGTGGAAAGCTGCTCCGGTGACCGGTGTCCTCTCTTGGAGCAGCTTTCGCTGTGTCTCCTCTCTCCTGCTCCCGACACTAACACAGCCCCCTCCACCACCACCCGTTGTCCTTACCTTGGATGTGGGCAATGAGAGCGTAGCAGGCTCGGGGAAAGCTGCTCCGGTGACCGGTGTCCTCTTTTGGAGCAGCTTCCACGGTGTCTCCTCTCTCCTGCTCCCGGAACTAACACAGCCCCCTCCACCACCACCTGGTGTGGGCGATGAGAGCGTAGCGGGCTCGGGGAAAGCTGCTCCGGTGACCGGTGTCCTCTCTTGGAGCAGCTTTCGTGGTGTCTCCTCTCTCCTGCTCCCAGCGCTAGGCGTCCAATAGAATCGACTGATGTTTTGGCCAATCGAGAAACAGGTTTCATACCTCTCCTAAAAGGAATTGATCCTTAAAAAGTTTTTTTTTCATGCTATTTGGTGAGGTTTTTTTTTTTTTTTTTTTAACGAGTGATGGTGGAGCAAAGATAATCAAGAGCGATTAATTTTTTTGCACTACTTCATTTGGTGTGTTAACTTTTTCTAAGGACTTTCCTTTTTAATTTATGTATTTATATATTTATGGTTTATGTTTATGACTTTATTGATGTATATATTTTTTAATTAACGCCGACCTTTATATCATGTTTGAAAATGTTATATTGTTTTCGATTCACATGCAGCAAAGTGAACAAACAAAAGAAAAATCTTCATCAAATGATTACAATGACTAACCACTTGCCGACCAGCTGCCATAGTTGTACTGCGGCAGATTGGCACGGCTGGGTGAAAGAACGTTATGTAACGTTGCTTCTCCTGTGGCCACTAGGGGCGCGCGCGCGCCCCCTGCTTGCCCACGGAGCTGATGCGAGTGCCACACGGAGAACCGGGAGCTGTGTGTGTAAACACACAGCTTCCGGTTCTCTGATGGGAGAAGTGACAGATCGTCTGTTCATACAGAGTATGAACAGCGATCTATCTCTTCCCCTAGACAGTCCCCTCCCCCCTTTAGTTAGAACACACACTAGGGAACACAATTAACCCCTTGATCACCCCCTAGTGGTTAACCCCTTTACTACAGTGACATTTTTACAGTAATCAATGCATTTTTATAGCACTGATCGCTGTAAAAATGCCAATGGTCCCAAAAATGTGCCAAAATTGTCCGACGTGTCCGCCATAATGTCGCAGTCCAGATAAAAATCGCAGATCACCACCATTACTAGTAAAAAAAAACTATGCCCTATTTTGTAGACGCTATAACTTTTTCAATTTTGTTTGGGTGCAACGTCGCACAACGGCGCAATTGTCAGTTAAAGCGACGCAGTGCCGAATCACAAAAAGTGCTCTGGTCAGGAAGGGGGTAAAATATTCTGGGGCTGAAGTGGTTAAATCACCTTTGGCTTAACAAAAACAGCATTGTTTCCAAATGGTACTCTAACAACACACACAGTCTTTGATTTCAGCAATACAGTATGTGTAGTTAGAATTCGACTGGAGTTCAATATAAAATTCGATTCGAATTTCAGTCTAAATTTCGTTACGTTATTCAGAGCTTTTGGGAAAATTTGTTTATATTGTAATTCGGAGATTTGGATATATCCGAATAACGAAAAGCTTGTCCGAATATAAATTCGTAACGAAATGAACTGCACATATCTACTTTCAGTCATAGAGGCTCAGCAACAAGTGTGGGCATTGCCTGGGATATACTGCATGCAAATGCAGCCTACCAAGGATAGGAATACCACTCCTCCAGACTGACACCCACCCTGTCAATGCATTTTGATATTTGCATAACTCCCCTTCTTGAGAGAAGTACTGAGGCAGGGTGCTGTTATGTTTTCATAAGCTATGTACAGCACCCCATCAACTGGGTCTATAATAAGGTAAATTAGTAAAACGGAAAGGTTTTATTGATAAGTTTAGTTAGTATGTTGGTGAGGGGAGAGGGAGGAACCAGGAAATGCAAAATATACAAGATTAAACTTTAGTTACAAGGTTGGACCTACAATCTCCAGCCTTACCACACCTTACTTTCTGACAGTGAGGTTATTCATGATAGTTATTGGACAAGTGCAATTAGTTTAGTTCCAAATTTGTTTTTTGTCAAAATGCAGCCTATTCGTTCATTGGGAAGCATCTGAATAAATAAAAGACTATTTGACAATTTTTTTCTAAAACAAATTTTCTAAAGGAACGAAAATTCAAAAGAACGAAAATTCGAAAATCAGAAAGAACGAAAATTCAAAAATAAGAAGGAAAGCCTAAAAAATGTGAAAGAACATAAAACATTCGGATAATTTCATTTTTCGTATTTTCTATTATAATTAAATTATTAACCATTATTATAGGTTTGTATTATTATTATTATTATTATTTATTAATAAATAATAATTACCTTTTCAACCTTACTAACTATGTAACTATGTGTTGCATAATAATAATAATAATAATAAAAACAATGAATATAATAGTTATAAACTATTAAATTATAGGTATTGGAATTTCCTTTCAAATTTGGCTGTCAGTGAATGTAACGAATACGAATTTATCCGAAGTTACAAATTATCCAAAATAATGAATGCCACATCTAAACAAATAGAATGCAATGAATACAAATGCTTTCAAAGTTACGAATTATTGAAATAAGGAATGTCGATCATAACGAATGATCTGATGAATGAAAAAAAAACAAAAAACGAATGAAAGGAAAACAAAAAAAAAAAAATTTCAGCAGTGCACATGTCTAATAGTTATGCATCATGGATGAGAGGCGAGAAAGGGAGAAACTGTTACAGATTACAACTAAGCAAACCTTGATTCGTGAAACGGGTTAATCTTGCCATGCCTGCATAGAGGTCTCATGATGTCTTATGATGTTTCTTGATGGATTTTTATCTTCAATAAAGTAATCATTACTGCTTGATGTCTGGGAGTGCGGTCAACCTTTCTTGAACCATTGGTGAGAAAGGAAGAGACCAAGTTTCTGGTCACTTTTCTCTGAAATAAATATTGCATAATGGAGATGTCAATGTCTTAATGACCCATGACTCCTCATCAAATATCAAAAATGAAGGCAAATTGTACAGCCATTTATATCTAATGCTGCGTACACACGAGCGGACTTTATGGCAGACTTGGTCTGGCGTACTGGATTTTGTCGGACAATTCGATGTGTGTGGGCTCCAGCGGACTTTGTTTGCTCAAAAGTTGGACGGACTTAGATTTGAAACATGTTTTAAATCAATCCGTTGAAATCGAGTCCGGTCGAAAAGTCCGCTCGTCTGTATGCTAGTTCGACGGACAAAAAGCCATGCTAGGGCAGCTATTGGCTACTGGCTATGAACTTCCTTGTTTTAGTCCGGTCGTACGTCATCACGTACGAATTCGACGGACTTTGGTGGATTGTGTGTAGGCAAGTCCGTTCATTCAGAAAGTCCGTCGTAAAGTCTGTCGAAAAGTCCGCCGGGCAAAGTCTGCCGTAAAGTCCGACCGTGTGTACGCGGCATTAGATATTGGGACAGGTTACTTCACCAGTTGAGCACACGGCATGCACAAGAACACAAAATGGAGAACAATCTCAGGCTTTACCATCAGAATAAAACTTTCATTGCATGTAACATACAGAGGCCACATTCAGCAAGTGTCCCTCCGTGTGTTCTCTGCACTACAACTGTACCCTCAGTAGTTTGTAGATTTCTCCAGGTGGTTATAATGGATTTTAATGAGAATTGTGTTAAACATGACTTTTTAGGAGCAGAGAAGGTTATTGTGGTAATCGGGGACACTAATAATCTGGAGGAGAAATGGACAACTAAGTGGAAAGAAAATCAATTTTCCAAAACTCTTCAACAGTTCCATATATCACGGGCAGAGCTGGACTGGATCATCAGTAGGGAGGTGCATAGAAAAATAGAAGAGATTCGAAAATCCCTGATCATTCACACAGGTATGGACAATCTTGTGTGAGGGGTGGTTGATGTGATTTTGTTGTACAGTATATGGCTATGTACTATATCGGGTGTAACCATTTAAATAAGCACACTGAGTTCATATTAAAGTGTTGTGTGACCCAAGTAAACCAAGACTGGAAATCTAACTGGTTTTAATAAAACAGAAGCATTTTCTTGAGCATCTTCACATTATACTGAGGGAGCAGTGAGACCCCATGATGTACTCTTATTGGTTTCTTTTCATATTTTATGCAAATTCAGAAACATCTCCTGACACCCAGGTATACTCTCTCTCAACAGGTCCTCCAACAAATCCTCCAACTGGAAGTCTGGTAAGACATTTATTACCAAATTAGTTTTTTTTCACCCATTTTTTTATATTTAATTTTTAGGCCAAACTACAGTCTGCACAGCATCAGATTATTATTTTATGCACTGGTTTTGGTAGGCAGATAAAATCTGTACTTCTCATAAAAGCAAAAATATTGTAGTTCAGATTGCATCAAGCCCAACTTTAGGTACCTTAAGAACACCGCCATTCTAGCTAGTTATGCATCTATTAAAATAACTACATTTTTAAATAGTGCTAATACAGTATATGTATCTGAATCTACTTATATATTAGCTTTAGTGTAAAGAAGGATTTGGATTGCGTTGGCAATACAAGAGACTCTGTTGCATTGAACGTACTGTGATACATATTGGGAACTTGCTGACATCAGAGAACAAAGTGAGCAGAGAGATAACTTAATTGGCATGGTGATGCTCTTTTACTGATCGGTCAGCAGGCAGGGGGAAGGTTGATGACCAAGTTGTAATGCTAAACTGCAGTAGAGAAAAGTGAGGTCAACAAGCTTGCAGTGCTTAGATGATAAGACTGACTGAACAGAATTTTTCAATCTGTTCATTTATTTCGACTATTTACTAAAGTATAACTAAAGGCAAAACTTTTTTTTTTTTTGCATAGAGTGGAAAGGGATTATAACACCTTTCAGGTTTTTATTGCTGTGTCATGTTCTAGAGTCAGGCTCAGAGGCCAGCAGCTATAGCAGTGGAGAAGCTACCACCAACCAGCAGGATAAGCACAGAAACAGGTCACGCTGGTGGATGACACAGGCTCATCTGAGGTGCAGAGTCTAAGTATTCACGGTGTTCACCAGAGCTAACGATGATGGAGATGGGTTTTGCTGCATGTTAGCATTAGGCCACGGTCCTCAGTACTACCCCATCAGGAGGTGAGCAGGCCTGGGGTCCAGTAGCAGATATAACATGTTTGGGATAAGAAGAAGCGTAGTCAGTAATCAAGCCAAAGGTCAACAACGAGTGGTAATGAATATACGGATGCAGCAGGAGTGACAAGCGGGAGATATTGGCTGCAGAGAGCACAATAATCTGGCAAAGTTCAGAGACATAGCTTAAATCAGGAAGTTCATGGGAGGAGCAAAGAGTTCAGGGTTCAAGACAAACAAGTTTCAAGGCAAGATCATTCAAGGAATTGTCCAGGGAGCTGTCCAGCATTCCAGGTGGCTCAGCAAAAAGAGATATTGCCTAACACAGCAGAGGTCACAGGTTCAGACCTGGGTCCTGACATGCTGTCTGTGCCCCAGTTAGATTCATGCTGTTTACTATTATCACCAAGAGGGAAAATGAAAGTGAGTTTGGTGACAAGCAGAGATTCCCTCACTTTGGAGGCAATTTCCTCTCACATCTTGTTTTGGCTATGGGACACGGAGTGAAGAGAAATCTCTAGGGTTGTCCCAATACTGATACAAGTATCAGTATCGGCACCGATACCGAGCATTTGCCCAAGTACTTGTACTCGGGCAAATGCTCCCGATGCTTCCCCTGATACCTGAAAGTCAGCTGTGATCGGCACGTGGGGGAGTTACAAGATTCTCCCCCCGCGGCTTTCAGCTGCTTTAGTGACATACAGCGGTGATCGGTCACCGCTGACTGCCACTGCATCCTACTCCATGCCCCCTCCTTTCCTCTGTGCCACTCCGCTGTCCCCCTCCGTTCCTCTCTCCTTTTCTGTCCCCCTCTGCTGTCCCCTCCGTTCTGCTGTGCCTCTCCGCTGTCCCCTCCGTTCTGCTGTGCCTCTCCGCTGTCCCCTCCGTTCTGCTGTGCCTCTCCGCTGTCCCCTCCGTTCTGCTGTGCCTCTCCGCTGTCCCCTCCGTTCTGCTGTGCCTCTCCGCTGTCCCCTCCGTTCTGCTGTGCCTCTCCGCTGTTCCCTCCGTTCTGCTCTCCTTCTCTGTCCCCCTCCACTGTCCCCTCCATTCTGCTGTGCCTCTCCGCTGTCCCCTCCGTTCTGCTGTGCCTCTCCATTGTCCCCTCCGTTCTGCTGTTCCTCTCTGCTGTCCCCTCCATTCTGCTGTGCCTCTCCACTGTCCCCTCCGTTCTGCTGTGCCTCTCCGCTGCCCCCTCCGTTCTGCTCTCCTTCTCTGTCCCCCTCCACTGTCCCCTCCGTTCCCCTCTCCTTCTCTGTCCCCCTCCGCTGTCCCCTCCGTTCCCCTCTCCTTCTCTGTCCCCCTCCGCTGTCCCCTCCATTCCCCTCTCCTTCTCTGTCCCCCTCCGCTGTCCCCTCCATTCCCCTCTCCTTCTCTGTCCCCCTCCGTTCTCCCCCTACGTTCCGCCGTCCCCCTCCTCCTTCCTTTGTGAATGGATAGAGTCAGCTGACTCTGTCCATTCACATAACTGAAACATTGTAATCTCCTGTGATTACGATGTGTCAGTTTATGAATGGAGAGGAGCCGCTGTCTTCTCTCCATTCATTCTCAGTGCAGCTGAGGCTGCAGAGAAAGGGACTGGGGAATCTCTATCCTCTGTCTCTTTCTCTGTCTCAAGGGGGAGATTTTAGAGGTCTGTTAAGACCCCTGATATCTCACCAAAGCCCCCCAACAGGGCTGATAAAAAAAAAAAACACATATTGCAATAAAGAATAAAAAAAATTATTGTAAAGAATAAAAATTGTAAATAAAAAAAAAACACACACACACACACATACACCATCCCCCCCCCCCAAAAAAAAGCACTGTTAAAAAAAAGAAAAAAAAAACACTGTCACGTGACATAAATAAAAAGTATCGGTATTCGGTATTCGGTATAGGCGAGTACTTGAAAAAAAGTATCGGTACTTGTAGTATTAAAGTGGTATCGGGACAACCCTAGAAATCTCCCTAATGGGATGGAAACCAAAACTATGTTTTGGCTTTAGTTCTGCTTTAAGCTTTCTGCTCAAAACTGAGCTTTAAATGTTATGGTTGACTTGTGAACCAGAAACAGAAGAAATATAAAACATTAATAAAATATAAAAAAATTAACATCAGTGTCATTATCACCTTCATCTACATTTTTCTTTACATCCTATTAGATGAGGAAACCTCAAACACCAAAACAAGCTGCCGGTTTTCTTTCCTGGTCACCAAAGGATGATAGTCAATTTCTGCTGAAACTCCTAAGACTTCCACACTTCCAGGACACAGTGGGGGACTTTATATATATTGATGTAGACAAAAATGGGAATGAGAAAATCATGGAGCAGATCTTCAATGTCCCATTACTAATTCTGTACTTTACCCAGAAAAGCTTCTGTACTAATTGTTCTCAGCCCGATTTCAGCAGGAAATTACGGCTTTATTGTGGTAAGAGAGTCTTTCTCAACCTTTTTACCCCAGAAAAACACTAAAAATAATTTTGAGGTTTCAGGAAACCTTTGTAAACCCCATTAATTGGGGTCAGTGCTAAAAATGTGCATTACATTGGTAGCCAGTAGGAAAAATGCCCCCCATACAGTAGTGGTTAAAATGTCACCCTCACAGATAGCTACAATGATAATTGGTGCCATGCAGCTGGCTCTGTCAAGTGGTATTGACCCTGTAACTATGCAAGCACCATTAAATTGAAGGTAATCAACTCAAGGAACCTATAGCAACTTCTGAGGGAACCCTGATTGAGAATGACTTATCTGGGGATGACAATGTGAGTTGGAGGAGGAGTGTTG
This sequence comes from Aquarana catesbeiana, assembly GCA_037953035.1. Lineage (NCBI taxonomy): Eukaryota > Metazoa > Chordata > Amphibia > Anura > Ranidae > Aquarana > Aquarana catesbeiana. Next base: position 6,577,723 of record JBBHAA010000512.1, on the reverse strand, counting down.
AGCCATTGTGGGCTGGAGAGGGATGTCTTCAAGTACTAGGAGGAATGGTATGGCAAAACTGAAGCACTGAGAGGTTAACAGTTGAGGTGTTGAAGCACTGGGGGTTAGAAGAAGATTTATTGCAGTGTTGGTTAGCTGGAGAAGGAGCTATTGAGGCTCTGGGAACATGAGGGAAAGGGGCATTGAGGTATTGAGGCCATTATTGAGGTATTGGGGTACTGAGGCCAAAGCAAATGCAAATGCAGTCTGCTTAGGAATGTCCGCTCCTCCAGGCTGACACAAACTCATCAAGATATTTTGATATTTGCATAACTCCTCCCAAGAGCCAGCCCACTGCTTAGATCAGGGAAGGAAATAATGAAGACAAAATATATGTAGATTTTAAGATTTAATTTGATATCAATAGTATAATTGTGTTTTTGACAGGGAAGAAGAAGATCATCTTGGTGATTGATGACATGGATGGGAAAAGTTCAGAGACGGCAATTAAAGAACTCTATAAAAAGTCCAATATGGAGAACATGTCCACAGACTTGTACCTGTTCCAGAAAGAGGAGAAGGAGATGAACTACCTGATGCATCCCAGAGAGGATGAACCAGACAACAAGGAGGCCAGGAAAAAACAGAAGCTTTTCCAAGATGCCATCAATAGAAGTAGTAAGAGATCTCGGTTCTACCTTTACCCATTAATGTCTTTCCATTCTCTATTTATAAAAATGTTTCAGCAGGGATGAGATAACTGCTTCAAAAACATGAATGATATAGAAACAAATATATTACCATAAATATACTATTACATAGTCTTATAAATCACGTGGGATAAATGCTGCAGAAGGTTCTGATTACCACCATGTGGCCACTGTGTATGGCTCAACATTGGGCAAAGTTTTCAATTTTGTAGGCAGCTGTGCACTTTGCAGAGGGGCAGCAGGGTGCTTGGTGTTAAAACACTCACTGTGTTAAAGTGATTTGTTTCGGCACAAATATAGACAGTAGCGTCAGGTGGTGTGATTGGAGCGATCTTCCCTTGACAGTACAACAACCTAACCAGGTGCTGAAGGAGGGAGGGGGTAAATTCACTGGCATTGCACTGACCACCTTTGAGGGGGAGGTTACATTTTACTGCCATTGCACTGTCTACCAATGGTGGGTGTTAAATGTTACTGTCACTGCACTGACCATCAGTGGGGGAGGTTAAATAGCACTTCATTGACCACCAATGCTGGAGGTTATTATTGCATCTACCAACACTAATGCTGGGTGTTATTATTGTTTTCATCAACACTAATGCCCCGTACACACGGTCGGACTTTGTTCGGACATTCCGACAACAAAATCCTAGGATTTTTTCCGACGGATGTTGGCTCAAACTTGTTTTGCTTACACACGGTCGCACAAAGTTGTCGGAATTTCCGATCGACAACCACGCGGTCACATACACCACATACGATGAGACTAGAAAAGGCCGGTTCAGAACCAAGCGCGGCACCCTTTGGGCTCCTTTTGCTAATCTCGTGTTAGTAAAAGTTTGGTGAGAGACGATTTGCGCTTTTTCAGACTCGTGGCTTTCAGATCGTTTTCTGCTGTTCAGTTTGTGCTTGTGGGTTTGTATCTGCTCTTCAGTGCGTGCAGTCAGTTCGTATCGGAGTTTTCTGTGTGATCTTGCCTGCTCGTTACTGTTTTTCAGGTCGCTCTTCACAGGCCTTGCTGTTCTTCAGTGCGTTCTGTTACTTCGTTCTGAGAAGCCGACCGTTTTCTAGCCATGTTTCGTATGCGTACTCCTCGTAGAGTTCGTGCTGTGCGGGGGCTTAGTGTTGGGGTCCTGACCTTGACACAAGTCCAGTCCATGAACAGGGTGGGGAGGAGTTCATGGACCAAGAATTGGTTGCTCCAGCGTGACCAGTTCTGTCATATGCCTTTGCTCCGTGAGATCCGTGAGAATAATCCTGATGATTTCAGGAACTTTCTCAGGATGACGGACCCCGTGTTTCACCGTTTGTTGGCTTTGCTGACCCCTTATATTAGCAGGCAGGATACCTGCATGAGGCAAGCCATCACTCTGGAGCAGAGGTTGGTTGCTAACTTTCGGTATTTGGCCATAGGGAGAAGCCTGCAGGACCTCAAGTTCTCGACAGGCATCTCCCCCCAGGCTCTTCTTTGTGGACATTTACTGCTTGTGTTTGTTTGAGCTGACCTGACAGAAATGTGTGGAGTGCAGGAAATGTTGTGATTGTGTAACCTTATACAAAGCACTGTTGGCTGTTATTTACTAAATGCAAAGACACTTTTCACTACAAGTGCACTTGCAACTGCACTGAAACTGCACTTGTAGTGCAAAGTGGATTTGCCCTTAGGAAATAACCCCCATTTTCTCATAAAACAACAATTACATCACCCCAAAAGTGTTGTAGCGTGAGACAATAATCCACACATTCTTGATGAACAATCTTTTTAATACCTGCACAATCACATGTGCATTTACCCAAGGTTTTTCTGCCAAACCAACATGTTTGTTGTATAACAATTTTTGTGGTGTCATTATCCAAAATCAAAATGTCCATTTTATAGAAAACAGGCCTGTGTAAAACCAACAAGAAAGACACAAATCTTTTGATCTTACAAAGTTCACATTTGGTAGAACTGGAAGGCAATATCAGACATGAGTATTTAGGAACTGTGTTTGATATTGCGTTCAGATGGGGGGAAATCACCCCTGGAAAAGCCGAATTTGGAAGATGCACACAAATTTCCAAATGTCAACATGTGCTATCTGCCATCAGGGGGATCAAGGGACGTGTTTTGGGGGAGAAAGCCCTTCCTCACAGCTACTTTATTATTGAGGAAGAGGTTGCACCCCCAAAACGCGTCCATTGATCTCCCGTGATGGCAGATAGCACATGTTGGCACACTGTGTGCATCCTCCAAATTTGGCTTTCGGAAAAATCACAAAAACATTTAGCACATTGTAGCACACAAAAGAAGAAAGTGATTTTGAGGGGTTTTAAACTCGCCCCAAAACATCAATGATGTTTTTATATTTTGGAATAACATCATTGATGTTTTGCTTGATGTTTTCCAATTGTAAATTACACCCCATGATCTCCCCGATCAGGATCTGGGCACTTTCGGATGTGAAAGGATCTTCATCCACAACCTCACGATCACCTAAAAAGAGAGGAACCCCAAAATAAATTAGGTTTCAAAAAAATTCCACAATCCATCTCTTATCTGGGCCTGTGGTCGCACACACTCACCTGTTGTGGTGACTACTTCCACCACGTCTTCATCCTCCTGCTCATCTTGTGTTGGGTGGATTTCCCCTTCTTCCAGAGGGGGGGGGGGCTCTGGTCTCCTCGGATGAGGGATGTCCTCCGAGTCTTTTCTCCCCTATGTAAAACAAAAATGGTATAATTAGCACACAGATATTGAATGTCAGAACTATAAAGATGAAACATTGCTTGGAAGTGGGGTACAATTGTCTATTTTAGCAGAGTTCCAAGATGTAGCTTTTTTAGTGCCCTTTGTCAAGCTGCAATACTTTACCTGTTTAGTACAAGCTTCACAGATGTAGCCCCCCCTATAGTATACACTGGAGCACCTGTGTGCCCCCCCTAATAAAAATGGTGTTCTTGTGTCCCACACTAGTGCTCCAGTGTCCAGATGTGAAAACAGCTGCTGAGTGTCCTCTCCTTACACAGAATCTAGTTTGCATTTCATTCTAGCAACAAAGCCATCTACACAACCCAATTCTTTGAAGACAAGTATAGGGCGTCAAAATGGTGGCCAAATGCATATGGCCTAAACAATGGTATTTTATCGTCCGAAATAACAATGTGTGATCCGAACGAATAATGTGCCCATGAACATGAAAGTTGCCATTTTAAACTGTACAACAGTTCCTAAAAGCACATGGAGCAGCACGAACGTAATAAACATAAAGAATAGGAACACAGCACAACTACTTACTTTTTTGCAGCACTCTCCGGATCTTTCTGTACTGCTCGTGTTCTCGTAATTTCAGGTCCGACCACCGCTTCCTGAGCTGATCTTTCGATCGTTGTACCCCGAATTTCCGGTGCAGACTCCTGACCACTTTCGTCATGATCTTGGCCTTTCTGACATTGGGGTTGGGGTAAGGCCCATACTTTCCATCATAGTCGGCCTTCTTCAGGATGTCCACCATCTCCAACATCTCCCCAAAGGACATATTTGAGTCCTTTAATCTCCTTCTGGATCGGGACGTTTCAGGCTCCAGCCTTTCCTCCTCCTCCTCGTTGCTACAATTAGCACGATCCTGCTGTCTATCCGCCATGTGCTCTTCCCCCACTGCGCCGAACGAAAAGGGGCGGGGAATAGACTAGAAAGAACATCAGGGGCGGGCGGAGTTATACGCATGCGCAGTGTGTATAAATCGTAACGCGCGCGTCTTACGTACGATCTGTGAGCCGAGGAAGGAGCATCGGAGACGCCGATCGTGCTAACGAAGGTAGGATCTAAACTTGGGCCTATACTGCTTCGAAATGGAAGCCTATATTGTAACAAGATTAGGGGAGTTTGGCCTGACATTAGGCTTTGTCTTGTGTTGTGTCTTACAGAGAAAATGGATGGGTTCAACGACCACAATTTCCTGCCCCTGTTCATAGACAAGTACAGGGAGCTGCCCTGTCTGTGGCAAGTGAGACACCCCCACTATAATCACAAACAGAAGAGGCAGGCAGCGCTGGAGAAACTGCTGGAGTTGGTGAAGCCGGTGGTCCCCACAGCAACCATCCCTTATTTGAAAGCTAAAATTGGTGGCCTGAGGAGCACTTATCTTAGGGAGCGCAAGAAGGTCACAGATTCCCAGAGGTCCGGAGCTGCAGCATATGACGTTTATGTCCCCAGGCTGTGGTACTATGAGAGACTGCGGTTTCTGTCAGACCACACTGAAGTCAGGGAATCCCTCTCCACTCTTCCTTCCACTCTTCCTTCCACCCCAGCTGAGGCTTCCGATGTCCAACCTGGCCCTTCCAGGCAGGAAAAAGTGGAGGAGCCCAGCTGGAGTCAGGTATAGCATTCTTCAACAGATTTCTGGGCAATAAAGAAATTATGTTTACTAGATGTTATTATTGATCACTAATTGCTGATTGAAAGTGTTTTACATATCAATAGACAGTAGTGGGCACCCAAAATTGGGAAAAGAATGAAAACTGCTGGGCTCAGAAGGATAGTCTGTTATATTTGTTAACATTCAATTTGCAGCAGTCAGGAGGTGAAAATTGTGTGTGATTGATGAATAAAAAACTAAAACTATGTCCCTTTTTCATACACAGGAAGACCTCAGCCAGGAGGAGGCTCTGGAATGTGGCAGTCAGGAGGAGGCGGGGATTATTAGTGTCAGCCAGGAGGAGGCGGGGATTAGTGGCAGCCAGGAGGAGACGGGGCTAAGTGGCAGCCAAGAGAAGCCTGGGACAAGTCGCAGCCTGACTGAGTCTCAGGTCCCTCCCCTCCGCCTGCCATATAAACGAGCCAGGAAGGCCACTCCGAGTCCCGTGCAGGATTCAGCGTACAGGCTGATCCAGGAGGCTTCTGCGTCCCTCAGAGCCTTCCCCAGTCCTGAAGAGGCCTTTGCCTGCATGGCTGCCACAAAATTGCAGGGCATGCAGGAGGGTCAACGCAAGATCTCTGAGGACCTGATTTATAAAGTCCTTCGTAAGGGGGAGAGTGGGGAACTGACACACAAGACGGATGTCATTGAGAGGGACGATCCTCCTCCTCCTCCTCCTCCTGCTGCCACAACTCCACCACCACAGCCAAAGCCTGTAAGGAAGCGTGGAAGGAAGACCAAAGAGTGTTGACCCTGGGTTCAGTCTGGTCTGACAGAAGATGCAGTCTCTCGTATGACCACAGCCTGGGGACACAGATGTCATCTGCTGCTTTCCGGATCTCTGGGACTTCTGGACCAGACTGCCCTCCCTTATGATATGGACTCCTCAGGCCACCAATTTTGCTTTTAAATAGTTGATGTCTGCCCCAGGGGTCCAAGGCATCGCCCACTTCTGCAGTTTCTCCAGCGTTGCCTCCCTCTTTGTTTAGTCGTGAGCCCTTACTAAAATTTTTTGGGTAAATTATACTCTCCTGTGTGTGTTTTCATCCAAAAAGGACAGTTTGTTGGTGACGATTCAGGTACATTTCTAAAGTACAATGTGAAATTAACAAGGGACAACAACACCAAACAATCTCCTACAGATTAAATAGAACAACATATCAATGGTGTTGTGGGAACTTGTCACCAAAAACACACACAAACATTTTCGGGAATACAAATCAAAATCACCAAAAAATAAAAAAATAAGGAGAAACACAAAAAAAGAATCTACATTAAAGTCCAAAAAAAACAAAAAATTTTGTTGTCAGATGTGAGAAATCAAAATTAAGGGAATCCCGATAAATAGTAACGAAATAAGTTTGTGAGAAGTGTGTGTGAATATGAGCAGCAAAACTACTTCTTGTCACATTATAAAGAAGAAGAGAGTGCACTGTATTAAACCATTTTGAACATTGCAGCGTGACGAAAGTGCTGTATCCATTCCGAACACTACGTTTACCAGAACGAGCTGTCCCGTGTCGGAATTTCTTCTGAGCATGCGTGGCACTTTGTGCGTCGGAACAGGCCACACACGGTCGGAATTGACGCGATCGGATTTTGTTGTCGGAAAATTTTATCTCCTGCTGTCCAACTTTGTGTGTCGGAAAATCCGATGGAAAATGTCCGATGGCGCCCACACAGGGTCGGAATTTCCGACAACACGCTCCGATCGGACATTGTCCATCGGAAAATCCGACCGTGTGTACGGGGCATAATACTGAGAGTGGTATATTTCACTGCTATTTTACTGACTGCCGATGGGGGTAGGTTGAATAGTACTGCACTGATCACCAATGGGGAGGTTAAAAAATACTGCAACTGACCACCAACGGGTAAAATTGCACTGCTACTGATCGCCAGTGCTGGGGGTTATTATTGAATCCACTGACACCATTTCTGAAGGTTATTATTGCATCCACTGACACCGAGGCTAGGGGTTTATTATTGAAAAATGAATAAATATTATGTTCCGCGCATTGGAAGATAAATTAGCTGCTGCTCACCCAAGCTAAAACCACAGGTGTGGAATTAGAAAAAGGCAATATGGGATAGAGGGCTGAAGTGGCGCTGCTAAATTAAATATAAAATATAAGTAAATAAATGTGATGTCACTAAAAGTGAATCAACAAACACACAGGTGTGTGAAAATGTAGCAATGTGCAAGCACAACTCTCATATGTAATAATATCCATGATAACAATAAATCAATAAATTAATAAAATGCTCAAGTGCTATACGTGTCCATTTCTGTGAAAGATAAATGTGCAATCTGTAAACAAAATGATTCCATAAAAACATCCAACATCCATATATGAATGGTCCTCTTCAAAAAAGTGACTGGTGCTTATGATATGCGAATCAAAAAAAAATCGGTGACTCTTTACATGCTCCCCCCTCAGGTCCACACTCACCAAATGGATGTAGTCCTGATGACGTCTGCATGATGAAACGCGTAGGGTCGGGGCTTACAGCGTCATTTCGTCACTTTCGGTTTGGAACATCTGGTCTGTGGAATGCAATGCGTCCCAGACAAATACGTATACAGCTGTATTATACCCTCTAGCATTATTGAAAGTGTTTTTCATGAACTTTTAACCAATACATTTAAACGGATTTAAATGTTGGGATGTCCTCTTATTTTACCTACCTACATGTGATCACAGTTCTTTGATTGTGGATGCCAGTACAGTACAGTGCTGTAGTGGTTAGCACTTTCGCCTAGCAGCAATGGGGTTGCTGGTTCAAATCCCAACTGCGACACCCTCTGCCTGGAGTTTGCATGTTCTCCCTGTGCCTGTGTTGGTTTTACTCTGGGTACTCCGGTTTCCTCCCACACTCTAATACATACTGGTAGGTTAATCAGATCCAGTCCAAAAAATTTACCCTAGTATGTGTTTGTAAGCATGTCAAGACCCTACAGGGTAAATGACCACACTATATCAAGATGCAACTCATATCTGACACCATTGTGAGGCTTTTCATCCCTGCAGAAGTACATCCATTTGGTGAGTGCGGACCTGAGGGGGGAGCACGTGTGAAGAGTCACCGATTTTTTTGATTCACATATCATAAGCACCAGTCACTTTTTTGAAGAGGACTATTCATATATGGATGTTGGAACTTTTTATGGAATCATTTTGTTTACAGATTGCACATTTATTTTTCACAGAAACGGACACTTATAGCACTTGAGCACTTTATTCATTTATTGATTTATTGTTATCATTGGATATTATTGCATATGAGAGTTACATTTTCACACATCTGTGTATTTGTTGCGTCCCTTTTAGTGACATCACATTTATTTACTCATATTTTATATTTGACTTAGCAGCGCCACTTCACACCCCTATCCCATATTAGAGGTTTAGTATTGCATCCACTGACATCAATGTTGGTGGTTATTACTGCAGTTGCTGACACCAACGCTGGAGGTTATTATTGCATCCATTTACACCTATGCTGGCGGATGCCCCCCCCCCCTTATGTGAATGAGTATTTCTACATGTCACCTAGAAATAAAGACACCCAATCTTACAAGTTGTTTATTAAAACAATAAAAATTCCCCAAAAAGTCCCTCACTGAAAATCCATCGTTAATCTCGATGCCCATCACCACGACTCTGAAAAAACAACCCGATAATGTGCCACACGCTCCCTGAGCTGTCATTGGTTATGTAAAGGAAGGGATGGGGATAGTGATGACATCAATGCCCAATATGGCCATGTGGTTTTATTTAAGCAATGATGTAACCTGGTCCATTCCCACCCATCTGCTTATGTGGCTTCTGGCCATGTAAGTGAATGGGCCTGCTGATGTCAGTGGTTGGTAAGGACGCAGTTTGTGCAAGCAGCTGCTGCTTCCATAGCAACCATTGGCAGCCAGAAGCTGTGACGTTCACTCATGCCAAACACTCTAAACATTCAAACACTGAGCTCATCCCTAAATAAGAGATGATACAAAATTGATTTATTGCTCTTTGTTCTGTGTCAGAAGCACCAAAAATTAATTAATACAGAATACATTTTAATATCATTCATGCTACTTCTTTTCTGTCTGTATTTTGCAGTGAAACTTCCAGATCCTCCAGGACCGGTAAGATATTGTATATAATTATTGACAGTATTAGGAAGCCTTAGCAGAACAATAGGTGTAAATTATTATTTGTTGTTAATTGTACATCTATAAATATATTGTCTATGGACGCTCTACAATTTCCACACAAAGGGGCGTACCAGCATTTCAATATAAAAGTACAAAAAAAGGCAAAGAAGTACAGAATTTTAGAGATATCAATCAATAATGTCTTCACAGATTTGTTTGTTAAAGTGTATATAGTTTTTTTTGTAATAAAACTACTTAAAACCACAAAAAGGGTGCTGCATATCCTTATTATGTATTTGTTCATATAAATTCTTGTATTTGTTCTATAGTTCCATCATTCTACAGATATGACTACTGCCATTAGACCCATCAAGTATAGAAAAATCAGTAATAGTTGACAGATTCTCAATTTATTTTATGAACCAAGGGTACACATCACCAGGAGAATGTACAGGAGGACATAGTATAGTTTTTATTAAGCCCCAGTCAACATTAAAATCTTACATGGTGTAACGCACTCCTAAAAGAGCTGTTGGAGAATGCCCCCCCCCCCCCCCCTTAGAGCACACGCAGCCAGGCACAAAGCATTTTGGCATTGTTCCTCTGGCGCAAGAATCAGTCTAGAGATTTCATTTTTTGTTTTTTGTTTTTTGTTGTTTTTATTGTGGAAAGATGAATTTGGATAGTTATGGGGAGAATGGGATACCCTGGAACTGAAAAAAAAACCTTAAACTTAAACAACTTGAGGACTGCTAAACTTCTGGCTGCTCCACACAACTCCCGGCACAACTACAACTTGGCTGTACTGCCCAAATTCTGGCTGCACTTTCCCAGCAAAATCCCTCCAGAACCTCAAGAGTCTTGTACTCACTCAGCCAGCAGGATCATCAGATGCCTGCTGTTCATATCCCTTCAGGCTTTTCCTAGTGATGGAGATGTAGGCTCACACTGCCTCTGGACAGTTTGGGATTCCTCACACAGATTCCTCCCAGCTCTCACCTGTGGACTCTCACCTTACCTCACTGGGTTCTTGGGCTGGCTTTGTGAATAGGCCCCTCGGCTAAGCCTAGCTGGGACCTCAGTGTCTTCAGGCTGGCTTCCTCCACAGGCTTCTTCCCAGGAGGGCAAGCCTCCTCAACAGGGGTCTTCTTCTGCAGGCTAGACTCAGTAACACTGCCTCACACACACACAAGCCCCTGCTACTCTTTTCCTTTCTATAAAGTGCATATCATGTTACAAATCTTTCTTCCTGTTTCAGCAGTAGGAAGGGAGTCTGGGCATACACTGTGTGAGAGCTGATTGGAGGAAAGGCGCCCCCCCCCCCCCCCTCCACATAGGTAGAGAAACAAAAAAACTTGCAGACATGCAGTCTGAACAGACAAGCTCTCTGCTAATCTATCTCTAAGCTCCCTCCCAGTCACAAATTTCCAGCTGCATTTACCGTATCTCATGTGTCGGAGAGCTTGTCAGAAGTTATCATGCTGATAACAGAGGATAACAGGGCATCAAAAAGAAAGACACAGGACTTTGTACTTTGGAGCGAGATTAGTAAACACTACATATATATATATGTGCCCAGGTCAGATTTCATAAATGGGGTTTACAACCACTTTAAGTGGATTCCACAGTGATGTCGGTGGTTCCAAGGAACACACTGGTTGCTTGCCTCCTTAGAAATGAATGACACCGGGAATATCGCTTCAATTTTTTTATGATTTTTGGCCTCCTCCAAGCAGAGGGCTGAATACATAAAAGTTTGACAATTGTCCAAATACCTGAATAGCCAAAAGTTCAGTCCAAACTTAGGCTTGAACCAACCATTCCTAATAGCTACATTGGTCCAGCTTGGATAAATGTAACCATGCCTGTGGTATTCCTCTAGCTTTAAATCACTGAAGTAGACCCTGCTTTTGCAGTGATCTCCACTACCTTCTGGGTCCTGTGAAAACAGGTAGGTCAGCCAATCAGGACTTTGCCATTCAGATACGCATGAATGCAAAGCATTCTTTGATTGGACAAGGTGGATAGGCACGGTGGGGACACCATGCGCTCTGTCCTGACCTATCAGAGAATGCTTTGAATCCTTTGAGAAAATGCAAAGCATTCCATGAATCACACCCATACCCAGCAGTCATCCTCCTATGTTCAATAAGCAACATGGCACCTGGTTGGCACAGGACCCAGAAGCTAATGGAGATCACTGGAATAATGGTGACTACTACAATGACTTCCAGCTTTTACGGGGATCTCATGGGTAAGATGTATAGATTCATTGATCCAAGCTGTAAAAAGATATCCATACCTGGAATTCTCCTTTAAGCTTTAATAAACCATTATTTCATGTATGATCTTTCACTAATCTGCTTTGCACTATTATCATTTTTAAATACTATCATTTTGATCTCTTTCAGAAACTTGGGACAGTTGGAATCTTTTCCAGATCTTCAAGAATGGATTACGATTGGCTGTATCGCTTGCTAAAATCTACAAAGCTTCTTGCTGTGGATGAAGTCAGACCATTTTATATATCGAACACAGGATATGCAAGGTTTTTTGAAGCCATCACACGCTGTGATTTTGGGATTCTTTATCACACTAAGAATAGAGGGAGTGTCAATATCACTGATGTCACCAGCTCTCTGTATGACATGGAAATAGAGGACCTGTCTACGGTTCTTGGTAAATTGTATTGTGTAACGTAATATTACAGTCTTTATTAACAAATACATTTTTTGATTATTTTTATTAGTGTGTTGTGAGAACAATAAAGGCAAATGTGAGAATCAACAGGACAAATTTTATTAATACATTTTGATACAGTTTGATATGGTAAATGATCACCACTGGTCCTTCCTGCCATTAATGTATTTTGAAAGCTTTGAACAACTAAGAACCTTCTTTTCATTGACTTCCAGTTGAGTTAAACGCCCTTCTGCTTGAAGTGTAGTTATCTTAAAATGTATATAGAACAAATCCAATGCACCAGACGCTTTCTAACAACACAAACCTCTGTACAGTGTATTTTTTATTGTACAGATTTATTTTATGAATAATCAAAAACAAAACTTTTTTAGGTTGAATGTGGAATCGTTGGATGCCTGATTTCACCCTATTGGTCCCAGTGACCATTGTCTCTGGCCCTTAAAGTGATTGGAAATTCAATTCAACATCACTGTTTTCACCAGAATAGGAGATGAGAAAAAATTATCCAATGGGGACACAAGTTGACACCTGACTAAGAGGGGATTAATCCTGATTTTGGAAATATTTTATTTCACTTTCAGTTATGTCACAGGGAGAAAATATGAAGGGAATTCCCCCCATTAGGACACATAATGCATAACAAAAACTATATTTTTGGGTCTAATTCTCCTGTCCTTTAGCAAAAACTAAAAAGAAAAAAAAATGTTTGAGCTTTAGGGCCCTTTCACTCGAGCTGTCCGATCAGGTCTGCCTATCAGTTTTTCAGTCTCCGCCGGAAATTGCAGTCTCCTCTATGAAGCAGCGGATGTCAGTGGGCACATGTCCGCTGACACCCGTCGCTTTCCGATCCGATCCTGCCCAGAAAAAACAGGTGGATAGTGGTCCTATTTTCCATCTGTCTGGCAGATCGGATCGGATGGAAACGGACAGGCGGTTAGTTTACATCTGATTTCCCCAAAGAGGTGAGGTGGACTGTGTCCGTGTCTGCACAGTAAAGTGGACAGGACCTGTCATCTGCCTGCTCAGTGAGGATCAGTGGAGTGATCCCCTGCTGAGCAAGCGGAATCCGCTGCACGGAGGCGCCCATGTGAAAGGGGCCTTAGATGTAGCTTAGAGACTACAAGAGACTAGCAAATCCAGCCAGTTCCCTCCAAGCCAGGCTTATCTTGTGGCAGGAATTAAAGTGTAATTCCCCTTTTGTTGAGAAAATAACCCTTTGGGTGATCATTGTACTTTGTTTGCAGAGCTCTAACTTTTTCTTTCCAGATTGCAGACGGATTCTGAAAAGGAGAGTCTGGTTCAATATAATCGAGTGCGCTGAGAAACTTTGCAATGTCGGCATTTCTGAGACAGGGTTGTCCAGCGCCCAGGGCAAGAATCTAGAATTGCTCCCCCCAGCCCACTATTAATACATGGCATAGAATTAGTGTGCCACCCTGTATCCATTTTTTCCCCTTTGCTTCACTGCGCCCAGACTGTGCCTTAGTGCAGACTTCTGGGAAAATGAATCAAACAAGCAGGAAATTACATGTATGTGTGCTTCCCATACATCAATGGTGTACGTAAAGCCCTCAGGTTGCCATATTGCATTGAATTGTATAGAACATTACAGCGCAGCAGATTGAAAAAGAAAGATAATTTTAATAGAAGATATGGCTTGTCTATCAATTGAATATGCTATTTTATATATATATATATATATATATATATATATATATATATATATATATATATATTTATGGTCGGAGCCCTATGTCCGATATGGACGTAGATAACACTTATAGTAAAGATAAGACTTACCATCGGAAATAGACCTGAAAGTGTGGACTTACCATATGAAATGGACCTGAAAGTGTGCCTTGGTCTAATGGCCGGTATGCCAAAATAAGGGGGCATACCCTGGTTTAAGAAATGATTATTCTGTAAGAGAAATGAATGAAATGAATAGTTGAGAAATGCTGTGAAATGGGGATGGGAGGGTGGGTATCGCGCACAGGAAACCGACAAGCACCACAGGTGAGCGGGCTGCTTAAATACCCCCCGGGCTCCTCCCATAAATTCAGGCCACCATACTGGCCTTCCTACTTATGGTCGGAGCCCTATGTCCGATATGGACGTAGATAACACTTATAGTAAAGATAAGACTTACCATCGGAAATAGACCTGAAAGTGTGGACTTACCATATGAAATGGACCTGAAAGTGTGCCTTGGTCTAATGGCCGGTATGCCAAAATAAGGGGGCAAAAACATTCAGGTAGGGTTATAATTTTATTGGTTTTCAGATATTTATTGGGCCAATTTGGAGAATGCCTGTGCCATCTCTGTTTGCGGATTGGGGATATACCGGGCGAAGCAGGCTGATTTCCACCTGCCTAGTCTTCTGATGATGTGGTCTGGAACCCCGTGGCGGGATGCTGCGGAGGCTGCTCCGATGCGAAAGGAGTGTCCGGAATACTGACTAGGGTTAAGGTGAAGATTGCGGAGAAGTATCCTTATGTGTTTCACAAACTGAGAGGCGCTTAAGGGTTTAACTGGGAATGGTAGAAGGGGACTGCTGTCTGGTTGCTCAGGCAGGAGTGACAGGAGTCGGTTGAGTACAGCGACTGGACACCAGCTGTTGTTGGTTTTGTAGAGGTGAATGTTCGCTCCTGGGCCCGTTTGCTGGGTTTTAGAGACCTCGAGGTGCAGGATGAAATGGTCTTGGTATCGAAGCAAGTGCCGTCTGCATAGTACTTGGTCTGTGGGTTTGTTAGAGGTGAATTCGCCAGGTCGCAAGAACCCATAGTAAGCTAAATATACGGCTGCTTGTAAGACCATGCTGGGGAGCAGACCGAATGGTGAAGTAGCCAGAATAGTTGACATGTCCCTAAAGATAGGCCCCGTAATGGGTAAGCGCTTGGTGCTGATGACTGGTTGTTGTTTCTGAATGCCCCTTAGGATGGCTCGTACAGCGTGTGATGAGAACAGTGAAGATTTCGTGGGGTCTTCAAGCGTCAAGAAATGTTGAATGCCGGCTAGGTATAGCCGAATGGTATTGTAGGATAAGGCCAGCTGCGTGTGACAGTGTGCAGTGAAGGCCAGTACCTGTTTGACATCTGTTGGTCCTTTACGGCAGGATGTGAGGAATTTATTGAACGCCTTCCAAGCTGTCTGGTAGGCTTTGAGTGTGTTGTGAGAGAGTGAATGATTGATGAGTTGCGTTGCTCTGTGTAAATGTTGAACTAGTCCAGGGTCAGTTGTGACCAGACAGGGATAGGGGCCGACATTGGTTCGGCATCGGGAACCTGTTCAAAAAAGGAGGTGTAATTAAAACGTGACAGTGCGTCAGCAGCTAAGTTGTATCTGCCGGGAATAAATGCACAGTGTATATTAAACTGATGCTGTAAAGACAGTTGTACCAATCTGCGCAGGAAGGACATGACTGCTAGGGACTTGGACCTGCCTCTGTTGATGATGTCTGCTGTGGCCTGGTTGTCGGTGGTGAAGACTACGGTTTGTCCTGTCCAGTGGTGGCCCCAGAGCTGTGCAGCTGCCACTATGGGATAAAGTTCAAAGAGGGCAGATGTTTGAGTAAAGCCGGGTATCAACAGTATCTGTTGAGGCCAGGGTCCTGAAAACCAATGGTGGCCAAAAATTGCCGCGAAACCTGTGGAGGCTGCAGCGTCTGTCACTACCTGGGGTGACAGGGGCGAAACCATGGGTATAAATAGGGATATGCCATTCCAGGCGGACAAGAATTCCTCCCACATAGATAGGTCCGCTATAGCTGTGGAGTCTAGATTTAAGATCTGATCGGGGTCTTGAGTTTCTGACAGGAATCTAAGCAGGCGTGATACAAAGGTGCGGCCTTGTGGAATAATTCGCATGGCGAAATTAAGCATTCCCAGGAGAGATTGTAACTGCTTTTTGGTACAGCCCTTGGTGTGTGTGAATTCGTGAAGGACCGCCCTAATGCGTGTTAGTTTGTCGAGGGGGAGACTGGCTTGCATAGCGCAGGTATCCAAGCTGACCCCGAGAAAGGTGATGATGTGTGCTGGGCCGTCGACTTTGTGCTCGGCGATGGGAACATTGAGGTTTCCGAATATCACTCTGAGTTTGTCGAGGTCTCCTGGGGGCTTGCTGGGAGGTTCTATTAGTAGGAAGTCATCCAGGTAATGGATGACTTCTTGGCATTGACCCTTGTGTAACAGTATCCAAACAAGGGACTGAGCGAACGTGTCGAAGAGCCACGGACTACTCTTCGAACCGAAGGTCAGTTTTGTGGCAAAATAATATGCCTCCTTCCACTTGATGCCATGCCAGCACCAAAGGGATGGGTGGATGGGCAGGAGCTTGAAGGCATCCGAGATGTCGGCTTTGGAGAGCCAGGCACCTGTACCTGCTTTGATGATTGCTTGTATTGCCATGTCGACGGAGGAATATTTTAGGGAAAACTCTTCGGAGGGGATCAGGGAATTGAGACTGGGGATGTGGGAAGAATGAGGCGCAGACAGGTCGTACACCAAACGCAATTTATTCGTGAACTTGCCCTTGACAAGCCCAATAGGGCTGACTCTCCATGTGCTGAAAGGGGGGCAAGTGAAAGGGCCTATAACGTACTCTCGATCTACCTCTGCTTGTAAGAGCTGATCTATGGCTTGTTCGTCAATGGCTGCTGAACGAAGATTGGCACATTCGTGAGTACTGTGGGGTAGTGAAATGAGGCCGGTGTGAAAGCCTGCTGTGAAGCCTTGGATAAGGTAGGTGGCCAGAGAAGGGGTGGGATGTGAGGTGAGGTACAGTCCTAACCATAAGAGGTTGATCCGGCTTAGTCATGCCCTCTTGTGTTGTTTGACTTCACACAAATTTCTTGGGTGTGCTCTTTGGCATAAGGTGCAGATGTGGAGTAGGCGGCACTGGCTGAAGTTGCAGGACCCGTAGTTGTAGTTATTACAGATGGCTGCCCCTCCCACGGTTCGGACTGGGCGTCCGAATTTGTCCACCTGAGGCGTTGGTTCAGGGGGCGACTGACCCTGAATTGTACCCGAGGTAGTGGGAAACTCGAAGGGCCGTCTGATCGCCGCATTGGCGCACCAGGTGGCAGTGTGGGTGGAGGACTGACAAATCGCACACAGAGGTGAGCGTAAGCCGGCAAAGTGGCGGCAGAAGAGCTCTGTGTCCAGGAGACTCCAATTTGTCGTAGTCTGGAACTGTGTGAGTCTAGCGGCGGCCTTAGCGGAAAAGGAACGGTGGTAATCATAAAATGCAAATCCTCCATACTTGTAGCCCAAGTCTACTACCGTATGGAGATACAAGTCCAGCTCTTCCCGTCTGCTGGGGGTGGCTGAGCATAGGACATCTCTGAGCATGCCAAAGGCCAGGGTAAATTCTGGGACCGATAACTTGCGGTTCAATCTGGGGTCTTTGGCTTTAAGGACCACCGATATGTCACCCCAGGAGTAGGCCTTATTTTCTGCCAGATCGTGTACGGAAATAAGGAGAGAGGCCAGGTTGATGTCCCTGCCGTCCAAAATGTCCTTCCTGATACTGGTTGGGACCAGATGGGAGGGGTAGACAATGGGGCTCCAGCCTGAGGTACCTGCAGGAAGGGGTGTCAAGGTTTGAGTTTCGGTTGGGTCGGGGACAGCTGTGGCCGGTCGAGCCTCCAGGAGTGCCACCCTGGTTTGGACATCTGTAACTGAGGTAGACAAGGATGACACCATCGTGTGTAATTGTGAGATAGCTGATGATATTGACTGGAGGGATGCCTGTTGGGTACTGGGTCCTGCTGCTGGTGGGGGAAAGAGGAGTTTGAAGAGCTCGCCTTTTCTCGCTGTGGCGGGGAAGGGCACACCTCTGCGTCTTAGCTCTGCCGTCAGTTTGGGGATAGTCCATCCCCTGAGGGACTGCACGCTGCCGCTCTCTGAGACCGGGGAAGGTGACAGGGGGGCCGTGAAGTCTTCGCTGCCGGCCTGAGACATAGTTGATCTGGTGAGAATCTCCTGTCTTGAGCTCTTATTTTCCAGTTGACTGTAACCTGGGGGGATATCGTCCAACCTGGTGCAGGGTGGACCTACTGAACTTTGACTGACCTAGAGAAAATGAAAGGTGATAATTCGTGAAGGGATTGCTAACTAACTTGAAGCAACGATTTGTATGGTGCTTGCAATCTTGTGACAATGAAATGATTCGAAATGTTTGCCTTGATTATGAAATGAATGAACTCCATGACAGAGGCCCGGCCCAGTCGTGTCGTGACTGATCCGACCGTGAACTGGGCTCTGGAGCATGTACTGAAATGAGGCAAGTGAAAAAACATTGGTGCACACCGGGACGAATCGGTGCCTGTTTGATGCATCTGGATTCGAATCGGAGCGCAGTATGAAATGAATGAGAGAAATGTTTACCTTGACCGAGGCTCGAATTGGTTGTGCCGTATTTTGCGACTGGCAACGAACCGAGCTCTGGTATAGGTATGGATATGGCCGAAACAAGTGAGGCATTCCGTGACGAATCGGTGCATCTCAGATGCGACTGGTTTTGAAACGGTGATGCGCTGTGGGAGTGAAATGGTAGTAATTGCATGACAGAGACACGGATCAGTCGCCCGATATCTGCGACTAGCTATGATCCGGACTCTGGAGCATGTTTGAGAAATGAGGCCGAGCCCTGGGGCACGCCGTAACGAATCGGTGCATGGAAGATGCGACTGGATTCGAAGCGGAGCGCGGTAAGTGCAGGTGTAACATATCGTTTGCCATGACGGAGGCGCGAATCGGTCGTGCTGTTGTAGCGACTGACTACGAATCGGACTCCGGAGCATGTACTGAAATGTGGCCAATCCTGGGGCACGCCGAGACGAATCGGTGCATTTCCATGCGACTGAATTCATGTCGGAACGTGATACGTGGTAATGAAATGATAACCATGACAGAGGTACGAATGACTGAAAATAACGTAACTCTGGAGCATGTACTGAAATGAGGCCGTAACTACTGGGGCACGCCGGAGCGAATCGGTGCATCTTTTTAGGTGCGACTGGATTCGAATCGGAGCGCGGTAGGTGACTGAAATGAGAAATGATTGAAATGATTTGAAATGTTAGAAATGAGTTTAGAAATGTTTCAGAAATGAGACATGATTGGCATCGAACTGACTTGATCCGATAGATTTGAGAATTGCGACTCGCTGTGGCTGTCTACAGACGTATATGAAATCACCGACATGCTAGAAATGAAGCGACGTCTGCGTCGCGGTGGTATTCTCGAGTAAGGCAAATGGTAACATAACGATAGTACGAGTGATATACATTGCGGTTACGTTTGAAAAAATGCGAGTGATACGAAAATTTGAAATCACGGTTTAGTGACATGATATGAAAACGAAAAACAAAGTCCGACGGGACCCTACCTGCGACAGCCAAGCCAGACGCGTGGAACGAACTACGAACGGTAAACACGGACTTCGAAGGTTTTGAGCACGGAAATAACGAATACGGGAACTTGCGAGGCAAGAACTTGCGGACGCTGGTATTCGAATAGTCGGCCTAGTGACGTATATCGCGCACAGGAAACCGACAAGCACCACAGGTGAGCGGGCTGCTTAAATACCCCCCGGGCTCCTCCCATAAATTCAGGCCACCATACTGGCCTTCCTACATATATATATATATAATTTTTTTCATTTTTCTTGAAACTGGAGTCATTCTAAAATGGAGATCTCACTTTTATGGGATAACAATCAGTGTCCCATGTGATGTATATGACTCGTAAGACAGCAGGACATTTCTTTTTGGCTGCTGTCCTAATAAGATCTTATAGTACTTCTTTATTTATTTATTTGGACAGTAATATTACACAGGGAGTAAGTATTTTCACCCCATGACCTTCTATGATCCTAAAAGCAGGATTTATTTTAACTCTCACTAGAGGTCATACTGGGATATAGAGCCCAAGCTTTCTATCAGTGCTGCCTCCTTGTGGTGGTGGGGTTGCTATGCACTCTGAATATAGTGAATATGTAAGTAGTCCAAATAACTGGTAAGCAAACTCACACCACTGAGCAAATTGAATATTCAGCCAGAGAAGGGAATAAAGGGGTTCACCCTGCTGAAAAACTGGCAGACTGGATTTTCCAATATTGGCCTCCAATTTTAAATTGTGTAATTGTTGTTAGGCAAAAGCTAAAACTATTTGTACAGATATAAATTACTGGACACGCCAATGGCACCTAGTAGAGGGTGTGTGTGTAATAAATATTAATAGGATGTTGTCCTTCTATCATGCACAGGACGATACAATATTTTGGTGGTAATAGATGATCTCCATGACAGCAGCTGGAGGACAAAGAATCAGATTCTGAAGTTTCAGTACAGCATCTCAAAATATGCCCGTAATCTGCTTCTTGTCACAGAGGAAGAGAAGAAGAATGAAGAGAAACTCAGGACTAAGCTGATAGAGGCCATTTTGTCTCCTGCAGTGGAAGAAGAAAGTACTTGCTAAACATCGATGTAGACTGCTGGTTGGCAGTTTGCTTCCCATTTAGAGTGCTGCTGACATTTGTTCATGAGCATTTTTCATTTTGCTAGCACATTTCAAACATCTACCATTTCATGCTAAAGCCAAAGTCAATTGGCCCAATGAACACATGGTGGAGCCTGGCGAGCCACTGGAAACAAATCATGTAAATTAAGTTACTTCTTCCAGCAAATGAATGCAAATCTTCACATAAGAAGATGTCTAAACAAATTCTTTAAATTGGTTGGAATTGACAGATTCAATACAAGGGTATTGCATGGTTAGAGACCAGATGGATCTACACACTTAAAACATACCAACCCTTTGGTTATAATAGAGAGTGGGATCTCAACAGTTTTATTGATAACATTTAGATATGCATTATACTTTCTAAATTTGCAATTTTTCCTGTAAACCTTCTTCACAATGATAATGAAAGGGAGCTCATCCTTCTTGCATAATTTTAGAAAGATTTGCTGTATTTCTTGGCATTTTTTATAATATTGGAGAATTTTTCTTTCCATCCGTATTTCATTTGTAAGAACAAATAGAGAAGATGGGACTGGACTTTGGAGGCACCAAAAGACAATTAGAATTGGAACAATAAGGTTGCATTAAATAATTTTTTTTAATACAAACATTTAAAATCCATATAGCATTGAAACATGATGCATACAAAAAGTAAGCCATACATGTCAACAACAAGAATTATACATGATGTCATTCCTCAAAAAAGCAGTGCTACCCCAGGGGTATTGTGTTGTAGCATTGCTTTTTCTGAGGAATGACATCATGTATAATCCTTGTTGTTGACATGTATGGCTTACTTTTTGTATGCATCATGTTTCAATGCTATATGGATTTTAAATGTTTGTATCAAAAAAATTCTTTAATTCAACCTTATTGTTCCAATTCCAACTGTCTTTTGGTGCCTCCAAAGTCTCGTCCCATCTTCTCTATTTGTTCTAGCAATTTTTGGGATGTGGCATCTTCTTGACACCTAGATAGTTTAGGCCTTTCTGATAAATATATTTTGTATTTCATTTGTATGTTTATTTTTTGTACAGATTTTTTTTTTGTCTCTTGAAGAGGATCTATTGTATACGTAGGCGCCATTTGTTCTTTGACCGCCAGATGGAGTGCAAGATCAGTCCTCCTCTTTATGTTTATAACTGAATAAAGTTTTATTCAAAATTGTGATATTGTTTGATATTGTTTTAAGGTATTTTTAATGATAAGCTTTTACGTGCAGATTTACACTTTATATGTAATCCCTTTTGTATTTATTTTAGGTAATTAAGGACGATAATTTGGTCCACACATACTCAGAAGGAATAGGCATAAATAATTCTGACTTTGCTCAATTCCCTTGAGAATGCTCGTTGACAGCAAAATATGTTGGGCGGGGCCTAGCCGGTCACCATGTCAGCTATACTTGGACAGTGTAGAGGTGTTTTTGCTTTTCCTGCTCTGTACGCATCATTCTGTGTTTGCCTGAGCTTTGCTGAAATAAACCTGTGTGGCAGTTTCATGTGATGTTGGCTCTTTTAGCTTCCTTTGAGAATATATGCATGGTTCCATGATCCATTAACCCCCGGAGTGTTTGGGTTGATGGGAACGGCAGAGGACCGCATTGGCTTACAGGAGAGGCTCTTCAAGGCATACACACATCAAACGCTTTTTGATCCCGATAATCAGAGATCAACATCTTTTGGTAGGAGGCAGAGTGTCTGTATGGTGAACTATTGTGAGGAACACTTTCTGCTCACTGTGCCCTGAAGCTTGGATTTGCACTCCCTGCTCACGGTGTCTTGAAGCCTGGATCTGCCTCATGGACATCACTTTTTGTATTTCACTTTTTCATGCATTGTGTGACATGCATTTGTTTGCACATACATATGATCTTATGGTTTGAGTATTTTAATTACTTCACATTTATGTATATTTCTATTTAACCCCTTTGCCGACCAGCTGCCGCAGTTATAAATGCGGCAGATTGGCACGGCTGTGCGAATAGTCGGCATTGTACGATGGCCGCTTTAAGAGCTATTGAAGGCGCCCACACCACGACACCAGAGCAGATGCGCATGGCCGGTGGCCGCAATGTCCATCGGCCACCCGCGATCGCTCCGCAGAGAGCCAGAACAGGGATCTGTCAGGGAAGTAGAGCGAGATCTGCTGTTCCTAGTGATCAGTACATCTCTTTGTACTCCCAGTCATTCCATCCCCCCCACAGTTAGAAACACCTCCATGGGAACACATTTAACCCCTTGATCACCCCCTAGTGTTAACCCCTTCCCTGCCAGTGACATTTATACAGTAATCAGTGGCTATTTATAGCACTGATCGCTGTATAAATGTCACTGGCCCCAAAAAAGTGTCAAAAGTGTCCGATCTGTCTGCCGCAATGTCGCAGTCCCGCTAAAAACTGCTGATTACCGCCATTACTAGTAAAAAATAATAATAATAAAAATGTCATACATCTATTCCCTATTTTGTAGACGCTATAAATTTTGCGCAAACCAATCAATATATGCTTATTGCGATATTTTTTTAACCAAAAATATGTAGTAGAATACATATTAGCCAAAACTGATGAAGAAATTTGTTATTAACAGTTTTTCCTATTTTACATGTTTTTATTACTTTGAAGCCCTGGTTCACATTGATGCTACTTTGAAATTGCGCTACTTCACTTGAACTACCGCAATTTGGTAGTAGCAAGGTCAGCGCAATTTCAGGTACTACTTGATAGACATTTGTGTGGTTTCATGCTCAGATGTCTATTAAAGTCGCACCTGAAATTGTAAAAAGTAGTGCAGGAACTACTTTAGCAAATTGGTGCGGTGCTGCTAAATCTGTGTCGGCACCGATTGGAACAGTGCCATTGCCTCCAATAGGCTGCGACTTGTCATGCGATTTGTATCTCTCAAATCACATGACAAATCGCTCCAATGTGAACCAAGGCTTTTTTGTGTCTGAGGTCAGTGTCTCTCCACTCCAATTCTCTAGGTGCACCACCAGGTCCTGTTTTATTTATTTTCCACAGTATAAAAATGACTGTGTGAATTACTAACCTAGAAAATAACCTTATCACCTGTGCCAAAAGCAAAAAATAGAGAAAACAGGACCTGGGAATGCATCATGAGAAGGAGAGTTGGGAAACACTGCCCTAAGTAATGTTATTTGGAATCTTATGTGTTCTTTATAATCTCAAAGCCAAAAATTGAACATGCACACAAATTGGGACAAAAAAAAAATTTTCCCTCATGATCCCATGCCTAAAATGTGTGTCTTTCCATACATTAAGTTTGCTAAAGCCACAAAACACACAGTGGTGGTTATTTATGAAAGGCCAATCAATTTTGCACTACAAGTGCACTGAAAAGTGCACTGGAATATGTACTTTCAGTGCACTTGTAGTGCAAAGTGGATTGGCCTTTGGTAAATAACCCCCACTGTGTCAACATGTGCTATCTCCCATCATGGGGTATCAATGGACATGTTTCGGGGGGGCAACCCCTTCCTCTCACCTACTTGAGTTTTGAGGAAGGGGTTGCACCCCCAAAACACGTACATTGATGTCCCATGATAGGAGATAGCACATGTTGACGCACTGTATTTTGGGGCTTCAGAAACTAACCTGTTTGCACCTACACACATTTTAGGCAGGGGATCATAAGGGACATTTAACAGTTATGCCTCTTTAAATTTTGGCTTTTAGAGGGGTGAGATCACCCCATCTGAGGAAGGCAACATGTACACAGTCTTGGGATACTAATGTCTCATATAGCCTTCACTTTAACAAAGTCAAACTTTCTAAGTTCCTGAGTTGGGGATGTGTATGTTCTGGTTTCAAATATGCCTGTTTAGCCCCAAAAAAGGCCAAATAATGGCAAACATACATGTTATACACACAGAAAGATGTTGGTTTGTTCTAAAACCTTAAAACGCACATGTGAATGTGCTTGTTTAGTAAAAAACATTTTACTACAACGTGTGGCTTCTTTTTTTAATGCTAAATACCAGTGTATTTGTTAAGTTGGTGTAGTTACAGTGACAATGTGCTCTAAAATGTGGCAAACTCAGGCAATTTTATGGCCTCTAAGAAATTGACCAATTCCCGACCAGCACACGCCGATGTACGTCGGCAGAATGGCACGGCTGGGAAAATGGGTGTACCCGTATGTCCCTTTAAATTTGCTGCTGTGCCATTGCGTGCGCGCCGGCCAGGAGCTCCGTGAGTCGGGTCGCGGGTCCTGTGGACTCGATCGCCGCGGGGATACCCGCAATCACCTCACCTTGTGACAGTGTC
Organism: Aquarana catesbeiana; assembly: GCA_037953035.1. Taxonomy (NCBI): domain Eukaryota; kingdom Metazoa; phylum Chordata; class Amphibia; order Anura; family Ranidae; genus Aquarana; species Aquarana catesbeiana. The sequence continues at coordinate 6,552,976 of JBBHAA010000512.1, read as the reverse complement.
ACTGATCTATGCTCCCTCAGATCGGGAGCAGAAATCAGTGATGTGTCACACGTAGCCACGCCCCCCACAGTTAGAAACATTCCCCAGGACATACTTAACCCCTACACTGGCACCTAGTGGTTAACCCCTTCACTACCAGTGTCATTTACACAGGAATCAGTGCATTTGTATAGCACTGATTGCTTTATAAATGACAATGGTCCCAAAAATGTGTCAAACATGTCTGATGTGTCCACCATAATGTCGCAGTCATGATAAAAATCGCTGATCGCCGCCATTACTAGTAAAAAAAAATATATATATTAATAAAATGCCATAAAACTATCCCCTATTTTGCAAACGCTATAACTTTTGCGCAAACCAATCAATAAATGCTTATTGCCATTTTTTACCAAAAATATGTAGAAGAATACGTATCGGCCTAACCTGAGGAAAAAAAATGTTTTTTAAAATATTTTTTGGGGATATTTATTATAGCAAAAAGTAAAAAATAATGCGTTCTTTTCAAGATTGTCGCTATTTTTTGTTTATAGTGCAAAAAATAAAAACCCTAGAGGTGATCAAATACCACCAAAAGAAAGCTCTATTTGTGGGGAAAAAAGGACGTCAATTTTGTTTGGGACCCACGTTGCATGACTGCGCAATTGTTAGTTAGAGCGACGCAGTGCTGAATCGCAAAAAGTGCTCTGGTCAGGAAGGGGGTAAATTCTTCCGGGGCTGAAGCGGTTAAAGGAGTTGAAAAAGCCTACATTTTTTACATGAATGCATTAGATACATTAAGAACAAAAACATTGTGTGTGTGTAGCAGACCCACCGCACAACATAATAGTTAGCTGAAGAAGATATTGTCACCTCATGTAGCAAATAAGGTACAGTACGTTTGCACTATTGTAGAAAATGTGCCAAATTAAGGCCATTTAAGAACCTGGAAGACAGATAAGAAACACAGACAACAGTAGTTCACATGAAATAGGAGTTTAGGATCAAATAAAAGATGTATTCAGGACCAGCCACAGTTTGCTGCCATGCCCCTCTAACCACAAAATAGTCCATGTATTGTTGCCAGACAACTCGGGCATTTTGGGAGGGCAACCCAGCACTTTCAAGAGCCGTCATCACAGCCTCTTCAGCTGGGCCTGACACTGCAGAGTCCACACAAGTTGGCCCTGAGGCAAGGTAGCTGCTAGCATTCCTCCATAGAAAATTGTGGAGGATGCAGCAGCACGATACAACATGGTTGATTTTATGTTCGGCCAGGTTGATAGAGGTTAAAAACAGCCTAAAGCGACTGGATAGTATGCCAAAGGCGTTTTCAACCTCCTTTCTGGCACGAGAGAGCCTATGATTAAATATTCTCTGCTCTGGGGTGAGGTTCCTCATAGGAAAGGGCTTCAGAAGATGTTCCCCCAGAGCAAAGGCCTCCTCTGCCACAAACACAAAAGTGAAACCCTTCACATTGTCCTCGGCAGGTCGAAAATTTATGGTGCCATTCTGGAGCTGCTGGTAGAACTCGGTCTGCATTATCACTCCTCTGTCAGAGTTGCAGCCGTTCTTCCCAACATCCAGGTACATAAACTCATAGCTGGCAGACACAACAGCTAGCATGACTATGCTGCAAAAGCCCTTATAGTTAAAATAATAGGACCCCCAAGTTGGGTGGTGGGACAATCCTCAAATGCTTGCCATCAATAGCACCACCACAGTTGGGAAAATCCCACTGCTCCTCCAACTGGGCCACAACATCCTGCCATTGCTGGGAATTGGAAGGAAACTGTGGTGTCAAATAAGGAAAAATAAATTACTACTTCGGCTCATAACATTGCAAGTAGATTTGACACAAACATTCTTAGCCAACATAATTATAACATTTAAATGAGTATTTAAAGAGAAAAGTATAAGGTCAACTTATCAGATTCCTCACCCCCTCTGGTGGCCCATTCTAAAAATGTTCTGGTGTGTGTGTGTGTATAGGGGGGTAGATGTTTTGGACAGGTAACACTCTCCACTTCCATGAGAGCTGAATGAATAAGTAATGTGTAATACTTTGTCCAGCCCCTCATTACTTACACTATTGGCAGCCCAGTGGACAGGTAAGAAGTGTCATAATCCAAAAATACTAATACACACTGTCCAAATTGAAGAACATTTTGACATTCATAAATTACCTATCAAGATAATAGGAGACAAAAACTTTCAACAGTACAATTTAAAGGTAATCAGGCAGGCCCATGCTTTGGTGAATTCATCCAGAAATATGACCACAAAAGAGGTATATTGTATATGGGTTTTGCAAAGTCAGCAGACAGAGTAGTTGTATCAGTTGCCTTAGCATTTTTTTTGGGGGGGGAGGGTTCCAAATGAGTTTGTGCACCCAAAAAATGCACTCTTCATGAATTTGAGGACAATAATAAGATTGGGACACATTTTAGGGGGTGTTTAAGGTAAACATAAAATGTAGCAGACAAAAAACATTGTTAAGTTACTAGGCTAGGTATGTATGGGCCCAGGGTAGCATGCTGGGGAGGTTAGTGAAGGAAAATATGCATGTAGGCCAAAAAAGGAGCAGGAAAAGCTTACAGCATGCAGGACAGAGAGGACATTCACAGCATAATGGTAATTATGGAATCAAGAAATTAATACAATACATTAGAAAACATTAAATACATAGAATGTGATGTTAAAGAATAAAACTTACCCGAATATAGTCCTTCTGCAGGACTTGAATATTGTCAGAACAGGTCTCTGGAATAATGAGTCAAAGAGCCTGGGGGGAGATCCCAGTAGTAAACTTGAGGTCCTAGAGACTTCCCCCTGTCACCAAGTACCGCAAGGTGGCAATGAGCCTTTGCTCAGGAGTAATGGCAAGCCTCATGCATGTGTCCTGCTTCCTAACATAGGGGGGCAACAATACCAAGAGACGATGAAAGCAGGGGTCCGTCATCCGGAGATAATTCCTAAAATCATCAGGATTATTCTCCTGGAGCTCCCGCAGCAAAGGCATATGACAAAATTGGTCACGATTAAGCAACCAATTTTTGGTCCAAGAACTCCTCCTCCTGTTCCTGAATCGGACTTGGGTCAAAGCAATAACTCCAAGCCCAATAATAGCGCGCTCTCTCCTCAGAGTGTGCAACATGGCTGGTTGACTAACGACCGTCCAGAAACGAACTGAAAAACACGAACTGAAAAGCGCGAATCAACACTGACCACCAACTAACTTCTACTAGTTCAAGATTAGCAGAAGGAGCCCAAAGGGTGGCACCTGATAATTGAACTTCCTCTTTTGTTTTCTCGTAGTACCTCTAAATACGTCACTACGTTTGTGTTTGTTGGCCGACAATTCTTTGCCGTTTGAATGCAATACAAGTTCCTGGCCAATGCCCTTCGGACAAAAGTCCTACGCTTTGTCCAGTGAAAATCCGATCGTGTGTACGAGGTCTAAGGCTTCATGCACACATGGGCGTCATTTAGCGCAGCTTCAGGAAAATGCAAAATGAGGCAAAGTGATTTTGCTGCAATCTTGCTGCAGTTTTCCGTTTCCCACAGCCAGTGGTCAAACGTAATTCTTCTGTGCTCAGGAGAGGGAGATTGAACCTCACCTAACCACAGCAAATCTTAAACTCTGCTAAAAGCCTATGTGTACATTGACACACATAATCTTATGGAGTCGAGTTTAGGAGCTTTGGCAAAAAAATGCTAAAAGCTCCTAAACTTAACCACTGCAGCCCCGGAAGATTTTACCCCCTTAATGATCAGAGCATTTTTTGCAATATGGCACTGCGTCGTTTTAACTGACAATTGGGTGGTTGTGCAACGTTGTACCCAAAAAGATTATGTTCTTTTTTCCCCACAAATAGAGCTTTCTTTTGGTGGTATTTGAGCACCGCTGCAGTTTTTATTTTTTGTGCTATAAACAAAAAGACCAACATTTTTGAAAAAAAGCAATGTTTTCACTTTTTCCTATAATAAATATCCCCCAAAAATATATATAAAAAATGTTCTTCCTCACTTTAGGCTGATATATATTCTAGTACATATTTGTGGTAAAAAAAATCGCAATAAGTGTATATTGATTGATCTGCGTCTACAAAATGGGGGATGGATTTATGGCATTTTTATTATAATTTTGTTTTTACTAGTAATGGCCGTGATCTGCGATTTTTATCAGGACTGCAATCAAGGAGTTAAATGTGTTCCCTAGGGGGATGGGCTACCTAGGACATGACAGCGATCACTGCTCCCGATGACAGGGAGCAGTGCATCCCTGTCATGTCACTAGGCAGAATAGGGAAATGCCTTGTTTATATAGGCAGTTCCCCATTCTGCCTCTCCTCGCTGCAATCGCGGGCCGCTGGCAAACATCGAGTTTGCGGGACCCGCAGGCATGCTCCCGTGGTGCACGATGGGCACTCGCTATGCAGCTATGCCCTTCTGCCCACCCGTACCATTGTGCCGACGGGAAGTGGTTAAGTTTAGGACATGCTAGTTTACATGAAGCCTAAGAGCACCAAGTGATGAAGATAGTCCTAAAACAATATCACAGTAATCCCAGGATGAAAAAAATTACTCAAATATTGGGAATGGAGATGAGCAATTTGATTAGAGTGAATCTGGAACCAACTCATTGCAATCATTCCCAAAGTATAAGCATAAGGGGGCAAATGGAGGTGGTTCCACTTCTGTAGAGAGAAATGTCTATCCAGCGGTTCTTGAAAGATCCTATGATCCCCTTCCTGGGATTGGTACATCTGGAGACTCCCCCCTCAACCAATCCCATGGGTGCATTTGGGATGCAGGAACACCTGAGGTGATAGATGTGATGTGGACCTCTCATTACTGGAGAGATGAGCAAATTGTTCTTTGCCTAATACCTAATACCTAGTGCAAAAGCAAAAATGTTCCTCCATAGTGGCCTGCCAGCACAGCTCTTTCTGGAGCAGTGCTCACCTGAGTGAACCGAAGGCCAGATTTGTATCTCAGTGGTGCAAAATAAAGGATCGCATTGACAGACATGAATGTATCATGCAAAAGTTAGCCTGTTGAGCCTGAAACATCTCCATTGAGATTGTATATAACACGTTTTCCTCAGTAAGGTACTTCGGTTCTCTATCTCTCAGCCATAAATTAACTTTTGTGAGGGTGATCAGGATGTAAAGTCCACCTGAAGAGCAATATGCATTCTATATGCTTCTGGATGCTTAGGGGAGTGTGGAGGTAACAGTAAAAGAAGATTGTATCCTGGTACCAGGGGGCACCCTAGAAAGAATATTGAGCAAATTATAGTTGAGATTGGTTCACAGCTCATTGGACTATCAGGAATATGATGTCAACATAGACTCTGATGGACATTTTGTTTTTTTATATTGCCATATTGGCTCCTTAAAATACGTGTTAGCAAGCGTATACATTCCCCCACCATTTACAGTAACAGTACTCCGGATTCTGTTGTCTTTCTTGGCAGGGAAGCTGGAGTTGCCACTATTGATTGTCGGGAACTTTAATTGTTGGATAAACCCACTTTTGGACAAATACTTGGTGCCGCAGGCCTCCACCTCCTTAAGGGGTACTCCTCTGATGAGGCTGATGCAAGAGGTGGGGTGATTAGATATTTGGAGGATAAAGAGCCCCCTAGCTAAACAATTCTCCTGTTTTTCCAAAACTCACGGTACCCTATCCAGGATCGATCTGGCTGTGGGTGACTCGAGCATGCTTCCATCTGTGTCCGAGGTCCTCTATAAGACACGTAGTGTTTCTGACTATTCTCATATAGTGATTCATCTTATAACCTCTCCACCGTCTAAATTATCCAAGGCAACTTGGAAATGTAATGCCTTCTGGCTGAAACTGTTTCTTACCTACAGTGCCTTGCAAAAGTATTCACCCCCCTTGGTTTTTTACCTATTTTGTTACATTACAGCCTTTAGTTCAATGTTTTATATGTGATGGATCAGAATTCCACATCATCAGCGTACATAAGGAAAAAAGATAGGCTCCACGTAGAGTAGTACTATTTTCCAAAGGTTTTATTAAAGATGTGTGTTGTCCAAGTTGTATAAAAAAAAGCCTTGCTGTTTCACATAACTGCCGTCAATATCCTCTCATCCAGTGACTTGATGTCAAGTTTCAAAACTGACAGTGTTCAGCCAAAGGAACGGAAGTGAATCCGAAATGCCCAAAAGCCGTGTGGGAGACACTGTGAACCAGTGAGCCACTCAGTGCAAATCCTTCCCAAAGTCTATGCTGGATATTAAAGTGCAGTATATGTAGGTCTATTCAATACGCCATGAGATCGTTCTCTGATCGATTTCGTCTTTCCGACTTTATCAAAGGGGTTTGGCCTCATGGCATGGCGTGTCAGAATAAATAGTGTTGTGTGAAGGCAATTAGTGTTAACTCCTTGTATCCCTCTCAGTTTCCATGTTAAACGGGTGCACTCCACAACCTGAGTGTTCCAAAGGAAACAAGGAGGTCAAATATATTACTAAATTGAACCGACATTAACTCAGAGGATCACAAAACCTACAAAAATCATGTACATCATTATTGATAACACCTCTCTCACCCAACACTCTATACATATAAAGCAAATTCATTAAAATGCATTAAAATAGATGGTACGCTTTACTCTTAATATTCCTAGACTAAAATATAGTATATATTCACTAGGATCATTCACAGTAAAAATTATATCAAAAATAGAAAATAAAAACCTCTCTTGTTATTTCTGAATAACTATAAAAAAGATTTACTCGGAATAAAAAATACAGTGTCCAAAACGTTAAACACAATCAGCCCCGTGTCAAGAAAAGTTGAATAAATAAAAAATAAAAATAAATTAGAATCTAAAAAATTAATAATCGCTAATAAAATAGTTAAAATCAAGATCCACATTTAACCCTCTAGGAGCAAGGCTATCTGTTAAATAAATCCACTCCGTTTCCTTTTTGGATAATTCTCTCACCAAATTGGTACCCCTCCATGAGGGTTTAATGTGGTCTATACCCCAAAATTTAAGAGGGTTCTGATTATGGTAGATCTTAAAATGTAAAGATAAATTATGATCTTTAAAACCAATGCGTATATTGTGAATGTGCTCTGCTACCCGTATTCTCAAAAGGCGTTTGGTTCTTCCAATATATAATAAGCCACAAGGGCAAGTTAGGGCATACACTACATGTGTGTATTGCATGTCATAAACTGTTTAATCCTGAACTCTTTGTTATTGGAAGGGGAAACAAAGGTCTTTACCCCTCTAAGTGGTCTGCTCACTTCCATACAGGCTTTACATCTCCTGCAGGCAAAGAACCCCTCCTGATCCCAAAAGGTAGGGAGATGGCTGGGGGGGTCGAGGACCTTTTTTACTACAGCATCTCTGTAACTGCGACCTCTACGACTAATAGTCACGATCGGCTCTAAATGCCGAGTGTGCCCGCTCGGGGCACAGTGTTAACTAGGAGCCAGCGACTGCTCGTCAGCTGGAGGTCCAGGGAACCTATCGCATTGCGCCACGTACGTCGCGCATGCGCCCAGCTCCGTAGAAACAGATTCTTGGGAAGGACGCTTGGCCATTGTTGTCACGGCAACCTGTGACGTGTGGCCGGCACCGCATCAGGTAACCAAGAAGGGGTGTGAGTGTACGGAAAGCAGAGAAAGGAAAAGCGACAGAGTGGGGAAAAGTGAAAAGAGGTGAAGAGAACCGTGGTGCAAAAGAAAAAAAGAGAGAGAGGGAAAGAGTAAAGGAGGAACCACAGAAAAGGGAAAAGAAAGGGGGAAAGACATAGAAAACAGACAAGGGAAGAGAACCTGGAACAGAGGTTAAAAAACATCTGTCACAGCAGAAGGAAAAGAAGAGGGGGAGAAAAATGAAGGAGAAGTGTACATAAGTAAAATATTAAAAGGGAAAAGTCCTGCGTGGCCCCGAAATGTTGCACCTCTTTTGTGATGTAACTTCTTTCCATTAAAAAAACCTTCTTGGACAACTTTTTGCTGAACCATGGTGTGCTGGCTAAGATGTATGTTTGTTTGATGCTTCCAGAACCCAACTGGTAATCGCTACAGCACCCATTATTTTTGTGCTATTTTACCGGGAACGTGTGTGATTGGAATATCACATTGACTGCTATACTGGGTTTCCATTATGCACCCCCGATGGCCACCCAAACGTGGGGTTCATTATCCTCCGTGCCCGATACATATGACACGGTTGTTGTAAGGAGATTCCATAATACATTGCATTATTGGTTATTGATTTTGATTATTGATTTTACCCTGAGGATATAAGTTCAGGATTGCTTATCTGCTTAATGATTTATATTTCAGTGAATGTGACAAATTGTATCTCATGACAGTATTACTTAATGACTGAATTATCTCATTGCATTATCACCCTGTCTGTCTATTCTTGTCTGATGTCTTCATTTAAGGAAACATCTGTTTGTGGTTTTTATCTCTGTACACTGTTGCTGGGTATGAAAAGGCTAGAATTAGCTTTTTAGGAACTTGTGGTTGGGCATCTCATGGTCAGCAGACAATAACAGAAAGTAAGGAATCAATGACCTATTAGTCTGAACTATAGAGGTTAACATTAAGGTCACAAGATGAAGACATTACTAATATATGGAAAATCACAAGATTAAGAAATTACTAATATGCTAATGAACATTTATGTGTATTATTTTGATTGGCCCCCAAATGGGGCAGAGTCTTGTAGAGGCACAGCATAAAACAGCAAACCATTCAATAAACCATTGTAATCATTCAGCATGTACATTGTGTATGTGTAATTGATTGTCCGCCGGCGAGGTCCTCCACTGAGCCAACTCAAGAGCCTAGGCCACAAGGAGAAGACGAGCAACCTAATGCCGCGTACACACGAGCGGACTTTCTATCCTACTTGGTCCGGCACACTTTCCGACGGACTTTGTCCGCCAGGTGCGCCGGACTTTAAAACGAACGGACTTGCCCACACACGCCGGGATTTTCCGGCGGGCTAAGTCCGCCCGTCTTTCCGACGGACTTTCGCCGGAGTTCCGGCGGACTTTCAGAATGAACGGACTTGCCCACACACGGACAAGTCCGTTCATTTTGAACGTGACTCAGGTGCGACGGGACTAGAGAAGGATGTCAATCTTGCCGCTTTTATCGGCGAGATTGACACCTTGCTAGCCCCGTCGCGGGGCATACCAGGCCCTTAGGTCTGGTATGGATTATAAAGGGGAACCCCGCTACGCCGAAAAAACGGCGTGGGGTCCCCCTAAAATCCATACCAGACCCCGATCCGAGCACGCAGCCTGGCCGGTCAGGAAAGGGGGTGGGGACGAGCGAGCGGCCCCCCCCCTCCTGAACCGTACCAGGCCGCATGCCCTCAACATGGGGGGTGGGTGCTTTGGGGGAGGGGGGCGCCCTGCGCCCCCCCCCCCAAAGCACCTTGTCCCCATGTTGATGAGGACAAGGGCCTCTTCCCGACAACCCTGGCCGTTGGTTGTCGGGGTCTGCGGGCGGGGGCTTATCGGAATCTGGGAGCCCCCTTTAATAAGGGGGCCCCCAGATCCCGGCCCCCCACCCTATGTAAATGAGTATGGGGTACATGGTACCCCTACCCATTTACCTAGGAAAAAAGTGTAAGTAATAAAACACACTACACAGGTTTTTAAAATATTTTATTAAACAGCTCCGGGGGGGGGATCTTCCTCCGGCTTCGGGGGTCTTCTTCCGGCTTCGGGGGTCCCTCCGCTTCATCTTCTCCCGGCGTCCGGTTGGTTCTTCTCCGCTCTCCGGCCTCTTCTCCCGGTGTCGCAGGTCTTCGGCCGGCCCCTCCGCTCTCTTCATGTAGCTCTATTGCGAGCGGAGGTCCGGACTTCTTGGCTTCTTGGCTTCTTGGCTTCTCTTCTCTTCTCTTCCCCCAGATGTTGACACGACGCTCTCTCCGGCTGGACTGGTCTCTGAGGGCTGCGTTGTGACTTATATAGGCGGAGACCCCGCCCCCATATGATGTCACAGTCCTTGGGCATGCTGGGACTGTGACGTTTTAGGGGGCGTGGTCGACCACGCCCCCTAAAACGTCACAGTCCCAGCATGCCCAGGGACTGTGACATCATATGGGGGCGGGGTCTCCGCCTATATAAGTCACAACGCAGCCCTCAGAGACCAGTCCAGCCGGAGAGAGCGTCGTGTCAACATCTGGGGGAAGAGAAGAGAAGAGAAGCCAAGAAGCCAAGAAGCCAAGAAGTCCGGACCTCCGCTCGCAATAGAGCTACATGAAGAGAGCGGAGGGGCCGGCCGAAGACCTGCGACACCGGGAGAAGAGGCCGGAGAGCGGAGAAGAACCAACCGGACGCCGGGAGAAGATGAAGCGGAGGGACCCCCGAAGCCGGAAGAAGACCCCCGAAGCCGGAGGAAGATCCCCCCCCCGGAGCTGTTTAATAAAATATTTTAAAAACCTGTGTAGTGTGTTTTATTACTTACACTTTTTTCCTAGGTAAATGGGTAGGGGTACCATGTACCCCATACTCATTTACATAGGGTGGGGGGCCGGGATCTGGGGGCCCCCTTATTAAAGGGGGCTCCCAGATTCCGATAAGCCCCCGCCCGCAGACCCCGACAACCAACGGCCAGGGTTGTCGGGAAGAGGCCCTTGTCCTCATCAACATGGGGACAAGGTGCTTTGGGGGGGGGGGCGCAGGGCGCCCCCCTCCCCCAAAGCACCCACCCCCCATGTTGAGGGCATGCGGCCTGGTACGGTTCAGGAGGGGGGGGGCCGCTCGCTCGTCCCCACCCCCTTTCCTGACCGGCCAGGCTGCGTGCTCGGATCGGGGTCTGGTATGGATTTTAGGGGGACCCCACGCCGTTTTTTCGGCGTAGCGGGGTTCCCCTTTATAATCCATACCAGACCTAAGGGCCTGGTATGCCCCGCGCTCGCCGCAATAGGAAGATTTGTTTTTCCTATTGCAGCGAGCGCGAGATGCAATACCATCCCCTCGTGTCGTATTTGGTCCGTCGGACCAGCCTACACACGAGCGGGCTTTCCGTCGGACCAGCACACACACGAGCGGACTTTCCGCCCGAAACTGAGTCCGACGGAAAGATTTCAAACATGTTTAAAATCTAGGTCCGGCGGGCTTTTGGGAAGAAGTCCGCCGGAAAAGTCCGCCGCCGCCCACACACGGGCGGATTGTCCGGCACACTCTGGTCCGCCGGACCAAGTATGCCGGAAAGTCCGACCGTGTGTACGCGGCATAACAGTTTTGGTACCAGGAGTGGTGGGGTGTGTTTGAACAGGTAAGTCATTTTACTCCTTTTTACCTATTTTTTGGTAATTGGTGTTGATACTTGCCATGTTCAAATAACCTTGTATACCCACCTATTTACATAACTGTGCCTTCGCAACGGACTAGGCTGGTCCCTTGGAGGGTTAATAAGGGCTCGCAGGTTTTTGAATAGTCCGACTAGGTTGGTCCGACTGTGTTGAGTAGAGATATATATGTGTATGTAAACTCGGGAAGTATAAAATACGCCCGTAGTATAAGGAGTGGCTGAGTGGACGCCCAATTTTTGGGGAAATATTGAAAAGTGCACTTATAATAACATGTTGATATAATGTAACTTTATTTGGCCACTGTATATAAGATTTTGCTTGTTTTCTTTTAGGTACCACCGTAAGTATTTACAGTATTAGAGATAAGTGTATATGTGTATGACAACTGAATGTAAAGTACTGTATTGATTTGAAAGATTTTATTAAGGCATTACACATATATGAACAACATAAATCAGGAACCCGATTGTAGTGAGATAGCACCCGCTTGTCCACATTGCACATTTGGTTTACTGTTCCTTAGTGTGGACAGGACGTGGATCCTGCTCACCACTAGACCAACCGGGTTTTCATACCGACTTGGTGCAAGGGGAGTATATCCTACCACAAGGAGGGGTTTCCTATACCGAGTACTGAGGGTTAACCTACATAGCTATATCAGCCCCACAGCGATAACAGACGAGGGGACTTATTCCCAAGTCAGGGAACAGATTATAGCACAAACAGGTTGCTTTCATCTCTGTCCCTGTACTAGACACACCCTGCCAAGGTTATTAGATGGGGAATTCTGCAGCAACCCAGACCACGGCCAACCCATCCCCCTATGAGTACGTTAAAAACACACTACCGGGGCCACAGGTAGAACCTTTTTGGACACAGGTCAGAGAGAGATGCCAACAATTGGGGATACATGACCCGGGGCCACTAGGTCCCTGTTCAGAGGATGATTGGAAGGAAGTGAGCAAGGTGTGTCAGGTGCACAAGCACTCTTACCCACCTGGGAAGTGGGAAGACACCCAATACATGAAAGATTGTTACAAAACATGGAATAAATGCTTAGCCAAGTATAAAACAAAGTATGTAACTAAAGTCCCCACAACAAAACCTGTAAACTCACCCGCCCTATCCCAGCAACCTGAGGCACCACCCCCCCTTATGTGATGGTTAAACAGGAAGATGGAACATTGGGTCCATGTCTTCAGCTGTATCCATCTTTGGATCCAGCAGTATTGGCTACCATGGTATATGGGACAGCTGATCAGGCACAAGTTACACGATGGGAAAACGAAAGTAGAAACAGGGAAGAGGAAGTCCGGGCAGAAGGTATACGAAGAAGGGAAGAAGAGAGGATTAGAAAGTTGGATCCGAAGGAAAGGGAATTAGAAGAAAAGTTAAAAGAGCTTAATAAAAGAAAGGAGGAATTAGAGGAGAAAATGTCTAAGAGAGAGGAAGAGCTAGAAAATTACAAAAGAGAGCTAGATAAGAGGGAGGGTGAAATAAGAGAGTATTCTGCAATAACTAAGGAAGAAAGGGATGGAATGTCCCTGGAAGAGGGAGAAGAGGAAGGAGTCAGGAAGTTAAGCCCCAGGGAAAAGGAATGGGAGGAGAAACAGAAAGAATTTAATAAGAGACAGCAGGAACAGGAAGAAATGATAAAAAACAAAAGGGAAGATTTAGAGGCATACGAGAGGAAACTAGAGAAAGAGGCAAGAAGGATAAAGGAGGCCGAGGAAAAGATAATTTCACAGCCATCCACTACACTCAGAAGCCAAACTAAACCGGCCATAAGCCAGAAACCCCCACAGGAGGAAAGGGAGCAGGGAAAGCAGGGTGAATCCTCTACTGAGGAAAGAGAAATAGACATGGAGAAGGAAAGTCTAGGTGCCACCTTTAAAGCACCACTCATGCATATAGGGGAAACAATAATACATATTCCCCTACCTTTAGGCACACTGTCAAAAATAAAGGAGTTATGCCCCAGCCCAAAGAAAAGCCCTAGGGAGGCTGGCGCTTTCCTTGCAAAATACAGTGCAGGGACGAGCCTGGATAAGGAAGATATAGCAGGGATCCTTAGTATAGTTGACCCTGACAGTCCAGAAGGGCATCCCGTAGATGCCTTATGGACAGCTCACATAGAAGAAAATAAAGATTGGGTATCTTTTTGGAAAGGTATAGGGAATCACTGGTCTACTATATACAAGGGTTCATCCGCACTTCAGGAACTTATCCTAGCAAAACAGGGACAAAAGGAAAAATTCTATGAATTTTGTACCCGGGTATATGGTCTGTGGAAAGCAGTAGATAACGCCAACCCCCAGTTGTTCACCACCACTATTATGGCCGGTGGCGATACGAAGGTGACGCAGTTGCTTAAATTCACTAATCCAAAGTGGGCAGAACAACCTCCAGATGAATTTATGAAGGATGCTAGGTCACGAGAAACATCAGGGGTATTTGAGCAGAAGGGTGGCATTTTTCCCTCCCTGACACCAACCCAGACTCTGCCAACTGGTGGGACTCCGCCCACCCACATAATGACAATGCAACCTTATCCACCAATGCAATCTTATCCCCTAGACCAGGGTTACCCACCAGACCAGGGGTGCTTTAACTGTGGGGAACTGGGGCACTGGAAATCCCAATGTCCCTACAGACCTAGAACGAACGCCCAGAGAGGAAGAGGTAGGAATCTTAACACCACCCCCCGTCGCCTTCAGGATATCAGGTATCCTCACCCACCACAACCCCAACCACCCCAACCACAACCCCAATACCAGCCTCAGTCTAATAGACCACCCCCACGCATCCCGATGCAGTGGCCATCCGCTCGGCGGACACCACAATAGGGATGCCAAGAGTACGTCCCGTCCCTCAGCCTTGTGTGTTACAATTCATCGTGGAAAAGTCTCCCGCAGGTACTATTGCGGGTAGACAATCACCTGATATGTCTATTGTTGGATTCAGGGGCTACATTCAGTAGTTTGAATGATGCCATATATGACACACCGCACTGCACTGAGGGAAACTCTATTGGTATAAATGGGACATCAATTACCCACCCCATCACTCCACCATTGCCCGTGGCCACTCCAGAAGGACAGGAACTGTGTACCCAGAGTTTTGCTGTCCTTGTGGATTGTCCAGTATCTTTAATGGGGAGGGACCTACTCTCAAAACTGAATATCACCATTAAATTTGACAGAGGGGGCTCCCTTACTGCCAGCTCACCGTTCTGCGATTTACATGCTCCAAAAAGACACACTTACAGGGGACTCTTTGCAGCATTGCCACCCACTTTAGAAACACATGCCATATGGGCAAACAACAAAGGGAGTGTAGGTTTTATTAACTGTACACCTTACACACCACAAATGCGTCCAGATGCTGTAGTACAATATCACAAGCAATACCCCCTGCCACTCGAAAAAATTGAAGGCATCACACCATTAATCAATGATTACATAGCAAAAGGGATTCTGAAACACATTATAAGCCCCTGGAATACACCGATCTACCCTGTGAAAAAGGCAAATGGGGAATGGAGGCTTGTACAGGACCTAAGGGCCGTCAACAAGCAGGTTATACCTCTGCCACCTTTGGTGGCAGATATTTCTTTTATCTTTTTGAAAATACCTGCTGATTCCCTTTGCTACACAGTAGTGGACCTGGCGAATGCATTCTTTAGCATCCCGATCGATGATGGGGTATTGCCCATGTTTTCATTCTCATGGGGGAGGGGTAAACAGTTGACCTGGTCAAGATTACCGCAGGGGTATGTGGACAGTCCGGCAGCCTTCTCCATGGTCCTTAATGAGACAATTAAGTCATGGACTGCTGAGCGCGGGTCGGTACTAATACAGTATGTGGACGACTTGCTCCTGTGCAGTCGATCTGCTGAAGATTGTGCGGTCGATTCCACATCTCTGTTACATCACCTGGCCAGGACTGGCCACCTAGCGTCACGAAAGAAAATACAATGGTGCCAAAGTCAGGTAGAATACCTGGGATGCATTCTGAAGGAGGGAACCAGGCTGGTATCCCCCAAACGTGCCGCAGCCCTGCAGGCTCTCAGTCCTCCAAGAGACAAAGCAACTTTGCTCTCATTCTTGGGCGCAATCGTATATTGCCGCCAATGGATCCCAGATTGTTCATATTATGATGGCATTCTGAGGGAGGCTACTGTGTCCACCGCCCCAAAGACAGTAGATTGGACAACAGAAAGGCTCTGTGCTTTTCAGGCCTTGTTACAAAGTCTGACTCAGGCCCCCGCCCTGGGATTGGTAGAATATGGCAAACCCTTTCAATTATACTGTGTGGTATCGGGAAATTCTTTTGCTGCGGTTTTGACACAGCAACATGGAACCGGGTACCGACCAGTCTCCTATCTCTCAAAAAAGTTGCCTACCCAAGTACAGGGGATGCCATCTTGTCTACAAAACCTTGCTGCTTGTGCTATGGCAGTTCAGGAGGCTAGCAAATTAGTATTAGGCCATGAGCTGACTCTCTACACTACTCATTCAGTAACTCACCTCCTGCAAAACATGAACACACAACATATGACGGCACAGAGGCTTAGTGGGTATGAGATCACACTTCTGAATACTGATAACCTCACCCTCAAACACGCACCACCAAGTAATCCCACTGTCCGTCTTCTGCACTCTTTGCTCAGGCTACCACGAGACCCTGATCAGAAGCACAATTGTGTTGAACAGGTTGCAGCAATAACCAGCACTCGCCCAGATCTCACTGACATTCCCATACCAGGAGTGCAGGACGTCTTCATAGACGGCAGCTGCTCCCGCCCCTCCGATGCAACATTCCTGACAGGGTACGCCATTGTCCAACTCCCTGACGTGGTATTGGAAGCAAAAGCCTTACCACCCTCCTCGGCACAGGTAGCAGAATTGGAGGCGCTCACAAGAGCTTGCATACTTTTCTCAGATCAGGAGGTAAACATCTACACAGATAGTAGGTACGCTTTTGGGGTCACGCATGACTATGGCGTAATATGGGCAAATAGAGGATTTAAAACTGCTGACAACAAGCCAATTGCTAACTCTACGCAAATTAAAGCACTCCTGCAAGCGATTCTTCTCCCAAAGCGGATAGCGGTCATCAAAGTAAAGGCACATTCATCAGATAACAGCAGAATTTCCAAAGGAAACGCGCTGGCAGACAGAGAAGCAAAAAAGGCCGCTGCCCTATACATTGGTCAGCCAGCCCCCACAACCATGTTCTTCAAAGAACATTTTACATCACCCAACTTTAAAACCATTGTGGCACAAATACAGGGATTAGCTACAGAGGAGGATGTTTCTTTTTGGGTCAAGGATGGCTTGACCAAGGACCAAGTAGGTCTTTGGTCAAAAGAGGGGAAGATATTGGGCATACCAGAATCAAGCAGTGTTCTCATACTCTCCTATCTCCATGGTCCAGGACATATAGGTACCACCGCCCTAACAAACATATACGCAAAGTCTTTCTGTACAAACAACTTAAGTAAACAGGCAAAACTCCTCACCAGTAGTTGTCTGACCTGTGCACAAAACAATGTCCAAGGGAAAAATCATGGATTACATGGCCACCTGCCCCCACCCCTGGGTCCCCTAACAGATTTGCAAATAGACTTCACACACATGCCCAAACAAAAAGGCAATTTGAAATGCCTTTGCGTGATCGTATGCAAATGGTCAGGTTGGGTTGAAGGTATTCCGTGTACAGGTGAGACTGCTAAAATTGCTGCCAAATGCATACTGAACCATTGGGTCTGTAGGTTCGGAATACCAACGGCCATATGGTCAGACAGAGGGCCTGCCTTCAGCTCCTCTGTTACACAGACTTTAGCTAAGCTACTAGGCTTACAGTGGAAATTGCACATCCCTTACCACCCACAAAGTGCAGGAGTAGTGGAAAGAATGAATAGGAACATTAAAGACAAGTTAAAAAAGGCTACGGGGGGCACCATGAAAGGATGGTTGGATTACCTTCCTTCTGTCCTATTTCAGATCAGAACAACGCCACATGCTAGAACAAAACTCTCGCCCTTTGAGATTTTGATGGGAGTTCCTGCAAACATAGAGCTGCCCTCCTTAGATCAAAACACTGACATTAACATCTATTCCCAACAGGAAATGTACGTGAAAAATCTGGTAAGTATGCTACAGGATATGAACGAACAAGTCTCTGTCACCTTTTCTCCTCTTTCAACAGAACCTACTCATCCCTTCATCCCAGGAGACAAAGTACTGGTGAAACAACTGGCACACAAAAAGAAGGTTGGACCCATTTTCTCTGGACCTTGGAAGATAGAGAAGGTTTCCAGAACTGCTGTACTGACCGATCTAGGAAACACCTGGATCCACGCCAGCCGGTTAAAGAAGTGTCCACAGCAACCCCAGACCCCTGACCCTCCTCCAGCACCCCAAGACTCCTCTGACCAGGAACAGCGACCAGATTTGAAGGACATTCAAGAAGGCATAAAACAAATCTCTCGGACCGACGAGACGAATCCCTCACCAACAGGAAGAAACGAGTAACAGAACTTTGTACACAGTACCTGACAAAATGATTTCTACCTTTGTGTCAGGAAAAACATTATGCTTCTGGACATGTCTGATTCTGATAGTATTCATACCTACTTGGTAGACCATTGTAGAAATGACCATTTCGATGATATCGAATGGTCAAAGGGAGGATTGTAAGGAGATTCCATAATACATTGCATTATTGGTTATTGATTTTGATTATTGATTTTACCCTGAGGATATAAGTTCAGGATTGCTTATCTGCGTAATGATTTATATTTCAGTGAATGTGACAAATTGTATCTCATGACAGTATTACTTAATGACTGAATTATCTCATTGCATTATCACCCTGTCTGTCTATTCTTGTCTGATGTCTTCATCTAAGGAAACATCTGTTTGTGGTTTTTATCTCTGTACACTGTTGCTGGGTATGAAAAGGCTAGAATTAGCTTTTTAGGAACTTGTGGTTGGGCATCTCATGGTCAGCAGACGATAACAGAAAGTAAGGAATCAATGACCTATTAGTCTGAACTATAGAGGTTAACATTAAGGTCACAAGATGAAGACATTACTAATATATGGAAAATCACAAGATTAAGAAATTACTAATATGCTAATGAACATTTATGTGTATTATTTTGATTGGCCCCCAAATGGGGCAGAGTCTTGTAGAGGCACAGCATAAAACAGCAAACCATTCAATAAACCATTGTAATCATTCAGCACGTACATTGTGTATGTGTAATTGATTGTCCGCCGGCGAGGTCCTCCACTGAGCCAACTCAAGAGCCTAGGCCACAAGGAGAAGACGAGCAACCTAACAGTTGTCACCAATTTATCCGATTGAGAAACTTGCCTAGATACTGATGGCATGCGATGATGCAGGATCCTCCCAGTTCAACAGAGCCCCTGGCTGCATCTACAGCCAAGAAGAGATAGATGCTATTTTGTTTCCTCCTGATGAGAACAAGGCGTTTGGAACTGACACTGCCACTGATATCCACTGTGAGATCAAACGATTAAAGAAAAGAGAAATCGATCTTGAATTACATGGACAGACGCTATCCAAATACTATAGGACAAAAAAGATCCCAAGAGGTTTCCGCATCAAGAACCAACCTACTATTGGACGTCACAAACGTGAGTTCTGTGAATAGTGGTGTGAGGTCTCCACACAAAATCCTCTCAACTATATGCTTATTGTGATAGAAGAAGTCAAGGTTTAACTGTGCCAAGTTAACAGAGAACTATCAACACTTATAGTGCCTGTCCAGGATAATGACGCACTAGCAAGTGCTTTGCGCAATATTGACAGTGAGATACTAGTATACTCTGAAAAACAGAAATAAGTCAAACGAGACAAGCTAAGACTTGTCAGGAGCCACAATGGGGCAGAGATTCTTTCAGTACTGCAGGGGCAGGCTCAGAGGTGGTTGACGCCACGCCAGCTTCAGCCAGGAATGGTGGTTTGCGACAATGGCACCAACCTCCTCTCCGCCCTCCAACAGGGACACTTCACCCATGTTCCCTGTTTGTCTCACATCCTTAATTTGGTGGTGCAGCGGTTATTGTGCAGGTACCCGGGCTTACAGGATCTCCTGAGGCAGGCCAGGAAAGTCTGTGGGCATTTCCGCCAGTCATGAAATGCCAGTGCTCAGCTGGCTGACCTCCAAAAGGAATGCAACCTGCCCAAGAACCACCTCATCTGTGACATGCCCACCAGGTAGAACTCAACGTTGGCAATGTTGCAACGGCTGCACACGCAGCAGAGGGCCATCAATGAGTACCTGTGCGAGTATGGCACCAGGACAGGGTCAGTGGAGCTTGGCTTTTTTTCGCCACGCCAGTGGTTTATGATCTAGGATGCATGCACTGTCCTGTCACCATTTGAGGAGGCCACGAGGATGGTGAGCAGTGACAGTGCATGCATTAGTGATACTGTCCCTCTTGTCTACTTGTTGGAGCACACGTTGGAATAATGGACAGGGCACTTGAGGCAGAACAGAGGGAGGAAGAGGAGGACTTCCTTACCTCTCAAGGCTCCCTTTATCCAGACAGTATTCCTGCAGGCCTGCCTATCACACAGGAAGAGGAGGAGGAGGAGGATTGTGTCAGCATGGAGGTGGAGCCTGGCACTCAGCATCAGCAGCAGTCTTCAAGGGATTGTTTCCAGTCCCCAGAAACCCATGGACTTGTATGTGGCTGGCAGGAGGTGGTTGCGGATCAGGTCGTCCTTAATGACTCAGAGGACTCCGGACCAAATGCCTCAGCAAACCTATGCTGCATGGCCTACCTGATCCTGCAAAGCCTGCAGAAGGACCCACATATTCATGGTATCAAGGAGAGGGATCAGTGCTGGCTGGCAACCCTACTTGATCCACGTTACAAGGGTAAGGTGGCGGAACTTATCCAGCCTTCGTAGAGGGAGCAGAGGATGAAACATCTTCGGGAGGCGTTGCAGAAAAGTTTATGCAATGCGTTTCCAGAGCCTGGGAGGTTACCATTTCCTGGTCCTCCTGGACAACATGTTGCTGAGGCTTCGGTCAGTCACAGAAGGAGCAGTGGAGAAGGTGGCCATCTGACCGATGCCTTCAGACAATTTTTCAGTCCGCAGCCCCAAGGTCTGATCGGTTCCAGAAACCATCCCCAGCATCTGTTGTACATGGTGCAGGACTACCCAGGGGCAAGATCAGACTTGGAGACCTTTCCAACCGAAAATCTGCTGGGTTACTGGGTCTTGAGGATGGATCACTGGCCAAAGCTTGCACAGTAGTTCATGTTGATAGCTTCTAAGAACATTTTTGGTTCCGGGCACCACCACCAGTGGCTAAGGCCCAATTTTTCTGCCCCTGTTTAACAGGGGCGTGTAATTACAATTTTTGCTGTAATATTTTGCAGCAGGGCTCATTCCTACGCTCAACAAGAGTATCTGTGAGGGGTTGCAGTGTTGTGGCACCACCACCACTGCCTAAGGCCCAATTTTTCTGCCCCTGTTTAACAGGGGCGTGTAATTACAATTTTTGATCTAATATTTCACAGCAGGGCCTGTTCCTGCGCTCAACAAAAGTATCTGTGAGGCTTTACAGTGTTTTGCCACCACCACCACCACTTAAGGCCCATTTTTTCTGCTCATGTATAACAGGGGCATGAAATTGCAATTCTTGATATAATATTTCACAGCGGGGCCTGTTCCAGCGCCCACCAAGAGTAACTGTGAGGGCTTACAGTGTTCTGGTACCACCAACACCTGAGGCCCAATTTTCCACAGAGTGCATAGGGCAGGCCGTATAGTATACAGTGCCTTGCAAAAGTATTCACCCCCTTGGCATTTTTCCTGTTTTGTTGCCTCACAACCTGGAATTAACATGGATTGTTTGAGGATTTGCATCATTTAATTTACAGAACATGCCCACAACTTTGAAGATTTTTTTTTTTTTTTATTGTGAAGCAAACAACAAATAGGACAAAATAACAGAAAAAGTCAATTTTCATAACTATTCGCCCCCCTAAAGTCAATACTTTGTAGAGCCACCTTTTGCAGCTATCACAGCTCCAAGTCACTTTTGGATAAGTCTCTATGAGCTTGCCACATCTTACCACTGGGATTTTTGCCCATTCCTCCTTGCAAAACTGCTTCAGCTCCTTCAAGTTGGATGGTTTGCGCTTGTGAACAGCAATCTTTAAGTCTGACCACAGATTTTCCATTGGATTGAGGTCTGGGCTTTGACTAGGCCATTCCAACACATTTACATGTTCTCCTTAAACCACCCAAGTGTTGCTTTAGCAGTGTGTTTGGGGTCTTTGTCCTGCTGGAAGGTGAACCTCCATCCTAGCATCAAATCACACACAGGGTGGTACAGGTTTTGCTCAAGAAAATCCTTGTATTTAGCACCATCCATCTTTCCCTCAACTCAGACCAGTTTCCCAGTCCCGACTGCTGAAAAACATCCCCACAGCATGATGCTGCCACCACCATGTTTCACAGTGAGGAAGGTGTTCTTTGGGTGATGTGATGCGTTTTCTTTGATGGCCAAAAAGTTCAATTGTAGTCTCATCAGACCAGAGCACCTTCCTCCATACATGTTGGGAGTCTCCCACATGCCTTTTCCCAAACTCAAAATGTGCCATTTTGTTTTTTCCTGAAAGTAATGGCTATCTTCTGGCCACTCTGCCATAAAGCCCAACTCTATGGAGCGTATGGCTTATTGTCGTCCTATGTACAAATACCCCAGTTTCTGTTGTGGAACTCTGCATCTCCTCCAGGGTTATCTTAGGTCTCTGTGCTGCCTCTCTGATTAATGCTCTCCTTGCCCGGTCCGTGAGTTTTGGTCGTCTCTTGGTAGGTTTGTTGTTGTGCCATGTTCTTTCCATTTGGTTATGATATAGATTTGATGGTGCTCCTAGGGATCATCAGAGATTTGGATATTTTTTTTATAACCTAACCCTGACTTGTACTTCTCAACAACATTGTTCGGAAGGTTTTCCCCCCTTATGACCAGGCCATTTTTTTGCGATACGGGGCTACGTCGCTTTAACTGACAATTGCGCGGTCGTGCGACGCTGCACCCAAACAAAAATCTTGGTCTTTTTTTTAAGAGTTGGCCAAACTGTTCAAAAATGGAACCCAGGCAGATGATCTTGTCCCCTACACTCCATCCAAACTGCTGTCAACAGCCAGAAAAAGATTTTTTATGACATATCAAAGCATCTGATGATGACAATTTCTACAATTCAAGATTAGAGCTTGTCAACTACAGGAATGCCTTAGTCCAAATGGGGGCTTCTTGATTGCCCAGGGTCATTGATTTGGTCTACATCCTGCGGTGATGTTCTTCAGGTTGGAGGAGTTTTCTATGGAATTAATGGGTGATGACCACTGACAGACCAACAAACTGGTTTTTCTAGGAGGGTGGGTTTTAAAAGCAGCTATATTTTTTTTAAATAAAAAAAGAAATGCACCCCTGTAGTGGTGCCTCTTGCTTAGGTGTTGCAGCCTCTGGGGCCTTTCAAAAGGGTGTGTATATGTAATGACAGATCATGTGACGCTTAGATTGCACACAGGTGGACATCATTTCAATAATTATGTGACTTCCGAAGGTAATTGGTTGCACCAGAGCTTTTTATGGGCTTTCTAACAAAGGGGGTGAATACATACACACGTGCCAATTATCAGTTTTTTATTTCTGAAAAATAGTTTTATGTAAATATTTTTCTAATTTTACTTCACCAACTTAGACTATTGTGTTCTGATCCATCACATATAATTCAGATTAAAAAAAACATTGAACTAAAGGCTGTAATGTAACAAAATAGGTAAAAAGCCAAGGTGGGTGAATACTTTTGCAAGGTACTGTATACAGGCGTTCCCCTACATTCAAATATCCGACTTACAAATGACTCCTACCTACAAACGGAAGGAGACAACAGGAAGTGAGAGGAAATCTACCCCTAGGAAGGGAAATTCTCTCCTGTAAGAGTTAATATGGGAAAAGGTGTCTCCTCCACTGATTTATCACCAATCCTTGTTTCCCTTAAAAACCGCAAATTTTCTAAATCCAATTGTCATTGGGACAGAAAGTGAGGTGAAATCTTCTGAACAGGGGCACAGACAGCAAAACAAATGTCACAGGGGTGATAACCCTTCCCTATGTTTTCCAAAAAGCTTTAAAATAGATTTTTTGGCTGAAGCTACACTTACAAAATGTACCTGTTCCAAATTACAAACAGATTCTACATAAGAACAAACCTACAGCCCCTGTCTTGTTTGCACCGCCTGTATACTGCAGTTCAGAGTATATAGGGCCTGGGGGCCCAACGCATTTTCTTTTTTTAATTTGGGTGCGGGGTTCCCCTTAAAATACATACAAGACCCAAGGGGCCCGGTAATGGGCTGGGCGGTACCCATGCCGTTTGTCTCTCTGATTTTCATCCATATTGCCAGGACCAGACATTGCATTATAGCCGCAAGCAGTTTTAAATGTCTTTTTTCCTTTAAAAATGACATTTGGTGCAGGGACTGTTCTAAACACGGGAAACACGCGCCACTTTACAGGCATACTATAGACACCCCCCAGGTACGATATTTAAAGGAATTTTTCACTTTTATTTTTTCACTTTAAGCATCATTAAAATCACTGCCCCCGAAAAAACTGACGTTTTTAAAACTTTTTTTTGCATTGATACATGTCCCCTGGGACAGGTCCCGGGCCTTTAAAATTTGCACTTTTGATTTCTCACGTTCAAGTTCCATAGACTTTAATGGTGTTTGAATGTTCGCGCAAACTTTCGGTCCATTCACATGTTTTGGATGCGAACCGAACCGGGGGGTGTTCGGCCCATCCCTATTCTTTAACACTTCAGCTGTCAACAGAGGTGACCCCACTGACAGCTCAAAGAACCGAGCTTGAAAGTATCGGTTTCAGGTATCGGTGCATTTGCACGAGTACCCATACTGGGGGGTGTTCGGCCCATCCCTACATGTGGTAGATATTCTTTGTATTACAGGAAAGGGGAGATTTTACTTGATTTTTAATAATATTGATATAAAACATTAGTATCAGGATATTTGCGAATATTTACCTATTAGTAGGTAAGTTTTCCAAAGGACCCATTTCATAAGTCAATGAGGAAAGCATTATCAACTTACCTGTGCCCACCAGGTGTGGGTAAGTTGCACAACACCCATCCCATATCAATTATTCTGGACACATCGAGCCAACTTTTCCAGAAATATGCCAATCATATTTTTTGATGGAATATTTACTTTAACTACATGTGTTTATAGAAACTATTGTCTCTGGGAATAGCCTACAAGAGATTTGAGCTCAGTGTGTGTTTCTTTGTATAGGTTAACACACCTATCACTGTCACATTCATTTAGGTCTGCATGCTTCTAGTAGTAACCACATGAAAGCAAATACTGAGTTATTTTCAATAGACATGTTATAGCTATAGATATTTAGAACTTGTCCCATGGCTCATAAAAAGATTTTTTCAGGGAATGCTGCCCCCATTGCTGTTCCACATTTTTGCAGAAAATATTAAAATTGTGTTATTAAGAAATGTATTAAAAAATATAATGAGGTGCTCAGAATAATCTGAGCATCCCATAATATTTTTGAATACTTTTTTAATGACACAGTTTTGACATTTTCTATCTGCCAAAATGTGGAGCGGCCATGGGGGCTTCACTGACATTTTTTAGTAACCAAGATTATAGAATGTGGAATACATCAGTACAAAAATATAACATCTGTTCTAATTAGGTGGAAATTGTTTCTTTAAATGAAACTGCTAAACCTAGATAACAGATTTTTTTTGTGCTAACCAGAGTCTATTGCTATTTAAAAGCAGTCAAGCCAGTAAAAAGGTTTTTTTTTTTTTTTTTTTAATTTCATTCTAACCCTTTATTAACCCTTAGTTTCTCCATCTTTTACTATTTTGATTTTTTTTTTGTGTTAACCAGAGTTTATTGTTATTTAAAAGCAGTCAAGCCAGTAAAAAGTTTTTTTTTTTTTTTTAAATCATTCTAACCCTTTATTAACCCTTAGTTTCTCCATCTTTTACTATTTTAATTTTTTTGAATTTTTTCTATATTTTTAACCATTAAATGCTTTTTTTAAATTACTTTTATTTGTTATTCTTTTTTTCAGTGTCATGTTCAAAAATAGCCTAATTCCCTTGGCAATAACCTTTGAAATGCTTTGCACCAGAATTATAATTGTATGGTGTGACGGACTCCGGACATCCTGTTGGGTATTTCCGCCAAGAAGCTGCTTCCCATGTCCTGGAACACGAGACCAATGGATCTGGCTATAGAAACCCCAAGGAACAGACAACACCAGTCTTGGAGTACACCAGAAAAGGAACTGCTTTATTTTTACAAACGCACTGAATTTATACAGCAAACCATCAGATAAGGGCTACTCCCATTATTTCAGACAAAGGTCGCCTTACACAGAAGAGCTAGTCCTATTATCATAACAATGACCTCCTTAGACAGTCCAGCTCCCTCATAGGACTAACTTGCATAAGAAGCCACAGGCAATTAGTGACCAGCCCTGTCTGGATAACTTAAGAACACATTATAAGTGTAAGAGTTCTCCAGCAGCCCAAAGTCTGTGACATATGGGTCTATACTTAAACTGTTCATTGTGTGGAGGGGACCCACAAACAGGAAAAATTGCCCTATTTCCACAATATTTTTTCTTATTGACTGAGGTATTTATGTAAACAAAATGTATTATGACCACTAGGAGGCAATGACAAAATAGAAATCACACCATTAATAGAGGAAGTACAACAATTTTTTGCCCTGATTATGTGATTGTCGTCACATCTGCACAACAAACGTGTTATACAGTGTAATTTCAATGGTCAAAAATTATAGAATAAAATATATCTACAGCAATACTGATCAGAACAGAAAGGTGAAAAGGAGCTCCAGGCTCCATCAGAAAAAAAGTAAAAGTCAGCGGCTGAAAATACAGTAGATGCTGACTTTTAATATTATTAAATATTAGATTAAAACGTATAGTGCCTTGAAAAAGTATTCACACCCCCTGGAATTTTCCACATTTTGTCATGTTACATCCAAAAACATAAATGTATTTTTTTGAGATTTTGTGTGATAGACCAACACAAAGTGGCACATAATTGTGAAGTGAAAGGAAAATGATAAATGGTTTTCAAACTTTTTTGCAAATAAATATGTGAAAAGTGTGTGTGTGTGTGTGGGGGGGGGCATTTGTATTCAGTCCCCTTTACTCTAATACCCCCTAACTAAAATCTAGTGGAACCAAATGTCTTCAGAAGTCACCTAATTAGTAAACAGAGTCCACCTGTGTGTAATTTAATCTCAGTATAAATACAGCTGTTCTGTGAAGGGGGTGTTAGAGAACCTTAGTGAACAAACAGCATCATGAAGGACAAGGAACACACCAGACAGGTCAGGGATAAAGTTGTGGAGAAGTATAAAGCAGGGTTAGGTTATAAAAAAATATCCCAAGCTTTGAACATTTCACGGAGCTCTGTAAAATTCATCATCCGAAAACTGAAAGAGTATGGCACAACTGCAAACCTGCCAAGATACGGCCTGCGCTGATAATCAGCACATTGATTATCAGCGCAGCCCCCCATCAGAGGTGCCCACCACAATGCCAATCAGTGCCCATCAGCTGTCAGTCAGCGCCCACCCAAATCGCTGATCAGTGCCCATCAAAGTGCCAATCAGTGCCCACCAGTAACGCCTGAAAGTGTCTTTCACAGATGCCCATCAGTAATGCCTGTCAGGACCTCCTCATCAGTGCTGCCTATCAGTCCATCTATTAGTGCCCATCAGTGCCGCCTATCAGTGCCCATCAGTGCCACCTATCAGTGCCCATCAGTGCCACCTGTTATTGCCCATCAGTGCCGCCTATCAGTGCCCATTAGTGCCACCTATCAGTGTTGCATATCAGTGTAGCCTATCTGTGCCCATCAGTGCTGCATATCAGTGCCCATTAGTGCCACCTATCAGTGTCCATCAGTGTTGCATATCAGTGTAGCCTATCGGTGCCCATCAGTGCTGCATATCAGTGCCCATTAGTGCCACCTATCAGTGTCCATCAGTGTTGCATATCAGTGTAGCCTATCGATGCCCATCAGTGTTGCATATAAGTGCCACCTATCAGTGTTCATCACTTCTACATATTAGTGCCTCCTCATCAATGCCACCTTATCAGTACCCATGAGTGCCACCTCATCAGTGCTCATCAGTGCAGCCTCATATTGAAACAAGAGGCATAGGTTAGGACTTTATATGAGACCATGACCATCCGGTACACAGGTCTCCATCCAATTATATCTGAGAAAAATAAGGGGACTAGGGGAAAAGAGGGACAATGGGGACTTTATATGAAACACATCACTAGGGCAGGCTGAGTCATCAGATGTAAAAATTGTAAATTTATTGATACCACATGAGAGACAAGGTGCAATAGATGATACTCGCATATAATCAATAGATAAGGTACAAAGTATGTAAAACATGGCAGTAGAACATATAATAGTAGCATAGTAACATGTTATACATTGTAACATAGATAGATTGCAGCATCATCAAAATTACACCCCACATGTGTATACGTAATCCATATTGTATTAAAATCCAACTGATGGCTAAAACACTAAAATGCCCATGATAGATACATATTCGTTGTGACATGTCAAGAAGTTATGAATGTTCAGTTGTATTGCTCGACGAGTTTCGTGGAAGTTTGTCCACTCATCAGGAGCAGCTATCTGGAAATATCTAGAGTAACGTATAAAGTAGTAATTAATAATATTTAATTACAACAGGAAGAGGGGAAGCAAAACCGCTAGTCCTAACACTCTTACCTGTAGATATATGGTATAATGGTAGTAGGGCATATATAGGAAAGTTCATGATGGTAGGAGATAACCAGGGGTGGACACATCAACCCCACGGGAGCTGAGGAGGCAACCACGAGGCGGCAGGGCAAGGCAGCTCAGGGCGCCGTAGAGCAATGGGTAGTGAAAAAGTTCACCTAAGTTTCCAACATGGTGGTGTAAGATAGAGCATTGACCCAAGGTAACTGTAGATAAATAAAATAAAATACGTATAGGTAAAAAACAAGTAATGTTGGATGGCCACTAGGTGGAAGATCAAGTGTGGGACAAGGTGAAGTGACAGTGGAGTGAACATAGGAAAAACAGACAGATAGTGTCCGGGAGACCGGTGGAGTGAAAGAACAAAGAGAGCCCACCACAACACCAAGCGAACAAGGTGAAGGGATAGTGCAAGGCAGGTTGAGTGAGGACGGGTGTATAAAGGGGGATGAAGAAAGCATGGTACAAGGAGATCTACGGTTACCTAAGATGACAGAGTCTCAGCCCGCCAGCCAACGAGGTGAACCCCCAACGTCACGCTAAGACGTGCTAGGAGGGAGGAAAGGAGGCAGCCCACTAAGGTGAAAACGCCTATATAGGCAACCTCCGGCCTCCATCAATATGCACGCCAGATGGAAACAGCGTCACAACGGCACGTGACGTCAGTTGACGCCAAACGTGCCGACGTGCGGGGCGTGGCGTCGACGCACAGCGGACACACGCCCCCGATCCCATGACTGGTGGATCAGAGGGATAGGGGGATAGCAACGGTGCGCGTCGCAGCTCCCGGGGATGGAAAGGATCCACCCCCCGAGTATCAACCTGGATAGATAACATGACTAGGATATAACAAAGATATTCCAGTGATAGCAAGTAAATATATTAACTAGGCATATGACACAAGACCACAGCAATGGTATATATAGTATTTAGTGTGTGTTTCCATCCCATATTCATATTGAAACAAGAGGCATAGGTTAGGACTTTATATGAGACCATGACCATCCGGTACACAGGTCTCCATCCAATTATATCTGAGAAAAATAAGGGGACTAGGGGAAAAGGGGGACAATGGGGACTTTATATGAAACACATCACTAGGGCAGGCTGAGTCATCAGATGTAAAAAAATGTAAATTTATTGATACCACATGAGAGACAAGGTGCAATAGATGGTACTCGCATATAATCAATAGATAAGGTACAAAGTATGTAAAACATGGCAGTAGAACATATAATAGTGGCATAGTAACATGTTATACATTGTAACATAGATAGATTGACTCAGCCTGCCCTAGTGATGTGTTTCATATAAAGTCCCCATTGTCCCCCTTTTCCCCTAGTCCCCTTATTTTTCTCAGTGCAGCCTCATAGTTTGTTTAGCAAAAAATAAAAAAAACCAGAGGTGATCAAATACCACCAAAAGAAAGCTCTAATTGTGGAAAGGAAATTATAAAAATTTAGTTTGGGTACAGTGTTGTATGACTGCGCAATTGTCATTCAAAGTGTGACAGCACTAAAAGCTGAAAATTGTTCTGAGCAGGAATGGGGGAAATTACCCGGTATTGAAGTGGTTTTAAAAAAAGTAAAGAAAGAAAAAAAGGACAGATAGTCCTAGCAGAGGCGAGGGAAGTCTTTTCAGAGGGTGAAGACCCTCTGATGCAGTTTTTGATGCATCAGTGGGCCCATAGCACAGAGGGTATACCGATACTGTATACAGTTGTGCTCATAAGTTTACACACCCTGGCAGAATTTATGATTTCTTGGCCATTTTTCAGAGAATATGAATGATAACACAAAAGCTTTTCTTTCACTCAGGGTTAGTGTTTTGCTGAAGCCATTTATTATCAATCAACTGTGTTTACTCTTTTTAAATCATAATGGCAACAGAAACTACCCAAATGACCTTGATCAAAAGTTTACATACCCCAGTTCTTAATACAGTGTATTGGCCCCTTTAACATCAATGACAGCTTGAAGTCTTTTGTGGTATTTGTGGATGAGGCTCTTTATCTTCTCAGATGGTAAAGCTGCCCATTCCTCTTGTCAAAAAGCCTCCAGTTCCTGTAAATTCTTGGGCTGTCTTGCATGACTCTCATTACTCCAAATGACTTTGTGCCAGAAGGTTTGATGCTTGTCTCTGTGCTGTTTGGCGTATTGCAAGCGGGATACTTTGTGGCATTTGCATAGTAATGGCTTTCTTCTGGCGACTCGACCATGCAGCCCATCTTTCTTCAAGTGCCTACTTATTATGCATCTTGAAACAGTCACACCACATGTTTTCAGAGAGTCCTGTATTTCACCTGAAGTTATTTGTGGGGTTTTCTTTGCATCCCAAACAATTTTTCTGGCAGTTGTGGCTGAAATTTTAGTTGGTCTACCTGACCGTGGTTTGGTTTCAACAGAACCCCTCATTTTACACTTCTTGATTAGAGTTTGAACACTGCTAATTGGCATTCCCAATTCCTTGGATATCTTTTTATATCCCCTTTCCTGTTTTATACAGGATCCTTTGACAATTCTTTTGCTTTCCCCATGACTCAGAATCCAGAAACGTCAGTGCAGCACTGGATGAAAGATGCAAGGGTCTGTCAGGAGTCCAGAAACTCATTGACCTTTTATATACACACACACTAGTTACAAGAAAACTGATCACAGGTGAGGATGGTTACCTTTAATAACCATTCAAACCCATTTGTGTCAACTTGTGTGCATGTTATCAGGCCAAAATCACCAGGCTATGTAAACTTTTGATCAGGGTCATTTGGGTAGTTTTTGTTGTCATTATGATTTAAAAAGAGTAAACACAGTTGACTGATAATAAATGGCTTCAGCTAAACACTAACCACGAGTGAAATCAATGTTTTTGTGTTATCATTCATATTCTCTGAAAAATGGCCAAGAAATCATAAATTCTGCCAGGGTGTGCAAACTTATGAGCACAACTGTATACCAAGATATATATATATATATATATATATATATATATATAAGAGCTAAAGTGGATCGTAGGAAAAAAAAGCCTCTCACTTCTACTCATCTTCAGCTGGTGGGCCGACACTCCACAGCTGACTCTTACTACCACATTCTTCAGCAGGAAGAGTGAAGAGCACACCATGGAGATGCTGATCAGACAGCACTTACCTTGTCTAATGAAGCAGTGTTAGAGAAATGCATTGATCTTTTCATTTAAACAGAAGAAAACAATGTATGTTATATTGCAACATCTATTTAAACTGTCCATTTATATACTGTATGTGGCTCCACATATGTTGTTTTTAACTGCTTTGATATTTTTACTGTCTTTTTTAATAAAGATGTCAATTTTTTTGTATCATCTGTTACTGTTTTTGGGTTACGGCACACTCAAAGTCCTACTTATTCTCATTTTCTCTCCCTGATGGGGGGATAGGGAGTGAATATTTTCTTCTATGAATAGGTGTCTTGTCCTCTGGTTAAGTATTTGACCCCGGCCCACCAGCTGAAGATCATGGTGGTGTGGTGATAGACGTGGAGGAAGGAGATCTGATTGAACTTCTTCCTCATGATGAAAATTATCTGCAGAGGGAAGAAGATATAAATGTATAAAACATCTCCATCATATTATAATGTAATAAAAATATCAGATATTGAATAAAGCAATAATAGAAAACATGCTGGCAGGTATATAAACAGAAAAAAAAGCTGCTGGCAAAAAATAGTCAGACAAACTATGTATCAGTGGTATTTGTTTAAATTCTCATGCAAAAATATGATAATATGCAAGGTGACTTAACCACTTGACGTCCGCGCTATAGCCAATTGACGGCCACAGCGCGGACCTGAATTTCCGGGAGGCCATGATATGACGGCCTCCCCTTTGCACGCTCCCTGCGTGCGCCCTGCAGGGCTGTGATCACGGAGTCACTGGCCCCTTACCACATGATCAGCTGTCAGCCAATGACAGCTGATCACATGATGTAAACAAAAGCTTGGTAATCGTTTATTTTTTCTCCTCACACTGACAGCGTGAGGAGAAAAAAAAGCCGATAACCGGCTTATGTGCAAGGGACATCGGTCCCGAAGAGGAAGAGGCAATTCTGCCTCATCTGTGCCCACCAATACCCCCTGCCATTGCCACCTGCCATTGCCACCTGCCTGTGCCCACGGTGCCCACAGTGCCCACTAGTGCAACCTATCAATGCCCATGAGTGCCACCTATCAATGCCCACCAGTGGTGCCAATCAGTGCCACCTAGAAGTGCTGCCTATCAGTGTAATTGATCAAGGCCCATTATTGCCACCCATCAGTGCCCATCACTGCCACCTATTGGTGCCCATCAGTGCCGCCTCATCAGCGTACATCAATGAAGGAGAAAAATTACCTGTCTGCAAAATTTTATTTAAATTCGCTCTTTTTAAATTTTTTTAACAAACAATAAAAAGAGGTGATCAAATGCCACCAAAAGAAAGCTCTATTTGTGAGGAAAAAAATGATAAAAATTTCATTTGGGTACAGTGTTGTATGACCACACAAATGTCATTCAAATTGCATCAGCGCTGAAAGCTGAAAATTGATCTGGACAGGAGGGGGGTTTAAGTTACCAATAAGCAAGTGGTTAATTTAAATTGAAATATAACATAAAAAATATGAAAAAAGAAGCATGTGCATGTGTAAGTGAAAAAATGTCCAGATTAGGTCTTCCAAAACACTGCAGAGACACTTTGCAGAAAGGGGGTGTTCAATCCACTTTGACAGCCACCACATAGTTTAGTCAAATGTGACATCATCACCGACATCACCCCCTATGATGTCACATTTGATGAAACGCGTTGGATTTTTAACTAATGTTGCCGAGTCTACTTGAACTAGTAATTTTTGGGAAGCATTGTTTGGAATCTACATCATGCATCTAGGGAACGTTAGGCATACGAAGCGTGTATTGTTTTTATTCATGTGACTAGTATTCATATTTTGAAGTGCAATAAAAACTTTTAGACATTTTTACACTATGTGGACTCTTCCATTTTGATTTCATGTGGAATTTTGTGCATTTATGGTTACCATTGATTGGATTCGCAAGATATAATGCTGAACTCTAGCCAAACAATATGAACAGGATCTCTGCTTGATAGGATTGTCATATATGCTGATTTGACTCTGTAGTGGAGTCCTCATGTTCTGCCAGGAGTCCATTGCTTGTGATTGGTGAAGGCTCACATGGTGATTGTCATTGTGGATTGAATACCCTCTTTCTGAAAAGCATCATTGCAGTGTTTTGGAAGACCTAATCTGGAATTTTTTTCACTTACACATGAACATGCGTTTATATTTCACTTTAATTGAGTCACCCTGCATATTATAGTATTTTAGTGTGGCAGTTTACACAATTTCCATCAGATTTAGGAGGCAGAAGAGACAGAAGAACGTCATTCATTGCCAAGACAGAGGGCTCATTCACAAAGGTAAGGCAGCAACTACCGTTCTAAAATTCTCAGCATGCTTTAGAAGCTTTATATCAAGCACCGTGTATGGGAGAAGTCCTAATTACTCTCTGTGGTGATAAAAACATGCCAGGCTATTCTCCATATATCCATATCTTTCTATAATGACTCTTGTACTTTTGAACTTTTTGTACAATGCTTACACAACTCTGCTGTTTTGTCTTGTGTTAAGTCGCAGAATAAAATTTCAAATGGAAACAGATAGACCTCAGGGCTCATTCTGGCTATGGACAGACAGATAAAGTTATGCCCAATACACAGCATTGATAAATGTTGCTTCTCTATCAATCAATAGAATACAGAATGGTCCAGCTGTCTTTGATGTTACCCTGCAGTGGGGGCAGCTGTTCCTGGTGTCACTCCACATTTGGGATGGTTGGAGGGCAGTTTTTCCTGGAGTCACTCTGCAGTGGGGGGAAAGCTGCTGTCCCCAGAGTTCTCTGTAACTGTTCTTCTCCCTTATCATGGCTACAGATTGTACTACGTGGCTGTATTCTCCCCCATACAGCTTATAGATAAATGCTGCTTTTCTATCAGTCAATGGGGTTTATGACCCGGTGTCAATCTGCAGTGGAGAAAGGAGGGGCAGCTGCCCCCAGTGTCATCCCACAGTGTTCGGGGGGCAGCTGTCCCTGGAGTTACCCTGCAGTGGGAAGCAGGTATCCCTGGTCTCACCCAGCAGTGGGGGGGGGGGGGGGCAGTTGCTATTCTATGTTCTCCCCCATAAATCTTAAAGATTATTAATTATTATTATTATTATTACACAGGATTTATATAGCGCCAACAGTTTACGCAGCGCTTTACAACATTAGGGAGGACAGTACAAGTACAATACAATTCAATACAGGGGAATCAGAGGGCCCTGCTTGTTAGAGCTTACAATCTAGGAAGGAGGGTCAAGTTATACAAAAGGGTAATAGCTGTGGGAATGAGCTAATGGAGGAAATAGTGCAGTTGTTAGATGGAGGCAGGATAGGCTTTTCTGAAGAGGAAAGTTTTCAGGGATCGCCTAAAAGTGGATAAATTTGGAGACAGTCTGACAGATTGGGGTAGGGAATTCCAGAGAATGGGCAAGGCTCGGGAGAAGTCCTGGAGGCGGATATGGGAGGAGGTGATGAGGGAGCTAGAGAGCAGAAGGTGCTGGGAGAAATGGAGAGGGCGATTAGGTTGGTATTTTGAGACTAGGCTAGTGATGTAGCTGGGAGCAGAGTTGTGGATGGCTTTGTAACTTTTTGTTAGTATTTTGAATTAATTCGTTCGGCGAGTGGCAGCCAATGGAGGGATTGGCAGAGAGGGGTAGCAGACACTGAGTGGTTTGTAAGGTGGATGAGTCTGGCAGCAGCATTCATGATGGACTGAAGGGGGGATAGTCTGTTTAAAGGTAGGTCAATGAGGAGGGAGTTGCAGTAGTCGAGGCGAGAGAGAGTGAATCAGGAGCTTTGTGGTTTCATTGCTTAGAAAGGGACGTAGTTTAGAGATGTTGCGGAGGTTGAAAGGAGGTTTGGAAAGTGATTGGATGTGGGGCCGAAAGGAGAGTTCAGAATCCAGGATAACACCTAGCACCCTGACATGTGGGGACGGGTGGATGGTTTTGCCATTGCTCTTGACAGACAAGTCAGGGGAAGAGGCACGTGGGGGAGGAAATATTATGAGCTCAGTTTTGGACAAGTTGAGTTTGAGGAAGTGGTGTGACATCCATACAGATATGTCGGTTAGGACGTTAGTGATGCGTGAGGAGACTGATGGAGTGAGTTGAGGGGTGGAGAGATAGATTTGTGTGTCGTCAGCGAAGAAATGATATTGAATGCCATGAGAGGCTATCAGCTGACCCAGGGAAGAGGTGTAGATTGAAAATAAAAGAAGTCCAAGAACAGAACAGAGAAGGGAAGAGGAGTGGAGGAAGTAGAATTGAAAATGACACTGAAGGTGCGTTGGGATAGGTAGGATGAGAGCCACTGAAGAGCACAGTCATGGAGACCGAGGGAGTAAAGTTTTTTGAGGAGGAGGGGGTGGTCAACCGTGTCAAAGGCAGCTGAAAGATCCATAAGTAGGAGTACAGAATAGTGTCCATTGGTTTTTGCAGTTAGTAGGTCATTTGTGAGTTTTAAAAGAGCAGTTTCTGTGGAGTGATGAGGGCGAAATCAAGATTGAAGAGGATCAAGAAGGTTGTTTTTAATGAGGTGGTCACTCAGTAGGTTGTAAACCAGGCGTTCAAGGAGTTTAGAGGAAAAGGGGAGCAAGGGTGTAGGGCGTAGGTTGTTAAGATTGGTAGGGTCCAAGGACGGCTTTTTAAGTATGGGGGTGACCAGTGCATGTTTTAGAGCATTGGGGAAGATGCCAGAGGTGAGGGAGAGATTGAAGATGTGGGTTTGAGAGTGTAGGATGGAGTCAGATTAATGATGCTTCTCTATCAATCAACAGTGTATATGGCCCCAATGTTACCCTGCAGTGGGGAAGGACATCTGTGGAGGAAGGGGGTCAGCTGTCTCCAGTGTCACCCCATTGACCCTCCTTATCAGGGCCACAGATCGTGCTGTGTTCTCCCCCATACAGTATATAGATAAATGGTGCTTCTCTATCAATCAGTGGACCTGATGTAGTTAGGGGAAGCTGTCCCTGGTGTCACCCTTCAGGGCCATCTTTATTTTACCTCCATTCTTCAGAGCCCACAGACAGAAGTCTTGCAGCAATGATTGAGATATATTTTTTTAGGGATGGAAATTTCCTTCAATGTAAAAGTAATCCTAGTGGCACAAGCTTGCACTACTGTTTAAAGCTTAGAAAATGAAACAGATGTTGAAATGAAGGCTGAAATAGAAATTGGCCAGGGTAGCATCCATAGACCTAATATAGGTCTCTCTGCTCACCAGTGGTGACTGGTGAAAAAACCCCTCCAGGTCCTTACCTGCAAACGGAACCTCCATCCCTGTATCCCTGTAATGGCTCCTCTGATACCCGGCGGCTTCCGTGTTCCAAATCTTCAGCCTCCTGATTGGCCAGGAAACCTTAAGTGATGCATGGCGAATTTTGAATCACTTAATTCAAAAGTGGGTGGGTTCAAGGGCGCAGTGCACAACCCTACCTCAACCTTAAAACACCCTCAGGCTAGGAAATGATTAAACATGTAACCTATGCATGCAGCTTTTAAAAAAAATCTAAGGGATGTGAAAGGACAGAAAGAAAAACTGCACACTCAGAGACTGACACACAGCAGCTACGGGGACCTGACATTCATCCCAGGCCTCCCACCGCCACTTGTCCTTCTCAGGACACCGAGTGTTGTGTATCACCACCTCAACAGGAAGATTTTTTTTCGAAGGGAAACCTGACACCGTATATTCCACGTGCAGTAACGGACTAC
This sequence comes from Aquarana catesbeiana, assembly GCA_037953035.1. NCBI lineage: Eukaryota > Metazoa > Chordata > Amphibia > Anura > Ranidae > Aquarana > Aquarana catesbeiana. The sequence continues at coordinate 6,515,900 of JBBHAA010000512.1, read as the reverse complement.
TAAGTTAACTAGAAAAATTGTCTCAAGATCAAAATTCCTGTGAGTTTGAAAAGCCTGGTATGTCCAGTACATGTCACTCAAGCAGGAAAGGAAAGGGATATCCAGAGCCTAACCACCTGCTTATAAACTTCTACATTGAAGGGGCATTGAATGAAACAATGGTCCATCGTTTACTCCACCCCACCACACCCCTCTCTTGGACAACAACAGTTCTTTACAGAGCAATGCTTCAGGTTGCCCTTCATATAGAGTCTGCCTTGGAACTAGCACCAGGCCAAATACCGAAATGTTAAAGGGATTCTCTCCAGATTCAACAAATGCAGACCCTCCCTCATAATAGGGCCTGGGCAATACCTCAAGGCCAGTGGCTTGCTAAAGGCAGATTCAACAGCCCTCCTCTCCAGGGCCTTCCTAGGAAGAGACCTAATTTCCTCCGTCGTCATTCGCCACTGCCAAAGCATTTTCAGGCACAGGCCAACGTAAGCTGGGAGCTTATAATGTCAGACCCTCAGGCTTTTCACTGGCTCACCATTCTCAGCTTCGCAGAAGAGGCCTAAACCAGGACTAAAAAATACCAACCCTTCCAGGCAGTTCCTCTGCCAGCATATTACCAAAATCATGTTTCAAAAACATCAGAGAAAAAATACCACCATGTTGACCATACTTAGGTCACCCATCCATCTGGGAAGGTAGGTTACAGACCTCTTAATGAGGTTCAGTATGTTTTCCCATAACAGTTGGAAGAAACAGCTGTAGATTCTTACATAGAGAGACACTAGCAAAACACAAAGCTGACATAAAGAAATAACGGGATCAGGTAAGCTTTAATCAGTTCAATCCTTTCCACATAAGAGAGTTTCCAATCCTTCCAGCTGGCAACCTTGGCATTGGCATCTTTTAGTCTGCTTACCCAATTTGCAAGGCTGTAATCGTCTGGACCAAATTTGATGCCTAAAACTCACATTTCCTGCCAGGGCTTTGGCAAGGCATTTGGGGGCTCAAAGCATTCACCTTCCTTTCCCACCCAAAAAGTTTCACTCTTTTCTGACTGATCTTTAAGCCAGATGCCTCAGCATACTCTTTTATCACTGAGACCTCCTCCTCCACCTCCTCTGTCCCAGAGATGAAAACAGATGCGTCATCAGTATAGGCCACCCTCAGAGGGGGCTCACCAGGAATGCCCAAAGGCACTACGCGCAACGGTTTGCTCTCGAAGGTCTGGATGAAGGGATCGATTGTGAATGCATAAAACAGAGGACTCAAAGGACACCCCTGATGCACATCTGAGTCAACCTCAAAGGGACATCCAATCCAACCATTCAAAACCATGAAGCTTTCAGCCCCTCTGTACAAAGTCTTCAGCCAATCAATAAATCCCTCCTCCAGGCCATACTTGCCAGGAAGCAGCCATGGGCACCCGATCAAACGCTTTAGCTTGATCCGATGCCAGCAGGTACTTTCCCCAGCCTGCTGCCCTGCACCACTCCAGGGCCTCCTGGACAGCTAGCATCACTGAAAAGTGCTTCTACCCTGAACCGAACAGTGCTGGTGGCGAGAAAGTAAATTGCCCACTAGATACCATAAACGCCAGAAAATTATTTTTGCCAGTATCTTCCTATCGATATTGAGAAGGCCGCCAATTCTCAATTCTCAAATAATCTTTACCTTTGACAGATTGTTGCATAGAAGGAGAGAGTGAACCCTCTCTCGGATAGCCATTAAAAATCCTCCATCAAATATAGGGCCAGAGTATACTTAAAAAGCTTCTAAAACTCGGCTGTTAGTCCATCTGGCCCAGGCGACTTCTTAATGGTAAACTCATCTGTTGTGATGTCCTCTGTCACACTCACAAGAGAACTGTCATTTCTCAGTCCCTGAGTAGAACCCACAAAACTTGACATGCCTGCGTGATCAAGGTCTCTCTTACCCAGAAAGTCAGCATAATATGACCTGGTGATTTCCAGGATCTCCGACTTGGACTTTGTCAAGGAACCCATACTGTTAACCAGACCTATAACTGACTTAACTGCTGTACCTTGTTTGCAATTCTGGTAAGGGTTGGATGAGTAATATTTCCCATAATTCCTTTTCAGGACCCAAGAGGCATGCCTGTCATATTAACACTATGTGAGCAAAAGTTTAACCTCAGAGATCATCACTGGATCTCCATTATTCGAGACAAGTCTTTCAAGCTTCCTCCGCAGATGCTGGTAAGTTACATACTTATCAAGCTGTTTATTTCTTCCTTTGTTTTGTATGCTCCCACCACTCTGACTTACTGCTGCAAAAGTCCATGATCTATACCTGTGCCTGAAAAAAATCCTCAAAGGGTTAACTCACCTTCTCATCGTCCAGGAGTGACGAATTAAGCTTCCAGGTACCCCTCACCTAGGTGATGTATTGGGCCTATTCAGAGTCACAGACAGGATACAGTGATTGGAAAACTACACCGCCTGAAACGCTGGTGCTGAGAAGGCGGAAATTCCCCTTTTAAAAACCTATTTATTCTACTCTGACTATTACCTCGCTGACAAGTGAATCCCATGTCGCATAAGCAGCAATCAATGTGCACATCAACCAGACCTGCCTGTCTAGCTATTTCATTCCAAAAATGGCTGTCATAGTTCAACCTGGCTCCGGTACCTTTCCTGTCCTTAGTCCTAGTAACAGTGTTGAAATCACCATCAAGAACAACTTGCTGGGTTGTAAAAAGAAAAGGCTTTATCTTCATGACGAGGCATTTTCTGTCCCACTTTGCCTGGGACCCATAGATTTTGATTAGGGACAGGTCCTGCTCCCCCATGGAGATGCTTAAGACCATGCATCTCTCCATTTCTACTTCAATAATCCGCTGACAGGTTACTATGCCCAAAAAAGTACTGCAACCCCAGTGTAAGGCTTGGCCGCAAAAGACCAGAAGGAGGGTCCGCACCTCCACTCCTTCGCCAGATGGATATCCGATAAACTAGACAACCTGGTATCTTGTAAAAAGAAAATGTCAGTATCAAACCTGCTAAGCAGAAATAAGGCCATGTTACGAGCACTTACTGACTTAATGCTGGTGACATTAATGGTCGCCACCTACAAAGGAGAGGAAACCACCATCCGAATGATTTAAGTACACGTTTCTTAGCCTGCTTAACCACCTCCCCACTCGGAGATCCTACGCGCTTCAATGTTCCTTGTGATTCCTCTTTCATAGAAATTACGACTCCTCACCAGAAGAACCCTCACACCTCAAATGCATTTGAGACCGCCACTCTCACTGGTTCAGGAACACTGACATCCTTCCTCTGCCTCTTACCCATTTTCCTTCTAGCTGCCTACCATTCCATATCCTCACTTGACAATCCCGATGGCAGAACCCCCTTCTTCCCACCCTCAGGACATTCTCACCCAACCCCCCCCCTCCCATTTACCCCTCTCTACACATCATTAATCCTGACTACCACATTGCTCACCTTGCATTCTGTATCAGCCACTTTCACCCCCTTGCCATCCCCCCATCATCATCTAATCCATCACCCAGTCCATCCCTTGGTGTCTGCTGACCCCCCAGCCACACTTCTGCCATGCCAAGGAAGAGGGGTCAGAGCAACTATACATGCTGGTCCAGCACCTTCCTCTGCCTTCACTACTCTAGGAGAAACAACAGGTGCAGACACAGACTTGACAACCACACTTTCTGACACTGACTGGGGAACCACAGACTGGGGTGACACTGACACCTCCAATGACCTCAAGGACACAGACTCTGATGGGACAGAGACACTAGGGTCCTCTGGTACAGCCTCAGCCAATCCAGACTCTTCCCTATCCAGATAGAAAAATTCCTCTACTAACTGTGGCTTATTGTAAGTAGCCTCAGGGCACTGGCTATAATAATAATAATACCTTGTGACTATGGGGGACATTGGAGATATGACAGTGGGGGGGGGGATGGCACTAGAGTGTAAGCTCCTCTGATGCAGACACTGATGGGCCTGGTACACCACTGTGGTATATGTCAAAGCTATATAATATTATTTTCTCATACAAAATAGTAAAGCAAACATTTAAACCTTCCATAAATAGTACAGAAAAATGTTTGGTTTAGTTCATTATTAGTACAATAAGGATATAATCTCACACAACCTTTGTATCTGAGCTCCACCTCCCTGATAAGCCTTGAACAGGTTCTCAGATTTTTATGACAGTGTTCAGAGTTCTATGCACACTCCGTGCGAGGACAGATCTCCCACAAGGCTCAGAGACCCCAAAATACGAGTTCACCAAATTCCCTGGATAAATATTATGTACTGATCCTGCAGCAAATTTCTTTAAAGAGACACTGAATGGAGCAAATGATCCTTTAGAAAGCTATAAAAGATTCTGTAGAATTTAGGAAGAATCCCAAATCTAAAACCATGTCACAAAGCAATGTCAGAGGGACACAACCACCAAATACCACAACTGAAAAGTCTTCTAGTGATGGAGCCTATGGATCGGCTACTACAAAGCCAATTACTGCATGGGAAATTAAAGAACCTTTCAAGAAAACAAAACACTTGTTTCAAAAGTTAAACTCTAATAATCATTATTCAGTTGATCGATCTAAAATAAAGCGGCGAGGAGGTAGTAAAGATCCAACTGTGAATACAATGCCCGTGGGGACAATCAAGAATCTCAAGAATGACTACCAACCAGATAAGAGCTCTGAACTACAAGATAGAGAAGAACAAAGACCCGGAGCAAATATCCCACAGGCAGGTCTTGAGAGCAAAAAGCAAGAAAAGCAAAATAGTACAACTGGAGAATTGCCTTTGGTGGAGAAATACCAGAAGTCGGGGGGTGTAAACAATGCAATTACAACTGCAGATGCACACTTACATGAACCTAAAGAAAGCTCTCAGCAGCTCCAAGAAAAGACAATACCACCAAGACCGCCACCCCCAACAGATAAGGCGAAATTATCAGGCAAACATATAAATCCCACACAAATGGCAACAATTGACACATTCAAAGGTACAGAAGACAGTCCATCTAAACACAGCCTACAGTCTTCTTGTCCAGGTGAAAAGGAAATTAGTATAACCAGAGAATTTTCTTCAGCAGAGGCACACCAGGAGTCAAGGGATATAAATAATGCAACTACAGTTGGAGCATCACACTCACATGAACCTAAAGAAAGCTCTCAGCAGCTCAAAGAAAAGAAAAAACCTAAGATAGCACCAAAACCATTGCAATCTCCTCCACCAGAGAGGGCGACATCAGGAGATAAATCTATAAATGTCACACTGATGGATGTGGGTGACACATCCAAAGGGACAGAGGACATTACACCTAAACAGAGCCTACAGTCTTCGCTTCTAGAGGAAATAAAAAAAAGTACAAACAGAAAAATTCCTTTGGCAGTGGTACACCAGTCAAGGGATGCAAATAATGCAACTATAAGTGAAGTTTCACACTCACGTGAACCTAAAGACAGCTTTCAGCATTTCCCAGAAATGGTAAAACCTAGGACAGTACTGAGAAAACCACCCCCACCCCCACCCCTACACCCACTGAAGAATGTGACACCAAGAGATACATTTAGGAATGCCACACAGGTTGTAAATGATGACAAATCCACAGGGATGGAGGACATTTTTTCTAAACAGAGCCTGCAGTCTTGTGCAGAGGAAATGGAAAATAGTACAAAAAGAAAAATTCCTTTGGTGGAGGCACATCAGTCAAGGGATGTAATTAATGCATCTCCAACTGGAGGTGCACACTCAAATGAACCTAAGGAAAGCTCCCAGAAGGAAAAACCTAAGGTACTATCAAGAGATCCACACCAACCCCCACCCCCACCAGTGAGGGGGGTATCAAAAGACAAACCTATGAATACCATACCAACGGCCAAAGGTGATACATCCAGAACAGAGGATGGTCCACCTAAACACACCCTGCAATCTTCTTCACGTGGACCTAAAGAAGGTCCCCGATACCTAGGAAAGACACCACCACCAAGACCTTCATACCAACCCCAAGTGAACAGGGTGACATCACCAGACAAACTTGTGAATGTGACACAGATGGTCATAGGCGGCACATGGCGAGGGACAGAAGACAATCACCCTAAACACACCCTACAGCCTTCTTCATTTGATGCATCACGGTAAGGTTTCCCAGAATTCTTTTTTCAGCTATTATTTCCATTTCTCAACTTTTGCATAATGATTACTAAGTATTCCAAGTTTAGTGTATTAAAATGGATTTTACATGCATTTCCCAGGTCTTGCTATTATTAGTAGCCCTTCCATGAAAAAACACTAGGTCAAAAAGCAATGCAGTGGAGATTTGGGGTCTTCACCTTTCCCAGGATCCCTGGTGAGGCTGTTACTGATGCCTAGGCAAAGGAAGCCATGTTTTAAAGTGAGTGTCTTACCTATTTCTCCTTTTTTTAGATTTTGCTTTAGTATTTTTTCCATGGGGAGGCTACTAAAAAAATGTATTATTAGGATCACTTTTTTCCTTTACAGTCATCAGCCATGCATTTTATACCATCGCTATACTAGATACAATGCTGTCTTATAAATGCTTATCTACAAATATTCTAAAAAAGGTTAGGACAAAAAAATTAAGTAAAAATAAAGTAAAAATAAGTGGACCAGCACCAAAGGGTGTGGTTTTGGATGTGTGTGTATATCAAAACCGATCTAATTAAGGCTGTCTATGGCCATTTTTATCCTCTTGGCCAGTGTTAATCTTGCTACTCAGGTTAAGCTAGATAACCTTGTTGCTTCATTAGCCTCAAGAAGAGAATAAAATAAATGTTTATTGTTTCCTTGTGTGAACCATAAAATGTTATGTAAAGCCTACACCTTGGTTTTATTAAAGCTGATTAACAGCCTTCCCTTTAGTCTTGCACAGCTGTACAGGCATCTCTTCTGAGATTGTGAACTCTGATATAACTGCACACTGTGTGTTTCCTGACTACCCAAATTGGAGCTGCTGAGCTCTGTAGCCAATTGAGCATGTGTGGCAATATTCTTGCAGTGGGCCAGCTTTCTCTTTTTGGCATCTGGCTATGGCATCCAGCAACACCATTTTGGAGTGGTCAAGGTGTCTGTGCAGTGTAATGTTTACACTGCACTACCTCGAAGCCAGGGACATGCAGAGAATGTGGAACGTAGGGAGAAAACTCGACTCCACTGGTGATTTATCTGGTAAATAGCACTACATTCTTTAGCATATAGAAAAGAGTTTTTTATGGGACTTTTTAGGTGCAAAAATACAAAGAAATATAGAAAAATATAGAAAAATAACTTTACATTTAATAGCTTAAAATATGAATATAGTACAAGCAGAAGGTGTAAACTGATTAGATCTCTACATGTTTCGCCATTTAAATGGCTTCTTCAGGAGAATTTAATATCATGCACTGCATATATGATCATCTATAATGAAAAATAAAGAATTAAAAAAAAAAACAGACAGAAAATTTTTTTTTTTAAACAAATACATCTTAATTTCAATTTCCCAGATTGACAGAAAACATACAGCAAACTAGATTGACTTTGGTTCAGACCCGTGTATTCAGTAGATAAATTGACTCCAAAATATGGATGGATAAAGTTGGATCAACTGGTGATACCATAGAGAGGGATATTAAAGTGGAAAGGAATGCCCACTAATGGTCCATCTATTAAAAATCAAAAATATAATATAATAAAATGTAAAACAACTCAAGATTAATGACCATATACAATCATGAGGTAAGGCTAACATAGAGCAATCGCCTACCTCAAATGATCGATAGAAATCATAAATGACTCCAGTGTATATCACCGTTGTCAAAACAAGGGCAGAGTTCAAGCAAAGTCTCCCCAATGGGGCCCCAACTCCTAGAACGCCACCCTTAAATCAAACAGATAGCTAAATTAAGCAAAAAGTCATTGAATCCATCAGGAACAACCCATTCATGGTTTCAATAAGCCACATTACTTGCCAAAGGGGATTCGTCTGCAAACCTCTCCCTCTCCCAAATTGGACCAGACAACAATGAGTGCTATTGGCATTCTTTTATATCCCCCTCCACTTAATATGGCGCCAAAATTGTGGCAACAAAACAAGGTGAGGATGCCCAAAAATGCTGGTGCATAAACACAGTCACGCCGGAAGTGACGTAAGACGTCAAGGGAGCGCACCGGAAGTGATGTACATGTGTTACTTACTCATGATCTCAGCTCTCTGTGTATCACTTACTCCTGACCTCAGCACTTTGTGCATCGCTTACGCCTGACCTCTGCTCTCCATGTATCACTTACCCTTGACCTCCTCACCCTCTGCATTACTTACTCCTGACCTCAACACTATCTGCGTTGCTTACTCCTGACCTCTGCTCTCCACGTGTCACTTATGTTTGACCTCTGCTCTCTGTGTATCACTTACTCCTGAATTCTTCACTCTCTGCAATTCTTACTCCTGATCTCAGCACTATGTGCATTGCTTACTCCTGACCTATGCTCTCAATGCCTCACTTACTCCTGACCTCTGCTCTCTGTGTATTACTTAGGAAAGTAATAAAATTCCTGCGAGCCTCAATCAACCCAAAGCCTAATAGATACCACTAACCAGCTGCAAGAGTTACACACGTCTCATAAGCTCGTGCACATAGACAAAAATAGTAAATAATATGCTGCGCCTTAGAATATTACACAATAAATGCATGCTGAAGATTAAAACAAACACGTGTAGTGTTAATGTGACGTAAGTGACATATGTGACATAGATGTGATATGACAAAAATAAAATAAAAACAATAAATATGTCAATTAAAACATTAATATTAAAGTGCTCATGTGCATCCAAGTGATTTGTAACACAGATAAAAGTGTCCAGTGGTATATAGGGAACAACACTAGTCACACTTTAAATAGCAAAAGTGCTATTGTGAAAAAACAAGTCTTTTTATAAAACATTGCTGTGACAGTCCTGTTGAAAGAAGTGGATATGCGTGGTATCCAGTAATAGCACTGCTGATATGCTTATAAATCCATGCATCTAAAAATGAATGACAGGTGTTGCAGATCATGCATTGGTGCTCTTGACTTGAGTGTGACTTAGCAATTACGCTCAGTCAATACACGCTTGTGAACCACCCCTGGGTTCTATAATGGTTACAGGATCCTGGGCTTCCCACGCAGTATCTCGGGAATAATGGGGAATAAAAAGCCTCGATAGTGTGGTATCCCTTTAAACGTTTTATTAAACAAATAAGAACAATCCCCCAACTGGGTACTCACATGTATCAGGTGCGTCAGTGCACCACTCTGTATATGGCATGAAATATTACAGCGGCTGGTTTTGGACTAAGGACATGGATTATTGGAACCATGTCCTGTGGTCTGATGAGACCAAGATAAACTTATTTGGTTCAGATGATGTCAAGATTGTGTGGAGGCAGCCAGGTGAGGAATACAAAGACAGGTGTGTCTTGCCTAAAGTCAAGCATGATGGTTTGAGTGTAAAGGTCTGGGGCTGCATGAGTGCCGCCGACACTGGGGAGCTACAGTTCATTGAGGGAACCATGAATTTCAACATGTACTGTGACATACTGAAGCAGAGCATGATCCCCTCCCTTCGGAGACTGGGCCGCAGGGCAATATTTCAACATGATAATGACCCGAAACACACCTCCAAGACGACCACTGCCTTGCTAAAGAAGCTGAGGGTAAAGGTGATGGACTGGCCAAGCATGTCTCCAGACCTAAACCCTATTGAGCATCTGTGGGGCATCCTCAAATGGAAAGTGGAGGAGCGCAGCTTCTCTAACATCTACCATCTCTGTGATGTTGTCATGGAGGAGTGGAAGAGGACTCCAGTGACAACCTGTGAAGCTCTGGTGACCTCCATGCCCAAGAGGGTTAAAACAGTGTTGGAAAATAATGGTGGCCACACAAAATATTGACACTTTGGGCCCAATTTGGACATTTTCACTTAGGGGTGTACTCACTTTTGTTGCCAGTGGTTTAGACAATAATGGCTGTGTGTTGAGACAGCAAATTTACACTGTTATACAAGCTGTACACTCACTACTTTACATTGTAACAAAGTGTCATTTCTTCAGTGTTGTCACATGAAAAGATATAAAAAAACATATTTACAAAAATGTGAAGGGTGCACTCACTTTTGTGAGATACTGGCTGTTCAGTAATTCTAATCCCCAAATACAAATTTTCACAATTATCCACACTGAGCCTTGGTCCTTGGTTTACTCCATCTGGACAATTCTGTAGGGTGCCATTAGTCACAAGGATTTGCCAGCATGCTTCAACATTAGGTTACAGGGCAGATTCTACAGTATGTGTTGTCATGTTTTTGACTGAAGTTAAGAAAATTCAGGTTAATATGGACCTTATAGACAAAATGATACTTTTTAAATTCACATGGGTAAACCCCATGTATATTTTTATCTTATACGCCATAACAGTCATGGAAAAGTTCCATGCTGGATTCTGCAAGAGGAAGTAACACTGGTAAAAAAAGATCAAAACAAGGAGCAAAGTACAAATGCTGCACTAAGCAATGATTCGCTGTCAGCTATATTAATTGCAGAACTCAATGAGGAAAGGCATTTTCAAAATTCCAAAGTTATTCTGTCTATTTATAAACTCCAGAACATTCCAAGAAGAGAAACATTTATACTGGTTTGAGGTCATCCTCTAGAGCAGGGAGCTCCAAACTTTCTAAGCAAAGGACCAGTTTAGTGTCCTTTAGGCATATGTCAGGCCCGATTGTGGTCAGTGGAAGCAAACAATGCCTCATCATTGTAAAATCTGAAAGAAAAACTTCTGCGCTACTACATAAAGCTGTATAGGAATTAACTGTGATGGTGATTCTTATTGATGCTGCAAAATCAAATATAGCGAACACCCCTCACTACTAGTAAACTGAAATATGCACAATCGTGATAAATTGTGTACGTGATTCTGCGCAAACAATGAATTAGTAACCATGTGAAGAAACTGCACTCCTTAAAAATGAAATTACAATCCCTATTGGGATGTCACAATATAAACAGGTGCAAATAAAAAAGTGAAAGTCCTTGAAATGACATAAAACGTGCATCAAAGTGACTAAGTGTTGTTCAATCATATAAATTGTTGGATAAACATATAAAACATATCAACTGTGACTGATAAGTGAACATGCGTTGCTAGGTGATCTGGTGACTGTTCGTGGCAATGGATACCCACTCGGGGCTCCCAGAACTCTCACCTCAATGGCACAATAAAAGTGCCTGTACGCTTTCAATGAGTCTGTAGTCGTTCTGGTGCGGTGATGGTGGTGGTGTCCTGGTCCTTCTTAGGGGAGGCGTCACTTCCTCTGATGGATAGGCTCCATATAGGGGTAATTAAAAGCAAAGGACTCCGATAGTGTAATAAAGTTAAGCCAAGGAGTTTATTACAATAAAATAGCTGCCAATGGCACGCAACCGGAAATACGTTAGTGCGGACCGGAAGTGACGTAGCGAGTACCGCTAACACGCTGTTCCCACTGTTGTTTGGCGCTTTTTCGTTTACCTTCATGTAAGCAGCTATTTTATTGTAATAAACTCCTTGGCTTAACTTTATTACACTATCGGAGTCCTTTGCTTTTAATTACCCCTATATGGAGCCTATCCATCAGAGGAAGTGACGCCTCCCCTAAGAAGGACCAGGACACCACCACCATCACCGCACCAGAACGACTACAGACTCATTGAAAGCGTACAGGCACTTTTATTGTGCCATTGAGGTGAGAGTTCTGGGAGCCCCGAGTGGGTATCCATTGCCACGAACAGTCACCAGATCACCTAGCAACACATGTTCACTTATCAGTCACAGTTGATATGTTTTATATGTTTATCCAACAATTTATATGATTGAACAACACTTAGTCACTTTGATGCACGTTTTATGTCATTTCAAGGACTTTCACTTTTTTATTTGCACCTGTTTATATTGTGACATCCCAATAGGGATTGTAATTTCATTTTTAAGGAGTGCAGTTTCTTCACATGGTTACTAATTCATTGTTTGCGCAGAATCACGTACACAATTTATCACGATTGTGCATATTTCAATGCCTCATCATTGGTTTTAATGAGAGGAATAGTGCCCCTTGCTGGTATCAGTGGAAGGAATAGTTCCCCATCTATGCTATCAGTGAGAGGAATGGTGTCCCATCATTGGTGTCAGTTGAAAGAGTAGTGCCCCAGGCCATAGTTTGGAGACCACTGTTCTAGAGAATTAAAATTCTACCCTTGCTTTTTCGGATTACACTTTAGAAGCTTTATTGTTCCTAAAATGTGCACAAACATAGATGTAAACCTAATCAATAAACTCTTGTATACCCTTTAACTTGTTAATATAATATTACAAGTCAGGTTCAATCTGATTAACTCCTTTTGCTTTCATTAAAATAATCCCTGGTGATCCTGTCATGAAGGTCCAAGCTCTTCCTGTTATAGGGTGACAACACTCTGTCCCTGTGTTTTTTATGCTCTTCTGTGTTGTCGCCCTATCACATTGGCTTCCAATGGAGTCATTTTAACACACATTACGCAGACATGGTCAAGTGTTGTCACCACCAGGAAACTGACCTCGGAAAATGCCACTTAATCAATAATGCATGCAAACATAAGATGACTGCAATGAGACTGCAGGTGATGTAAGTTGAAAAAAAAAAGTGGAAACAAGTATTTTATTTAAAAAAACAAGACATGTATTTTAATGCATGCCAAATAATAAACATTGACTTAAAGGAAAACTCTACCTTTAATCCTACAATGCTTCTTTTTAAACTTAATCTTCAATCCACCATGCAGCTGATCTTTTTCTATTACTAACTTTTCAAGTCTTCTTTTGCACTGTGTCTCTGTACAGAGGCAGCCATTTTGGTAGAGGCAGTTCTTTACTGCCTTCTCATGTGTGGTAATATGAAGACTGTTGGGGTAATGAGGTGGAGGAAGTTCAGATCCACGGAATGGATAAAGCAGAAGCAGGCAGATCCTTGCACTGTGGGTCTTCAGGTACAGCCCCCCCCCCAGTAAGGAAACAGTGAGCAGCACAGTAGTGACATCACCAAATCTCAATTAAAATCTGGTGAGACTTGCAATTAGAGGCAACTGTGTCTTTGGTGATCTCACACTGTAGATGTGTTGTATATTCCTTTGGTTTTGATTTGATATTTATTTTTCTGTTTGTCCTTCCATTTCAGAGTGCTGGTTTTGTCCTGGGATTTGGGCCACGAGGCCACTAAAGTAAGCTCCTACTTGATGAGTAATCAAAATCATGATTGCCCATGTGTTTCCCTTTCACCTGTCAAAAAAGACTCGGAGTGGACATCTCTAGTGGACCAGTCTTCGATTGTCATTTTCTACTCCACACCCAAATCTCAGAAACCGTTACACAGGATGGGACCCCACCTAGAGTACTGCATTAGCAAAAAAGGTGAGAACCTCAATCTCAATAGTCTTAGTCATTTCTTTCTTCACTTTTAACACAACATATAATGGTTTGGGGAAATACTATATTTAATAATTTTATATCTTTTCTTTTTCTATTTATATAAAATCCTAAAACAAATAAATAATTGAATAAAACAGGATTCACAGAGTGTGTTTTTTGGAACAAAATTTAAAGTAAACCTGTGTTAATGTCAATGTGTTGAACCGTACATATGACTGTAAATCAGACATTTGTAGACACCAGTATATTAATTTAGACTGGTCCCAGAGCAGGGGCGTAACTACCACCATAGCGACCCATGCGGGTGCTATGGGGCCGCAGCCAGGTGGGGCCCAGTGAGGATAAGAGCACCGCCGGAAGAGGTGAGCTGTCTGTATCAGCAGAGAGCTGAATTGCCCGATGTAAGAGCTTTCATTAGAACTTCCAGTGTTCCCGGGGCTCACGTCACATAGCTCCACCTTTTGGCCCGGTGCCTTTGATAGACAGAACGCCAGTCCAATGCGGGACATGTGACGTCATCAAAGGCGTCGGGCCAAGAGGTGGGGCTATGTGACGATGAGCCCCGGGAAGACAGGAAATTCAAATGAAAGCTATTACAGCGGGCAATCCCGCTCTCTGCTGATCCGGGTGGCTTGCCTCTTCCTCTGCATCGGTGGGGCTGTATGGGGCACAGGCAGACCAGGCTGTATTGGGCACAGGTCACGCTGTATGTGGCACAGGTCACACTGCATTGACACTTGGGCAGCTGTGGGGGGGGGGCTGTTTGCAGGGGGGCCCTATACAACATTTTGCTATGGGGCCCTGCTATTTCTAGTTACGCCCCTGTCCCAGAGCCTCCTATTAAGCAAAGATAAAGATGAACTCTAACTCAAGGGAATGTCTTCCAGTATCGCTGCCCTTGACCCAAGAACAGTATGACTATCAATGTCTTAAAATTGAATGAGTTGGGAGGAACCAGGGAAGGCAAAATATACAAGGTTTAAAGAAAACAAACATACATACTCACCTAGGTGGAAGCAGCATTGATCCAATGATGCATCTGTCCCTCGCTGCCTCGCCTCCACACCGAGAATGGTGTGATCAAAGGCCACTGATTGCTCAGTTCTCAGTCTTTATTGAGCAGAGAGTAAGGGGTCTGTCCATCACCATCTCTCTGTTCTGTCCCTCTAATGCTCACTGGAGCTCCGAAGTGTGGAGGAGATGGGAGCGGCTGGCTCAGGCTCTCAGCAGTGGGCCAGTCAAGCATCTGGGTGGATCCTGACATTAAAGTTGGGATGTCTCCAGAATCTGGACTGGCTGAGTTTTGTCATCCAACAGAAGACTTTAGCCTGCTGTTGGCTGAATACGGGTCACAGGAGATCAGAACTAAGTGCACACCTAAGACCTACAGGAGAAGTAGGGTCAAAAGAGCTTTGGCTCTACTTCTACTTTAAACTTCAGTTCTAAGGTTTGACCTGCAATCTCTAGCCCTTTTCCATCTTACTTTTTGTCCATGAGGTTACCCATCATAGTCATTGATCTTTTATTTACTTATTGCAGGTACGTATATAGCACTGTCAATTTGCATTCATATTTTACATTGACATCAGTCCCTGACCTCACGGAGCTTACAATTTAAGGTCCTCAAACTCACATTCATACACCTACTAGGGCCAATTAATCTTCCAGAATGTCTTTGGCGTGTGGGAGGAAACCCATACTCGCACAGGAAGAGCATGCAAACTCCATGCACATAGTGATGTGGTTTGGATTTGATCCCAGTGCTTCTAGGGAGAAATG
This sequence comes from Aquarana catesbeiana, assembly GCA_037953035.1. Taxonomy (NCBI): domain Eukaryota; kingdom Metazoa; phylum Chordata; class Amphibia; order Anura; family Ranidae; genus Aquarana; species Aquarana catesbeiana. Next base: position 6,500,643 of record JBBHAA010000512.1, on the reverse strand, counting down.
CTAACCACTTAGCCACTGTGTTGCCCACGGACATGGGTAATTAGAGGGAGAGGAAGGTAGAGTAAGTTTCTGGTCACTTCTCCCTGGATTAGGCATTGTAGAATTGACATCTCTAAGTCTTAATGGCCCAGGACACCTCAGAAGATATTTAAAATTAAAGCTCCTTTTACAGTCATTTCTGTAGTTTGACGCATTTGATATTAGGACAGGTTACTTTAACAACTAAGCACGTGACATGCACAAGAACATAAGATGGAGAACTTTCTCAGGTTGTAGCATTAGAATAAAATTTACATCCCATGTGACATACAGAGGCCAGAATTCACAGGTGTCCCACCATACAGTTGTGTTCTGAACACCACCAATGTACCCTCAGGAGTTTATAGATTTCTCCAGGTGGTTGTCAGGGATTTTAATGATATTTGTGTTATGCATGACTTATATGTAATAGGTGCAGAAAAGGTGATTGCGGTGATCGGGGATGCTGATAATCTGGAAGATGAATGGACAACTAAGTGGAAAGAAAGCCAATTTTCCAAAATTCTTCAACAGTTCCAAATATCAAAGACAGAGCTGGACTGGATCAACAGAAAAGGGATACACAGAAAGATAGAAGAGATTAGAAACTCCCTGATTTTTCACACAGGTATGGACAATCTGGTATATATAAAGTGTTGTGTGGCCAGAGTAACCCTATACTGGTATTCTAAGCTGGTTCTAATAAAACAGAAACATTTTCTTGAGCATCTGCTTATTGTTCTAAGGGGGCAGTGAGATATCATGATGAACTCGTATTGGCTTCTTTTCATATTTTGTGAATATTTAGTAACATCTGATGACACCCAGATTCTCTTTCTTACAGGTCCTCCAACTGGAAGGAAGGTAAGACCAAATAGTTTTTTCCCACCCATTTAGTTTTTTTTGGGCCAAATTACAGAGACCCAGTGGGCGGTTTTGCAGCTGTAAATCAAGGTTTACTATGATTAGTGTCAAAAAAGGGAAACATTTTAAGGGTTAGTAATGTATCAAATGTTTTTTGTGCATCTTTTGTGTATGTTACAAGATATAAAAAAATATATAATTAATCAATCCAGAAAAATAGGAATAATAATGCATTTAAAATATTTTTATTAAAAAAATTATCATGCTAGAAAAATATTGGACTGGAATTATTCTAATGCCCCGTACACACGATCGCACATTCCGACAACAAAATCCATCAGAATTTTTCCGACGGATGTTGGCTCAAACTTGTCTTGCATACACACGGTCACACAAAGTTGGTCGGAAATTCAGAACGTCAAGAACGCGATGAAGTACAACACGTATGACGAGCCGAGAAAATTGAAGTTCAGTAGCCAGTGCGGCTCTTCTGCTTGATTCTGAGCATGCGTGGCAATCTGCGAACGGATTTTGTTGTTGGAAAATTTTAGATCCAGCTCTCAAACTTTGTGTGTCGGAAATTCCAATGGAAAAAGTCTGATGGAGCCCACACACAATCGGAATTTCCAACAACAAGCTCCGATCGCACATTTTCCGTCGGAAAGTCAGATCGTGTGTACAGGGCATTAGTCTCCAAAATGAAGACAGACTTAACTGAACATGCGGTAATCCAAGACAATCATCTTGGCCATTTATATACTGTATACGGTATTTATTAATTGTGACATGTCCAGTTTTTTTTTTTGCAGCTACTATATTTATATCAAAATTTACTAATTTCAGTGTTGTATTGCATATATATATTAATAAATTTTTTCTTTTTAAAAAAAATAAAATTAGTTTACAGTAGGGTGGATTTACTAAAGGAAAATGAAGACTGTGCACTTTGCAAGTGCAGTTTCTCTAGGAGAAGGGTCTCCAAACTTTCTAAACAAAGGGCCAGCTTACTGTTCTTCAGACTTTAGGGAGGCCGAACTATGGCCATTGGGAGTAGACATTGTTCTGGCATCAGTGGAAGGAAAAGTGCCCCATCATTGATATCACTGGGAGGAATAGTGACCCATTGGTGGTGTTATTGGGAGAAGCAGTGCCCCATTTGTGGTGTCAGTGGGAGGAATATTGTCCCATCGTTGGTGATAGTGGAAGAAATAGTGCCCTATTGTTGTTGTCTAATAGCAGGAATTATGCCCCATTATTGGTGTCAGTGGGAGGAAAAACATTTTGTATCAGTAGAAGGAAAAGTGCCTCAAGGGCCAGATAAAGGCAAACAAGGGGCCGCATCTGGCCCCCAGACAGCAGTTTGTATTTAAACTCTTTGTATTTAATTTTTTAAAACAAAGAACAAAAAAAACATAGCATTACAAAACAATCAAAGACACAGGTAGTATTCCTGAAATGTACATAAAAAAAAAAACAATAAAAAATACCAAGGGATTCCATATGCCCCCCGATGTACATATAATTACCAATTTTCATTGCATAAAAAGGGAAAGAAAATATAATACAGGCCCTAATATTTAAAGCATAGATACCTTTTCTGTTCTTCCTCCTGACTGTATTCAGAAGTACACCTAACCTCTCCATCTAAACCCCCCCCCCCCCAAAAAAAAAAAAAAAAAAAAAAAAAACTGTGAAGTAAACTGTGAAAAATCAAAACTTGAAAAAAATATGTGAGCTATTCATTGTTGATTAAAGGATAGGCCCAGGGGTAACTGCCTATAGCTGATACCCCAATTCCACCCTAACCTGCTGTGTTCCCTTGTTTGTACCCCAAATCCCTCCCTCCAGTGTGTTTTAAACTCAAATAAGGTTTTCTATCTCAGTGAATGGGGAAAAAAAAGTAAACCAAGCAGCTGGACAGCAGTTTTGAGACTACTGCTCTAAAGCTTAGTAAATGAGATGAAGCTTCACTTTGCAAAGAATACCCAATCACATGCAAGGAAAAGAAAATAGAACAGCATTTTTACTTGCATAATTGGATGATGGAAATCAACAGATCTTTCCTCATTTAATAAGCTCTGGAGCAACTGCAATTGTAAAGTGCACAATCTATTTGCCTTTAGTAAACTCACCCAAGTAAGGATCTTGAACTGGCTGTGTTAGGCAGCCCATACATTATGCATTTTTTTTTGTCTGACCAGCTGGCTGAATGAAAAAAAATGCCTTGAGTCTCTCATCCACACACTTGATGTGGATGGGGGAATCCCTCCCACTGTGGTATTGTATTCTGACAACGGTGAGCCTTTCCCTCCACCAGTACTATAGCTGGCGGCACTAATTGGGAAAAACCTGACAGGCTGCGTACAACCAGCTTGGTCATATATGGTCCCTGCTGAACTGGCTAAATTTTGATCCATGTATGGCCGGCATTAGCTTTAGGTACCAGGAGCTACATAAAACATGAATAAATTATCAAAATAGCTTTACTTTTTCTTTACAAATTGCAGCAAATGTCACAACCAGCAATTCAAATGGTGAATGGAATAAACAATAAAGAAGCCAAAACATCCTATGAAATGGGGACACCTCAAACACCAAAACAAACTATTGGCTTTCTCTCCTGGTCACCAAAGGAAGATAGTCAATGGCTTCTGAAACTCTTACGGCCTCCCTACTTTCGGGACACGGCAGAGGAAATTATATACATTGATGTAGACAAGAACGAGAATGAGAAAATCCTGGAGCAGATCTTCAATGTCCCATCATTAATTCTGCACTTTACCCAGGAAAGCTTCTGCACTGTTTCTTCTCAGCCTGATTCTAGTGAAAGACTCCAGCTTTATTGTGGTAAGAGAGCTATGTTTGTCTAGGTTATGATTTCTCAATCAGGATTCCATGGAACCCAAGGGTTCCTCCAGAGGTTGTTAGGGGTTCCTTGAGCAATGAGCAATGTCTGCCTCTCAGATAAATTCCCACTGACACATTGATCTTTTTAGCTATCTATAAGGGGAGAATTCTTCCCAATGACCACTAATACAAGAAGCATTCTCCCCACTGCCCATTACACTAATGTGTCATGAGTTGTAGTTACTACAATTTTTAGCAGGGATTCCCTGAGACAAGAAAGTTATTTGAAGGGTTCCCCTGTCCTGAAAAGGTTGTGAAAGGCTGGTCTAGGGCATCCTTTCTCAACTATTTTACACTGAAGCAAGCCTTCTGGGGTTCCAGTGGACCTCTGCAAAATCAATTCAATGGGGATTGGTGGCTAAAAGGACCTTACATTGGTGGCCAGTGTGAAAAATGCCCTCCTTATGGTTGTGCTTAGAATGCCAACTCACAGGCAGCTACAAAGATCATTGGTGTCATGCAGCTGGCTCTGGCTCTGGCTCTGGCAAGAGGCTTTGACCATGGAACTAAATTGGAGGTCAATCAGCCACAGTTCCAGAAGCCCTTAGCAGTCTCTAGAGGAAGCCTGGTTGAGAATGTCTAATCTTGGGGACATCAAGACCTAGAGAAGGAGTGTTTTTTTATCTTAACCTCCCTGGCGGTATGATTATGTCAGGAATTTTGTACCAAAAGCGGTGCAATTTTTTGCATGGAAACTTGATTTTATGTATTGTAGGCCTGCAATTCTTAGTAATTATTTACTTAAACCTGACCAAACAAGACTCTAGTAGACATCCCAGATGTGATAAAGTTTGAAACACAAAATCATGAATTATAATCTAATAAATAATATAATTTTATTCAATAATGTAATACAAGATAATGAAATTTGTCAAACAAAGAAATAAACATCCTGAGTGCGAAAAATTTTGAAACAAGGTACAGCACAAAGTCTGACATCACAATCAGGACAATGGAACCTGCTTTCTTTTCGGACTTTCTTTCCATTGCCATCTCTCTTTGAACAGCAAACCATGCACATCCTGGTAGGTGCTGCCTTTTTTGTTGTTTGGCGGTATGTAGTCCATAAAGTGACGACCAGTCAGGCGTTCTGGGTTGGCAACGTCAACAGCACGTCATCCAGGTCTGTTCACAACTACTGATGGCGTCTGATGGTTGACAAAAATTTGCTTAGCCACCTTCCAGATAAAATAATGAACAAGAGGCTTGTCACTCTTTGCTCTGTACAGGATATATGTATTCCAAAGGCATTGTTCCAGAAGATGCCTGAAAATATTCATATAATATTTTTTTTGCTGTTTGCACATAGCCGGATAAAATGTCATTGCCTGATCGGCTCTGTCGACACCTCCCATTGTATTATTATAGTCTATCACGACTTGCGGCTTCAGCACATCTTTCCCACCTTTTGTGTGGACCATGGCAGTGGAGGTATTGTGCACAGTACTCATGAGACACACGTCCTTCTTGTCCTGCCATCGCATTGCCATCATCTTACCCTTCTGCCAGGCAACCATTTCTCCGGTTTTTAGTTTTTTCTTGGCAAACATAGATGGCATGTCACGTTGGTTAGGCCTAACAGTACCATATGCATCAGTCTTGTTTTGTAGCAAAACCTCATACAGTTTCCGAGACGTGTAGAAATTGTCCATGGTCACACAAAATCCCTGGTTCAGCAATGGCTCCAGCAGTGTAAGGACAGATGATGTGGCCATCCCATAGCCGCTGTACCTGGAGTTGAACTTCGTGCCTTTACCGGTGTAAATGACTGAATTCCAGATGTACCCAGTGGATGACTCGCAGAGCATGTATGATTTGATGCCAAACCGTGCTCTTTTGGATGCAATAAACTGTATCCAGCTTAGGCGTCCCTGGTAGGCCATCAAACTTTCATCCACACTGACGTCCCTTTCTGGCATGTAGGTCCGCTGGAAATTGGTCACAATAATTTGGCATACCTCCCAGATTTTTTTTAGTTTGGGCGTAGTATGCGTGGCCTCATCAAATTCTTCATTGTTCGTGAAGTGGAAATACTTCATGATGAGAGAAAACCGGTATTCTCACATCACTGTGCCAAAAACTGGAGTGGCCAGTAACTTATTGGTGGTCCAGTACCATTTCTGGAACGGTTTCCCCACCACCCCCTGAAGAATGATGAGTCCCAGAAACTGCCAGATGTCCTCTTTGGTCACCGGTTCCCACTTTCTGCTTCTGGAAAACCTGGCATGCAGCGTAGTGGATTCCTGCTCTTGGTAGCGAATAGTCTCTGTGACAATTTTTTCAATTACCTCCTCAGTGTGGAATAATTGCAGGTATGCCAGAGGGTTGTCATGCTCAAAATCTACCTTCATCCCAGGTGATCCAGTGAAGAGGAATCTTGGGGGCGCTACCTGGTCCGTATCGCAGTCAGTAGGGCACCAAGTGCGTACATCGCTGAGGTCAGGTGCAGGATCATCACCGTTGTCACGGTAGGTGACTGGGAGTAAATCCCAGGGCAAATGTGTGTTCACAAGCATTTCTGAAGGCAGGCTGGAGGAGCGACAGCTGTCGTAGCAGGGCAACTTTTAATTTCTTAAATTTTTTAATCGACTTCCAAACTCAAAATTCTTTTGGATAAGGGGTGCTCCCCCCTTTCCTCATTTTGTCCCAGTCCTACATGCAGCAACAAGCCTTACCAAAAAGGCAGCTGCCAAAAACCCAAGATGGTTTACTACCACATTCTTACTGGAAGGAATGCTTCCACCCACATAACCAGGACCAGTGACAGATTCAGTCACTCCAGAGCGGTCTCCAACACATACGAGATACCTACTCATCAAAACATTTTTTTATGATATCTGAAGCAGGGTGCTGTGTGGTGTTCTGGAAGCTATGTACAACATCCTGTCAGCCTCTATAATCATCCGTGATCTACCTGCATTGCATATTAAAAGCAGAGACTCAGTGATGGCATCATGTGTTCTAAAATAAAATATGCAATGAAAATGGAAAGTTTTTATTTAATATTTTTATTAGCATGTTGACGGGGGAGGAAAGGGGGATCAGGGCAAGCAAAATCAAAGTAAACTTAAAACAGATTTAATCCAATACATTTTTAACAAAAGTATAATTATGTTTTGTGCAGAGAAGAAGAAGATCATTGTGGTGATTGATGACTTGGATGGGAAAAACTCAGAGTTGGCATTGGAAGAACTCTATAAAAAATCTAATATGGAGAAGATGTCCTCAGATTTGTTCATGTTCAGGAAGGAGGAGAAAGAGATGAACTACCTGACCCATCTCACGGGGGATGAATCAGACAATAAGGGGGCTGGGGCAAAACGGAACCTTTTCCAAGATGCCATCAATAGAAGTAGTAAGAAATCTCAATTCTGTATTTATCCATCACTGTCTTTCAGTTCTCATAAATCATGTTTCAGCAGTAATGAGATAAATGTTCTAAAAACAGGAATACTATTTTTTTATATATATAAAATCTATTATTATAAATATACTTCTACATACTGATAAATCACCTGTGGGATAAATGTACGTCTAAGGTTCTGGTTCCCAAGACATGACCCACTGGCCCTCTGTGTGTGGCCCACCATGTCCTGAGCAAGGTCTTACACCCTTTGGGCAGCTGTGCACTTTGTAGTGGGGCATCGGGGTGTCGGGTGCTGAAATGATCTCTGTGTTTCTGACAAAAGGCTTTTACTATAGAAAGCACTGTCAGATGGAGTGATGGAGTGATTTCCCCTTAGCAGAGCTGGAATGTAGAATAAAAAAGCTGAACTTAGCTTTTAACTGCCACTGTACTGACCTCCAATGAGGCGGGTGAGATAACATTGTACTGACTACCAATGGGGAGGTTAGAAAACACTGCCAATAACCATCAATTGGGGGGGGGGGGGGGTTAATTCCATCTCTACTGATTATCAATGCTGGGAGTTATTATTGTATTCACTGACATCGATGTTGGGAGTTATTAATGCTTACACTAACACCAATCCTGTGTATTCACCAACACTGATGCTAAGGGGTTATTATTACTTACCCTGACACCAATGCTGGGGGGTGGTAAATTTCAATGCCATTGCACTGACTGCCAATGGGTTAGAGATAAATAGCACTGGACTGACTACTGATGGGGAGGTTAAAATACACTGCCACTGACCACCAATGGGGGGGGGGTAATTGTACTGTTACTGATCACCACGTGCTGGGTGTTATTATTGCATCCTCCGACATCAGTGATGGGGATTATTATTGCAATTGCTGACACCAATGCTGTGAGTAATTAATGCATCCACTGACAACAATGCTGGGGGTTATTGCATCTACTGACACTAATGCTGTTGGTTATTATTGCACCCACTTACACCAGTGCTGGGGGTTTATTATTGCATCCACTGACATAAATGTTGGGGGTTATTATTGTATGGACTGACACCAATGCCGGGGGTTATTATTGCATCTTTCGGTATCAGTGATGGGGATTATTATTGCAATCACTGACACCACTGCTGGGGGTTATTATTGTATTCCCTGACACCAATGCTGGGGGTTATTGTTGCTTCAATTGACACCAATGCTGGGGGTTATTATTGTATTTACTGACACCAAAGCTGGGGGTTATTGTTGCATTCACTGACACCAAAGCTGGGGGTTATTGTTGCATTCACTGACACCAAAGCTGGGGGTTATTGTTGCATTCACTGACACCAATGCTGGGGGTTATTGTTGCATCCACTGACACCAATGTTGAGAGTTATTATTTTATCCACTGACACCAATGCTGGGGGCTATTGTTGCTTCAACTGACAACAATGCTGGGGGTTATTATTGTGTCCACTGACACCAATGATGGGGGTTATTGTTGCTTCCACTGACACCAATGGTGGGGGTTATTATTGTACTCACTGACACCAATGCTTGGGGTTATTATTGCATCCACTGACACCAATGCTGGGGGTTATTGTATTCACTGACACCAATGCTGGGGGTTATTGTATTCACTGACACCAATGCTGGGGGTTATTATTGCATCCACTGACACCAATGCTGGGGGTTATTGTATTCACTGATACCAATGCTGGGGGTTATTGTATTCACTGACACCAATGCTGGGGGTTATTGTTGCTTCCACTGACACCAATGCTGGGGGTTATTGTATTCACTGACACCAATGCTGGGGGTTATTGTATTCACTGACACCAATGCTGGGGGTTATTGTTGCTTCCACTGACACCAATGCTGGGGGTTATTATTGCATCCACTGACACCAATGCTGGGGGTTATTGTATGCACTGACACTAATGTTGGGGGTTATTGTTGCTTCCACTGACATCAATGTAGGGGTCACCCTTATTATTATTTTCATCCTAATGTATAACTCAAATGAATACATATTGAGAGGACACAACAAATTCCCCTAAAACTAAATAGGAAAAATAATGAAAACATGTAATTATTAAAAGACTATTAATTAATTTGATTGCTTAAATGCACACGTTATCTTCATCTGAGATTTGATAAAGGTCGAGAGATGATAAAAATGTTTTTTATTGCTCTGTATTCTGTGTTAGAAGCACCAAAAATTCATTCATACAAAATACATTATAATTGTATTCATTCTGCTTCCTCTCTGTCTGTATTTTACAGTGAAACTTCCAGATCCTCCAGGACCGGTAAGATGTTGTACATAATTAAAAAGTATTATGAATCCTTAGTGGAAATTAAGAGTAAAGTGTTATTTAATGGTAAGTGTACATCTATAAAAATGAATTGTAGAGGCACTCTTTATAATTTCTCTATCAGAGTGTGCACCAACATCCCAATATATAAGTACATTGCACAAAATAAAATAAAAAGGAGTACGGAACAAGGTACCAATAAATAATGATGATAATGATAATAATAATTACAGGTACCAATAAATAATGTCATTACAAAATTGTCAGTTAAAATTGATATATATTTTTTTAAAACAAATCAATTTTAAACCATAAAAAGACTGATTTACCCTTATTAAGTACTCATTCGTATAAATGCTTATTTGACTTCTGCATATACTCCCATCATTCTACAGATATGGCTACTGCCATCAGGCACATCAAGTGTGGTGTACAATGTACTAGAGAAAAATCAATAGTAGATGGCAGATTCTTAACGTGTTTAATGAACCAATGGTACATTTCATTAGGGGAGTGTAAAGGATGCATACCTTTGTATTATGCCCTATCCAATATTAAAATCATATATGCCAATGGTGCATGCAAAACTCTAATTGCCTGAAGGGGGGGCACAGGGGATTTAAGGTAAATGAGCTCCACCCCAGAAAAGATCTATATTGATCAGTGAAAATGGGCACGTAGGTTTTGAGTGATGGCCGGAGCTTAATGCACAAATTACAAGAGGAGAAGTCAGCAGTTGGAATGGTATCCAACAATGGCTATCCTTTACTGCACAAACATGTATAAAAGCTATAAAACAGCCAGCGGGTCTCAACTGTCAGGCCTTAGTCATGAATGAAGCAAAAATGAGATAACGGGCCAGTGCATAAAGCCTCAGAGCGTATGGTAGTGATTATCTCCAACAGTTTTTTTCAAAATCAAATCAAAAGGTATGTTTGTTACATGGACTTTAGATCACGAAAAGAAGCAATAGATGAGCTTGAATGAGATTAACTCACTGACCAGAACTCCCTCTAGTGCAGCTGTATATACATGTATTTGATATAAAAATGTTTTTTTTTTGTTTTTTTAAAGCCAACATATACAATACTATAGTGTATACAATATATAAAAAAAATTAAAATAGTTATTTAACCACTTGCCTACTTGGCACTTATACCCCCTTCCTGCCCAGGCCAATTTTCAGCTTTCAGTGTTGTCGCACTTTGAATGACAATTGCACAGTCATACAACACTGTACATATATTACATTTTTATATATATTTTTTTGAGATGGATAGAGCTTTCTTTTGTTTGTATTTAATCACCACTCGGTTTTTCATTTTTTTGCTAAATAAATGAAAAAGTCCAAAAATTTTGAAAAAAGATACATCTTTTTTTGTTTCAGTTTTTTTTGTTTCTGTTACAATTCTTTCTTCACTGATGGGTGGTGATAAGACTTCATTGATGGCCACTGAGAGGCTGCACTGATAGGCATTGATGAGACTGCACTAATGGGCACTGAGATGCTGCTTTGATGTGCACTGATGAGGCTGCACAGATGTGCACTGATGAGGCTGAACTGATGGACACTGATGAGGCTGCAAAGATGTGCACTGATGAGGCTGCACTGATGGGCACTGATGAGGCTGCACTGATGGGCACTGATGAGGCTGCACTGATGAGGCTGCACTGATGGGCACTGATGAGGCTGCACTAATGGGCACTGATGAGGCTGCACTGATGGGCACTGATGAGGCTGAACTGATGGGCACTGAGAGGCTGCACTGATGTGCGCTGATGAGGCTGCACTGATGGGCACTGATGAGGCTGCACTGATGTGCGCTGATGAGGCTGCACTGATGGGCACCAATATGGCTGCACTGATGGGCACTGATGAGGCTGCACCGATGGGCACTGAGAGGCTGCACTGATGGGCACTGGGAGGCTGCACTGATGTGCACTGATGATGCTGCACTAATGGGCACTGATGAGGCTGAACTGATGGGCACTGAGAGGCTGCACTGATGTGCGCTGATGAGGCTGCACTGATGGTCACTGATGAGGCTGAACTGATGTGCGCTGATGAGGCTGCACTGATGGGCACTGATGAGGCTGCACTGATGGGCACTGATGAGGCTGAACTGATGGGCACTGAGAGGCTGCACTGATGTGCGCTGATGAGGCTGCAATGATGGGCACTGATGAGGCTGCACTGATGTGCGCTGATGAGGCTGCACTGATGGGCACCAATATGGCTGCACTGATGGGCACTGATGAGGCTGCACCGATGGGCACTGAGAGGCTGCACTGATGGGCACTGGGAGGCTGCACTGATGTGCACTGATGATGCTGCACTAATGGGCATTGATGAGGCGGCTGCACTGATGTGCACTGATGAGGCTGCACTAATGGGCACTGATGAGGCTGCACTGATGTGCACTGATGAGGCTGCACTAATAGGCACCAATATGGCTGCACTGATGGGCGCTGATGAGGCTGCACTGATGGGCACTGAGAGGCTGCACTGATGTGCGCTGATGAGGCTACACTAATGGGCACTGATGAGGCTACACTGATGTGCACTTATGAGGCTACACTAATGGGCACTGATGAGGCTACACTGATGTGCACTGATGAGGCTACACTAATGGGCACTGATGAGGCTACACTGATGTGCACTGATGAGGCTGCACTAATGGGCACTGATGAGGCTACACTGATGTGCACTGATGAGGCTGCATTAATGGGCACTGATGAGGCTACACTGATGTGCACTGATGAGGCTGCACTAATGGGCACTGAGAGGCTGCTAGAGACTTGCCATGCAAATTTGTTACAAATTGGAAAAGTGTTAACTAGAACTTCAAGTGCTTTGCAAGTGTACAGCTTGCCAGTAAAAATGTGCAGCAAGTTAACAGACTTACAATTCAAAACTGCCACAATTTTGTGGCAAGATATTCTTTCTATCTGGGATTGGCAGTCCTTGTACATGCGTGGATGATTTATGTATTTTTGGTAAGTGGTGAAAGACCAGTGTAACCGGATCTGGTATCACTAAATAGTCTCTTTTATCACTAAAGACTCCATACCCCTGTCAATAAGGTTATTCAAGGCAGCTAGGATAAAAAAAGTAGGATTCCTTTTAAGTGTGAAATAAGGGCTTCCTAGCAGTATTGGGAGGCACTAAGAACTATTACTCCTCCCCCCTTATCTGCCTCCTGTTAACTAAATCATGATTTTCCTCCAATGCCAAACTTGCACTGTGCTCTAAGCTTGGTTAAATTACCTTTACTGCACAAATATACATAGTGTTCCTCTATGTGTTCCTGAAGAAGTGATCCCTTGACGCATGAAACACGTTAGAAATCTCCAACCCTTACAATCAACCCTCCAGACCCCAAACCCAAAAAACTTTAAGTGAAACTAAAAGCATTTGTATTGTTTTAATTTCAAGCAGGCAAGCTTAAAATATACTAGTCTGTCTCTTCTGCAGCAAAAATTTCATTTGTTTTTAACACTGTGAGTGGCACATCCACATCTCAGTCTGCAAACTTAGAAAGGCATAAGTGCCAAGAGGAAGTAACTCTTGTGCATCATAGCAATGACATGGCACACCTTTCTGCAGTATTCCTTTGTGGGTCCAGGGGGGATCCTTGATTCTTGGGCTTATAGGAAATGGGTTTCAAGAATTTATACCACAGCTTTGCATACTTATGTTCAGCTAGCTTGGCACAGAGTGAGATACCTGATTGGCTTCTGTGGAATCTGTAAATCACTGTAGTACCTGAGCTACTGCAGTGATGGGTACAGTATTCCATGTGCCATGCTCAGTGACTACCCTTTTGCATAGTAACCACTGGGCATTGCTCACTTGGCACAGCTGCCGTTCAGGAAATGCTTTGCATTTTTTTTTACTGAAAGCAAAGGGTTCTCTGATTGGATGAGGTGGAAAGAGGGGACAGTGGCATCATGATCTCTACCTCATTAATCACGATTTTCATTCACTGTGGAAAATGCAAGAGGTTCTCTGAATGGTGGGTGTGCTGAGCAAGAGACCCCCTGCAGTTACTATACAGAAGGGCATAAAAAAAATGAAAAAGGGGGTTGGATGGGGCTTTGCATGTACCATGTAGGGTTGTAAAAAATGCACCAATCAACAAAATTTAAAATAAATACACACTTTTATTTAACATGTATCTATAACAAGATAAAAGTATTCAAATACATACATTAATAAAATCAATGTTACAGTGTGTCTTATCCAGGGTGTTGTATATCCTGGTTAAAGAGTCCGAGAGATGTTCCTACCCGTCTCGCAGAGTGAACCGCTTCATCAGGGCCTCGGAATATGAAATGATTTATATATATATATATATATATATATATATATATATATACATACATACATATATATATATACATATACACATACACTTATTATATCAATATATTTATCTGTTAGTCATATATAATATAGGATAATTTAAGATCATTATTATGTAAAAGTATTATCAACTAATATGTTTGTATGTTATCATTGCAGTTTATGCATATATATATATAAAATCATTTCATATTCTGAGGCCCCGATGAAGCGGTTCACTCCGTGAAATGCGTAGGTCAATCTCTCGGACTCTCTAACCAGGATTTACAACACCCTGGATAAGACACACTGTAACATTGATTTTATTGATTGGTGCATTTTTTACAGCCCTACATGGTGCATGCAAAGTCCCATCCAACCCCCTTTTTCATTTCCATCCAACCCCCTTTTTCATTTTTTGTATGTATCTTTCTGGGATGGTATCCATGTAGGGTTTAACCATCACACAACCACACCCCCTTCCCCTTCCCTGCATATATATTTTTTTTCTATACAGAAGGGCAGCCACTCAGCACAGCATCTGTAAGATTGCAACTATCATTGTAGTAGCTCAGATACTACAGTGATTTACAGCTGATCAGGTATCACATACACATGCATACTTACTTATACATGCATGCTTACCTTGTGCCAAGCTGTCCCGGCGAACTCTTGAAAAGTACGACATATATCATTGCTGGAGTTCAGCTTCAATAACCCATCATTTCATTTAGGATCTTCCACAAAACTATCGCCCACTATTATAGTTTATATCTTAATATTCTGATTTGTTACAGAAACTTGGGAAGGTTGGAATCTTCTCCAGATCTTCACAAACAGATTACGAATGGCTGGAGCCCTTGCTGAAATCTGCAAACCTTGGCGTGGAGGAAGTCAGACCGGTTTACATATCAAACAAAGGATATGCAGAGTTTTATGAAGAGCTCACAATCTGTGATTTTGCGATCCTTTATCACACTAAGAACAGAGGGAGAGTCAATATCACTGATGTCAACGACTCCCTGTATGACATGGAAATAAAGGACCTGTCTACAGCTCTTGGTAAATAGTCGTGTGTAATGTCTTACTACATTCCTTCTTCTTTGAAGTCTTCATTGTTCTCACAACACATTGACCCTCCCTCAATGTGTTGTGAGAACATTGAAGACTTCAAAGAAATGGGATACAGGACAAACTTGATTAATACATTAAATGATCCCCACTGGTCATCCCTGCCATTAATGTATTTTGGCAGGGATGAAAAAGTAAGGACCTTCTTTTGATGTCCAGATGTGTTAAACACCATTTTCCTTGGTGTCAACTTACAATGTACATAGCAGTGATAGCAAACCTTGGCACCCCAGATGTTTTGGAACTACATTTCCTATGATGCTCATGCACTCTGCAGTGTAGTTGAGCATCATGGGAAATGTAATTCCAAAACATCTGGGGTGCCAAGGTTTGCCATCACTGGTATATAGAATAAACACATTAGGTATTTTTTTTAACACAGATTAATGTTTAAAGTACATATAAAGCCAACAATTTTTATATTGACTGTAGAAGCACCGGAGCCCCTAATTCATCCCCCTTTATTTGTTCTGGTGACCATTGTCTCTGGTACTTGTCTCTGGTACAGAAAGTGATGGGAAATCCAAAACTTTATGTTTTCACCAGGACAAGAGGAGAGGGGAAATCATCAAAGAAGGGATTAATTCCCATTTTGTAGATATTTTATTTCACTTCCTGTTATGCCACTGAGACAGAAAGTGAAGGGAATTCTCCCCAATAGAAAACAGACAACAACAAATAAAAACTTGGAGTAGGTTTAATCCTTAAAGAGGAACTGCAGTCTGCTCACATAATTAGTAATAAAAACATCTTTGCCATTCTGAAGCTTCCCTCCAACCACTTTGCATATTATTTTATATATACTGTGATTCTGTACTTGCCAAATATGCTGCAGAAATCTCCCTCCACTGAGTCTGGCTGCATCTATTTTAACTTTGGGCAGCTGAAGCTGCTGCCTGTTCACTTCCTGGACTTACACAGACACACAGAGGCACACCTCCAGCTCTGCAGCCCTGCAGCTCTTATTGACCCTTTTATGACCCATCCCCCCTCCCTTCCTTGCAAACTCTCACGAGACAGAGAGAGAGAGCTGTGCATGATGTCATAAGCCTAGGCTAATGACCAGACAAGAAACAGGAAGTGGGCTGTATAAGGTAATTACTGGCAGAAAAAAATGTTTTACTATCTAAAGTTAAAACAACAAGGGCAGAAGATTTAAAAATTACTGAAGGTCCATTTTAACTACCTTCATAAAAAAAAAAAAAAAAGTTACCCATACCCGGGAACCCACATCCTGCCTTACAGGTGGAGGTCCCGAGAGAAGAGGACGGAGGAGAAGTTGGTTACCCAGGCCCTACGAGGGTTACCCTCCCCCCTCTCCCCTTTATTCCCCCCTCCTTCCCCCTCCTTCCCCCTCCTAAAGTCTTAATAGAATAAAAAAAAGAAAGTTTAACTTCATATGTAGTCTAGAGCAGTGTTTCTCAACTCCAGTCCTCAAGGTGTCTCAACAGGTTATGTTTTCAAGCTTCACATTATTTTGCACAGGTGGCTTGTTCAATTCCACCGCCTTAGTAATTACCATGGCCGCTTCATCTGAGGGAAATCCTGAAAACATGACCTGTTGGGGCGCCTTGAGGACTGGAGTTGAGAAACACTGGTCTAGAGACTACTAGAGAATAGCAAATCCAACCAGCCCACTCAAAGCCAGGCTCTCCCAAGGAGTGAATCGGACCATTAATCAATTTGCTTTCAGAACAGGAAGGCCATGCTCCAAAAGGGTGCGCTCTCCACTCTCCTATGTAATGTATGAGCTGTGTCAGAAAATTGGCCAGTTGAGCAGGGACCAGCAGAATTTAGATCGATGTATGGGCAGAGTGGTTGC
Source organism: Aquarana catesbeiana (assembly GCA_037953035.1). Lineage (NCBI taxonomy): Eukaryota > Metazoa > Chordata > Amphibia > Anura > Ranidae > Aquarana > Aquarana catesbeiana. The sequence continues at coordinate 6,483,881 of JBBHAA010000512.1, read as the reverse complement.
ACATAGGTCAATCTAATGATCAATGTCTGTACAACTGCCCTGTCAGATCTTTGCCGCTTGATCAGCACCATCTGCTATAGCCAACAATGCTGATCCTTGTATTCTGATGGCAGGGAAGGCTCCCTGCCATTAAAATACAACAGCACTGCGGGTCCAACCCACTGGTTAAATGAAAAAACAAAAGTGACTCATCTATGGCTAGCCTTAGGCAAAAGCATGAATTCTTTATACAGATATAACTTATTAGAAGGTCATATAGAAGGGCACAAATAGAGGGCACATGTAATAAATATTAATAGGATGTTGTCCTTCTGTCATGTATAGGACGGTACAAGGTTTTGGTGGTAATAGATGATCTCCAGGACAGCAGCTGGAGGACAAAGAATCGAATTCTGAAGTTTCAGTACAGCATCCCAAAGTTTGCACGGAATATGCTTCTTGTCTCTGAGGAAGAGAAGAAAAAGGGAGAAAATGAAGGAAAACTCCTGACTAAGTTGATGGAGATCATTGTGTCCCCTGCGGTGGATGAAGAAGGTACTTGTCTTTGAAGCACAACTTGAAATTATCAATGTAATGGCCACAAATGAAGACTGCTTGTTGGCAGTTTGCATTCCATTTAGAGTGCTGTTGACATTTCTTTTGCTTTTGTCATTCTATTGCTACAGTTCAAACATTTTTCATTTTTTGCTAAAGCCAGAGTCAAATACCTTAAAGAATATAAGGGGTGGCCTGGCAACCCAACACAAACCATTATGTATATGTAGTTAACCCTTCAACAGTTGATGCACATCCTCACAAAGGAATATGTACTAAAAAACATACGCAAACACTTCTAATGCCGCGTACACACGATCAGACATTCCGACAACAAAATCCTGGATTTATTTCCGACAGATGTTGGCTCAAACTTGTCATGCATACACACGGTCGCACAAATGGAAATTCTGAACGTCAAGAAGGCGGTGATGTACAACACGTACGACGAGCCAAGAAAAATGAAGTTCAATAGCCAGTGCGGCTCTTCTGCTTGATTCCGCACATGCGTGGAATTTTGTGCGTTGCAATTGTGTACACACGATCGGAATTTATGACGACGGATTTTGTTGTCGGAAAATTTGAGAACCAGCTCTTAAATTTTTATTGTCGGAATTTCCGACAACAAATGTCCGATGGAGCCTACACACGGTCTGAGTTTCCGACAACAAGCTCACATCGAACATTTGTTGTCGGAAATTCCGACCGTGTGTACGCGGCATTAGAGTATCGGAAGACTGAAATGGTCAAATAAATCACTAAATCAATAAATTACAGAGCTCACCTTGGCAAAAGACTGAGAAGACACAATTAAGTGTTCCGACAAAAAAGCTTGAAATTTAAGCATCCCAACAAACAAACTTGAGCAGCAAGAATCCATGGAATTTCCCCAGAAAACTTCCAAAACTGATGGATAAAGACAAACTACAAAGACAAAGTGTAATTGTAATCAACAATGAATAAAATTTGTAAGAGAAAAGTCCAGATTTAATAAAATAAATTACAACTTAAAGATTTTAATAAATTTGGAATTTAGTCCTATATTGTGACCTACCTTTTCTCAATCCTACCCTGTAGATCCATAACATCTAACAGTTTATTATACTTAGCCCTTAGGATCAGGTTGGTCCTCGCCTGTGGGTATGTCCCATTATTGGTTACAACTACACTTAGATGGTTTATCTTTATCCATCAGATTTGGTAAAATTTCTGGGGAATAGTATATCATGGATTTTTGCTATTCAAGCCTGTTTGCCGAGACACTTAATTGGTGTTTTCTCGGCGTCTTGCCAAGGTCTGTTCACTGACGAACAAGCCGCAGTCATAACACCATAGTGCTCAGGAATCGTGGGAATCAGAAGGGTATCAATGTAAGAATTAGAGTCTTCTTGTCTGTATTTTATGCTTAAAGGGAACTTTCTCCACATGTGGTTTTGGTGAAGCATTATGGAATGATAGTCAGAATAGAGCATTGACTGAAATGTAATGTTTCCTAGCAGCAACAATCACTATAGACACATCTGATGTTCTGGGTATGAATCAAATACCTAAAATAAATAATTATTTATAAAATATATAATTCGAATCAGGGCCTGATGTAGGGATGCAGTAATAAAAGCCTTGGAGCATAATATTCAATAGTGTGAAAGAGATGCAGGAAACTGGTATTCTCTCTTCACTCTGAATTCTTCTGTATCATGAGTCACAACCTGGAAGTAACATCTGACAGGTGGCGCAGAGGTGGTACAGGAGTGAACAGGGAACACTAGTATGTATAAGTCTGTAATTAGTTTAGGATGATTAAACAGAACCTATGCTGGCCCCCTACATCAGGTATCCCTATCAGAGTCCCTCCTTACATCAGGAGTACTCATCAGAGTTTACCCTTACATCAGAGTTCCTATAAGAGTCCCTCCTTAAATCAGGTGTCCCCACCAGAGTGCCCCCTTACATCCACCCCCTGAGTGCCCCCTTACATCCCCCCCCTAGAGTGCCCCCTTACAACAATCCCCCCCCCCCAGAGTAGTGCCCCCATTACTTCAATTGACTCATTAGAATGTCCCCTTACATCCCCATCAGAGTACCCCCTACACCAAATTACCCCATCAGAGTCCCACTTACATCAGTAATCAATTGCCCCATTCTGAGTGCCCATTCACATCATGTCAGTGTTAATTTTAGTCTTAGGACTAAAATGGCATTTTAGTTTTAGTCCCATTTTATTCTTCTGCAATTGTTTTAGTCGTATTTAGTCGACGAAATCTCCAGCACATTTTAGTCGACTAAAATGTCCTACGTTTTAGTCGACTAAAATATCCAGTACATTTCAGTAAATGCAATTTAGTTTTAGTCATAGTCTTTTAAATAAAATGGCATTTTTGTTTTAGACTCATCTTAGTCTTAGGACTAAAATGGCTTTTAGTTTTAGTCGTATTTTAGTCATTTCAATTGTTTTAGTTTTAGTCGTATTTTATTTGACTAAAATAGTATTCATTTAGTAGACTAAAATGTTTTAGTTCTTTTATGTCGAGTAAATTAACACTGCCTCATATGCCCCCATCAGAGTCCCCCTTATATTAAATTGTCTCCTTCAAGTCTCATGGATTAGTGGATGCACACTCAGAGATCTAGGGGGGGGACTAAAATCTGGCACCCCCCTATATCAGGGCCTTATTGGAATGGGTGGTAAGTTTAGAAGGTGACTAGTTGGTAAATTCAGCATGTAAAGGTAATCCCAAGAGCAAGGAGGATGCAGAGAATCTTCACGTGTAAGAATTTTTGATCCAGAATTGTCCAGAGTCCTTCATATCTACACAGGTCTATGTGAAGGGGGTTTAAAAATAATTTTCATTTTTGAACCAGTTTCCTAGCTTTTGGACAATCAGGTACTTGGTCCTTTGTTGTGCTAGACAAGGGGGGGGGGGTGTAACATGTTCCTCTTATACATCAGGTACTTGATGGTGCTTCATACCAAACCTGGGAATTAGTTAGACATTTTCATTTTGCTCATTAGGCAGCAGAGACATACAATATTTAATAGGTACTGAAGGGGCAGGATAGGGTGAAGGTAAGTACAGAGAACACAGGTACAGGTACAGAGAAAGGATGGCATGAAAATTAAACAGAAGAGGCCACCAGGACTGGTGGATGGACTTTCAATGGATTTACTGTATAATACAGCAGACAGGTGATAACCAAATACAATCAGTACTGAATAAGTAGGGACACAGTAAAATTACATTAAAAAAAAAGATTTATTTTTTTACCTGGGCCAAGATATGGCCTATCTATCGCTTTTCTTCCTTTACATAATCAAGCATAAAATAATAGACATTGATTGCCAAGATAAAATAACTGATGTCTACAGAATGTTGCAATGCCAATGCATTATTATGGTTTAAAAATTTAGTAGGGATTATTTATAAAACAGTGATTTGAACATTTCTCCATTTAAAGTGACCCATACTTTACTGTAAACCTTTCTGTAAAATGTAAGTAAAATTTCTGACACAAAAGAAGGTAATAAATGTTCCCTACTAAAAATGTTTAGCCCTCTTTTATCTCCTATAGATTCTGCGGCCCACGCCACTGCCCATATCGATATTCTCCTGAGATGGGTAGAGCATTTTAAATATCTGGGGGTGGTGGTTTCCAGACAGGCTTCAGACTATATATCCTTAAATCTAACACCTGTGATCCAGGAGACTCAACAACGGCTGAAGGCATGGGAGTCATTACCTCTTTCACTGTTAGGATGAATAAACCTAATAAAAATGAATGTATTACCTAAATTTACATATTTATTTCGACACTCTCCCCAGTGGATCCCTAAATCATTTTTTCGTACAGTTACATTGTATATTTTCAGTATTTATATGGAGATCAAAGCCCCCTGGGTATAGCTGGGCGACATTGGTATCCCCGGCCTCCCAGGGTGGCCTAGCATGCCCAGATTTTCACAAATATTATTTGGCCTCTCAATTAGTAACCGCGGCATGGTGGCTTAACCCAGACACCTCTAACTCAGCTATACAGGTAGAAGCTGCAGTGTTGGGATCCTTGGAGGCGTTGAAATTTTTGATTTTTCGGGGCCCCCGTGCTCCATATTCATTAACACCGTCTATGTGTACTACATAACGTGCATGGGGAGAAAGTCTTGATATTGAACGATATCCCTTAAAGGCAATCTCGCCTAGTGCTCCCCTTTGGCTAAATCCTACTCTGGAACACATTTATACATTGCCCGACCCCTATGCTTGGACTAAATTCAATGTAAAAACAGTGACTCAGATTATTTTGGATGAATCCTTGATTCCATTTTCTAAATTGATTTCGGACTTTAACATCCCTCAGCTGTACTCCTTTCGATTTCTTCAACTTTCCCATGCCATCAGCTGTCAATTTTCTGACTCTCCTCCACAACTGATTCAATCCGCCCTAGAGAAGCTTCTTAGGTTGGAATGTACTAAAAATGCTGCCTCCAAATTGTATTTCCATTCAACAACTGTTTGTCCTCCAAAATTAGAGAAATTAAGACTTAAATGGTCTAAGGACATCGCCAAACTTGACAATGATGACTGGGACACCATATGGGATTTTCCTCCAGTTCAAGATAGTTCACAGGGCATATTATACTCCTTATATATTACATAAAATCAATCCAGACTCTGCTCCTAGTTGTTGGCGATGTGGAAAGATTCCCGGAGACTTTACCCATATATTCTGGACCTGTCCAACTATAGTGGGGTACTGGGAAGAAATATTAGCTTTTATATCCCAAATTACTTTTATTTCATTACCACCATCAATGGCAATATGTATTCTGGGTCTAATAGAGCAATTTATCCCTACGGTAGCAGGGCGTACCATGGTGGGGCTGCTTCTGTTCTATGTAGCTATAGCTCTGAACTGGAAAAAAACTAGCCTCCCATCATTGGTTATGTGGAAACAACTTATTAACAATAGTCTTCCATTATATAAGGAAACGTATATCAATAGAGGCTGTTTCCTCAAATATGAAAAGGTTTGGTCCAAATGACTGATAGATCGCTCCACAGCCTCAGAAGCCCCTTAGAGAAATAAGACGCTTGGCCCCTTCTCCGTTAGAAACCGGGCAATCGCGTATGACCATCTGGATATTTTAGATTAGCATATGCATCATAGGACTGTACTATTTTTTAAATTAAGCTGGCATAAATACCATGTAAGACCAATGTATGTGTATGTATGTGGGGGTCCTTTTTTTTTTTTTTTTTTTCTGTGTGCTTCCGGCTTTTCTATGTTTACGGTCTCTGTAATTGTAAAGTTTGTTTTTTTTTGGAAAAAAAATCAATAAAAACGTATATTTAAAAAAAAAAAAAAATAGTTTAGCCCTAAAACTCTGCTCTGTGGCCCTCTATGATTTAAGTTTACTTTGTTGCTTGTGTACATTAAGTTCACATGAGCAACAAAGCAACTTTTAATAGGTATGAAATGAACTGCAATGGGATTCATTTACTAAAACTCTATTCTATGTATGAAGGTAAAAAACCTTTTCTGTGTAACAGCCCCCCCCACAATACTTACCTGAGCCCCATCACAATCCAACAATGTGCATGAGAGCCTCGGCTCTCTGGGGACTCTCCCTCCTCAGTGGCTAAGACAGCAGCCGCAGCTATTGGCTCCCACTACTGTCAATCAAAGGCAGTGAGCCAATGAGGAGAGAGGGGGGGGGTCCAAGCTGCGGCTCTGTGTGTGAATGGACACGCAGAGCCGCAGCTCAAGAGCGAACCTCCTCGGGTGCCACATTGCAAGCTGCTTGCTCTGGGGGCACTTGGTAGAAGGGAGGGGTCAAGAGCACAGGCGGGGGGACACGAGAAGAGGAGGATCTGAGCTACTCTGTGCAAAAACATTACACAGAGGAGGTAAGTATAACATGTTTGTTTATTTATTTATTTTGTTGTTAACTATTTGCCGACCAGCCGCTGCAGTTGTACTGTGGCAGGTTGGCACAGCTGCGTGAATCGCTGCCATTGTACATTGGCTGCTTTAAGAAGCTATAGGGGGCGCGATGCGGGAGCCGATCCGTGTGGCCGGTGGCTGCGATCGCTCCTCAGAGAGCCAGAACAGGGATCTGTGCATGTAAACAGACAGATCCGTGTTCTGACAGGGGAGTAGAGAGAGTAGAGAGAGATCTGCTGTTCCTAGTAATCAGGAACAGCATTCTGTCTCCTCCTCTAGTCTTTCCCCTCCCTCCACAGTTAGAAACACCTCCCTTAACCCCTTGATCGCCCCCCTAGTGTTAACCTCTTCCCTGCTTGTGACATTTATACAGTAATCAGTGGCTATTTTTGGCTCTGATCGCTGTATAAATGTCACTGGTCCCAAAAAAGTGTCAAAAATGTCCGATCTGTCCGCTGCAATGTCGCAGCCCCACTAAAAATCGCAGATAACCGCCATTATTAGTAAAAAATAAATAAATAATAAAAATGCCATAAATCTATACCCTATTTTGTAGACGCTACGACTTTTGCGCAAACCAATCAATATACGCTTATTGTGATTTTTTTTTACCAAAAATATGTAGAAGAATACGTATCGGCCTAAACTGATGAAGAAATTAGTTTTTTTACATTTTTTTGGTGGGGTATTTATTATAGCAAAAAGTAAAAAATATTGTTTTTTTTTTCAAAATTGTCGCTCTTTTTTTGTTTATAGCACAAAAAATAAAATCGCAGAAGTGATTAAATACCACCAAAAGAAAGCTCTATTTGTGGGGAAAAAAAGGACATAAATTTTGTCTGGGTATAACGTCGCACGACCGCGCAATTGTCAGTTAAAGCGATGCAGTGCCGCATCGCAAAATATGGCCTGGTCATTAGGGGGCAAATCTTCTGGTCCTTAAGTGGTTAAATTAGACTTTCGCTTTAATTGAACAAGTTGAAGATAGAAGCTGATTGGATACCATGCACAGCTGCACCCAATTTTGCACTCTACATTTTTCGTAAATCAACCCCAATGAGTGCAAGAGATTTTTATTTTACCATATTTATGATGGAAAGGGAATAGATTTTCATCTTAATTGCATGCCACATTCTTCATTCTATTCCAATTGAATGCAGTGAGATCTCAATGTACTTTGATTTCTGTAGAGAAAATAAAGGAGTATTTCCTGTAATAAAAAGGTGTTAAATGCTGATCAAAGTCCTGGAATGTGAACACTATACACTTTCTAAATGCATATATAACAACCTGCATGTAAGTAATAGGACAAAGAGTAAAAGTTTATCTGTTTGGTTCAACACAGGTCCTTGGGAGACTGATGGACATAATCCCTAAACGAATAAGCCAGAAGCACTGACCAATAAAAATGATCCTGATGAACTGAGGAATAGAAAAATTACTAAAACATCTGACACAGAAATTGAAGGATTTACTGACTGACAGAACGTATCATGACCCTCCAACCCGTGAGTGAATATTGTCCTTACACACCAACTGGTGAATATGATCCTGGCACCCCATTTGGAGGCAATAATCCTGACACACGGATTAGTAGCTTTGATCCTTGCTCAAAACCATCCTGAGATACCAACAAAAGAAAATAATCCTGGGGCACCGACCTTCAGAAGTAATAACCGGGTCAACGACCAATGGAGAGGTTAATCAACCAGCAGAGGTTTGAAGACAATCCTAAAACAGAATTGCAGTGAAAATCTTGGGACTGTTCAGGCACAGAACGGTACAAAAAATTCTGAGATACAGACTAGAAATGACTATCTTGTGAAAAAAACTCATCCATGGGAATCCGAAGAGACGATTGGACCATGGAAATATAGTAATGCAGATAAGATAACTCAAATATTGTGACTGGAGATAAGCAAATTGATTAGAGTGAATTTGGAATCAACTTAGATTGCAAATATTCCCCCAATATAAGTGTAAGGGGAAAAACGAGGGGGGTTACATTTTTGTAAAGGGCAGGGTCTGCCCAATGGTTCTTAAAAAGATCATCTCCATTCTGGGATTGGTACATGTGGAAAAGATGAGGCCAGCTGCAGACTCCCCTCAGCCAATCCCAGGAGTGCATTTAGGACGCAGGGATGCCTGAGGTGACAGATGTGACATGGACCTCTCAGTACCATGAGGTGAGAGGAGCAGCATGGTCCCCCCACTTCTGTTCCTGTGAAAGGCTGCCTAAAGCAAAATGTGAAGTTCCTCCATTGTGAGAATCCAATGCAATTCTGCCTGAGGGAGCATTAATCTGCTGTTGGGTGCTCGCCTTGGTGAATTGAAGGCCATAATTGTGAATCCTTGATGCAAAGTAGAGGATAACACTGACAGATATGATAAAAATGTACCGTGCCAAAGCTAGCCCCGTTGAGCCTGAAACATCTAGAAAATTAAGAACCAGTTGTATTTCACACATTTCCCTCATTAAAGTGAAAATGCTAAAAATGACAATCTCTTTGTGTGTGTGTCCTTTAATTCTCTATCTCTCAGTCATAAAATAACCTTTTGTGGGGTGATCAAGGTGTTGTCCATCTGAGGTAAAATGGTCAATATTCAAGCAGTCAATAGTCAAGTAATTTTCACCTAAAGAGAAATAGGCCCGGATACTTAGGAAAGGGTGGAGGAAACAATAAGAGAAGGTTGTGTATTAAGGGGGCACCCTGGAAAGAAAGTTGAGCAAACTAGTGTCTTGCTGAGAACAGGAAATGGGACTAGGAAGCAATCTGGCTGCTTAAAGTGATTGTAAAGCTTCAATTATTAAAAAAAAATAATAATAACAAACATATCATACTTACCTCCACTGTGCAGATCAATTTGCACAGAGTGGCCCCAAACACCATCTTCTGGGGTCCCTCTGCGGCTCTAGCGGCTCCTCCCCATATCAGATAACCCCCTAGGAGAAACGCTCTCTTGGGGGTTACCTTGCAGGTGCGCTCCCGAGTGCATTATTCGGCGTCCATAGCCGCCAAATGTATGACTTGGCCCCACCCCCTCGGCGCGCACATTATTGGATTTGATTGACAGCGGCGGGAGCCAATGGTTGCACTGCTATTAATCTATCCAATCAAGAGCCGAGAACCCCGGGCAGAGGGACAGCAGGTCCCCGCCAGGTGAAGTTCCAGGGCTCAGGTAAGTAAAATGGGGGGCTGGTCACAGCCAGGTGTTTTTTCACCTTAATGCATAGGATGAATCAAGGTGAAAAACCCCTTTAATGTCCCTAGAGGGCCACTGGTAAACTTAGCCTTTTTCACCCAGCTAGAGCACACACAGCCAGGCACATAACATTTTCTTCACTCTTTCACTGGCTCAAAGAAACAGTCTAGGGGTGTCTTTTTTACCTTTTTATGGGAACATAGAACTTGGATTGGGTGAGGGAGCATGGGATACCCCAGAACTAAAGAACTAAACACTCGGAGGACTCCTTAACTATCTTGCTGCACTGTACAAAAAAAGTACCACAAAATCTCTAATGCCGACTGTGACTATGAATTTTTCCAGAGACCAAAAGCTACACATAGTCACTGAATCTTCAGCACCATCTTTTCACGCAGCCACAGGATCTTCAGTTGCCTCTTTACAATATCCACCAGGCTCTTCACCAGGAGGGAGATACAGACTCACACCACCAAAGGACAGCTGGACACTCTTTCCCCCAGCTTCCTCTTGGCTTTCTCCAGTGAGCTCTCACCTGGCCCACATTGATTCCAGGACTAAGCTTGCAAATAGAGCCCCCCCCCCCCCCCAGTTAAGCCTAGCTGGAACATTGGTGTCTTCACAAAGGCTTCTCTATAACCCCTGCCCAGGGGCAGAGCCCCCGCAGAGGGGTTTCCTCCAGCAAGACTGGACCCAGGAACACTCTGCCCCCTGCCTTAGGCCTCAGACTATTTATGCATTCCCCCACCACCTACTGGGCACACCTCCCCAGCGATTGGCTGGAGTCCCATAACTATTCAGGCTACTTTCCCACTCTTCCTTCCACTGTAATTCTAGAATCCTCCAGGGGGAAACATTCAGACCAGCAACCTTTGAAACACTGATTAGCCTAGAACAATAAATCCTAGCTCCACTGATTACAGAGGAGCTAAACTAAATGTACCTAGTGACCTGCACCAACAAGGGGAGTGCTACACATATATTCTGTTATTTTATATAATCTTAAAATTCAAACACAAGGAATACAGATCAGCACGTGTCCACAACTTGCTGGCTCATCTTGTCTGTTCCTGTACCAAATTACAACCAAATGATGGTGTGGCCTCAGGATTATAGAAATCATGCCTTCCCCAATAGAGAAAAAACATCAATGTGAGAGCCAGCTGTAAGGCCTCCCCAGAGATGTTTGGTCACCAGGCTTCGTATTGGATCTCCCTGATCATGCCTTGCATAGTGTTGTGTAATAATAATTAACACTAAAATATGAAAGATACCCTATACATTGCTCATAATGAGAGAGTGAAAGTTCTACATAATTTGTATTAATATGTATATAAAACATTGCTTTTAGTATATATTGCTAATATTTGCATCATGTTTAGAAGGGAAGGTTTCCAGTGGACCCGTCTCCCAAGCCATTGAGGAAAGTGGTATAAACTGACCTGTCCACACCATGGGTGGGTAGGTTGCAGAATGCCCCCATCAGACTCTGAAAACATTGATTCCACTTTTTTAGAATTAGGCCAAATACGGTATGTATTTTTTCATGGAAGATTTACTTTAACTCTCTCAGTCAACATTAACTTTTTTTATCCTTATGATGCTAGCTTTAGTAAATAGATATGGAGGTATAGTTCATATTCTTGTTTTAAAGCGGTAGTAAAGCGCTGCAGAAATATAAAAAAAACCCTGTAAGACAATGACATGAAATACTAACCTTAGAACGAAGCCCTTCCAGCGGATGCGCTGTCGGGGCTGAGAAGGCTGACATCTCCCCCCGGCTTTTCTTCTAGGTTTGCAAGCTCTGGCGCTGTGAGTGGTCGGAGCAGCAATGACATCACTTTCACGCATGCGTGCGGGAGTCCTCGGTTCCGGCAAGAATCTCTAAAGGTCGGATGCGGTATGCCGGACCTTCAAAAGACATGCGCCGGTGAGGTAACTGGCTGAAACCAGGGTGAATATCACCTAAACGGTGCATGTTTAGGAGATATTCATTTTACCTACAATGAAGCCCTATTATAGACTTACCTGTAGGTAAAAATAACAAAGCGGGCTTTACTACTGCTTTAATCTTTTTTTTTTTTACATTTACAGTTTCTTTCTGGTTTGCAGCCTAGGCCAAAATGATGTCATAGATTGCAGGAATCTTGATGGGAGGAGGGGCTTTCTCAGCTAAGCATGCCTTCCTACCTGCATATCTGACCTAAAGGCTACATGAATCATCTGCCCTTACTCAAGATGGCTGCGGCTAGAGATGATAAGGGGGTACATTTCAAAATGATTTCTCAACAAAATGAAGCATAGAGACTTAGATGAAAGAGTTTGCTTTGAATATTAAAAATAAAATAAATTGAGTGATTGCAAAGTTTCATTTTTTTTTTTCAATAAAAATAATAAACATGTTATACTTACCTATAATTGCATAAAGATCTTGTGAGCCACAAATGGATAGATGCCTATAAAGTGAATCCAAATACTTCAATCAGCTGCACACACTATCCACGTTTCATATCCTGTATGTGACAAAATTAAAATAAATAATTGTGTATGCGCTAGGTAAAAATAATGTGATAAAAGTATAAATAACACCTAAAATAATATTGTAGCGAAAAATCTATAAATCACGTAAAAATAAAACTAATAATATTCAGTGACATTAACCACTTACCAACCGGCCCATAGCCGAATGACGGCTGCAGGGCGGTTGGATAACTCTGGGAGGGCGTACTATGACGTCCTCCCAGAATTCCCCTCTCGCACGCCCCCTGGGGCGCGCACCCGAACACATCCGTGACCGCCGGGTCCAGGGGACCCGGCGCATCACGGATCCCGGTAAATGGCCGCTGATCGCGGCCGTTTACCATGTGATCGAGCCGTCAAATGACGGCGGGATCACATGTAAACAGACCGGCGTCATCTGATGACGCCGGTTCCTCTCCTCCCCTCCTGTGTACCGATCGGTACACAGTGAGCGGGGAGGGGGACGGATGGATGTCTGCAGCGCTGTGGGCTGTATGTGTAGTGCCCACAGCGCTGCACAGAGACATCCATCCATCCATGCTCAGCCATCCCTCACTACTGCAATGCTGTGCAATACTCTGCAATACCCCCACAATACTCTGCAATGCTGTGCAATACTCTGCAATGCTGTGCAATACTCTGCAATACCCCCACAATACTCTGCAATACCCCCACAATACTCTGCAATACCCCCACAATACTCTGCAATGCCCCCACAATACTCTGCAATGCTGTGCAATACTCTGCAATGCCCCCACAATACTCTGCAATGCCCCCACAATACTGAGCCATGCTCAGCTGTACTCGGCCTCTGTATGTGGCCAGGCTGTGGAAGTCTCACACATGTGGTATCGCCGTACTCAGGAGGAGTAGGAGAATCTATTTTGGGGTGTCATTTTTGGTATGTACATGTTATGTGGTAGAAATATTGTATAAATGGACAACTTTGTGTTAAAAAAAAAAAAGCGTTTTAACCACTTCCCGCCCGCCGGCCGTCATACAACGTCCTTGAATTTGTGCGGAGATATCTGAATGATGGTTGCAGCTACAGGCATCATTCAGATATCAGCTTTTTCAGCCGGTGATTCCCTACACCATGAGAATGATCATAGCGGCTGTTCCACTGCTTGATCGTTCTTACGGGAGGCGAGAGGGGACGTCCCCCCTTCCCGCCGCCTTGCGGTGCTTCTACCGACTCACCGCTACGATCGAAGCCAGGATCTTTTTTTTTTTTTTTTTTTTTTAATTTCAGGCTTCCCAGCCTAGAGGTGAGATGTGGGGTCTTATTGACCCCATATCTCACTGTAAAGAGGACCTTGCATGCCATATTCCTATTACAAGGATGTTTATATTCCTTGTAATAGGAATAAAAGTGGTCAAAATTTTTTTTTTTTTTGGAAAAAAGCATCAAACTAAAATAAATAAAGTAAAATGAACAATAAAAAAAAAAAAAAAAATTTTTAAAGCGCCCCTGTCCCTGTGTGCTCGCATGCAGAAGCGAACGCATACGTAAGTCCCGCCCACATATGAAAACGGTGTTCAAACCACACATGTGAGGTATCGCTGCGATCGGTAGAGCGAGAGCAATAATTTTGGCCCTAGACCTCCTCTGTAACTCAAAACATGTAACCAGTAAAAAATTTTAAAGCGTCGCCTATGGGGATTTTTGAGTAGCAAAGTTTGGCGCCATTCCACAAGCACGTGCAATTTTGAAGGGTGACATGTTGGGTATCTATTTACTCGGCATAACTTCATCTTTCACATTATGCAAAAACATTGGGCTAACTTTATTGTTTTGGTTTTTGTAAAGCACAAAACAGTTTTTTTTCCAAAAAAAACGCGTTAAAAAAATTGCTGCGCAAATATTGTGCGAGATAAAAAGTTGCAACGACCGCCATTGTATTCTCTAGGGTCTTTGCTAAAAAAAAATATATAATGTTTTGGGGTTCTAAGTAATTTTCTATCTAATAAATGATGATTTTTACATGTAGGAGAGAAATGTCAGAATTGGCCTGGGTGCTCCAGAACGCCTGAAGGTGCTCCCCTGCATGTTGGGCCTCTGTATGTGGCCACGCTGTGTAAAAGTCTCACACATGTGGTATCACCGTACTCGGGAGTAATTGTAGAATGTGTTTTGGGGTGTAATTTGTGGTATGCATATGCGGTCTGTGAGAAATACCCTGCTAATATGACAATTTTGTGGAAAAAAAAAAGTAAAAAAAAAACCTTGATTTTGCAAAGAATTGTGGGAAAAAATGACAACTTCAAAAAACTCACCATGCATCTTTCTAAATACCTTGGAATGTCTTCTTTCCAAAAAGGGGTCATTTGGGGGGTATTTGTACTTTTCTGGCATGTTAGGGTCTCAAGAAATTAGATAGGCCGTCAGTAATTCAGGTGTGATCAATTTTCAGATATTCGCATCATAGCTTTTGGACTCTATAACTTTCAAAAAGACCAAATAATATCCACCGATTTGGGTTATTTTTACCAAAGATATATAGCGGTATAAATTTTGGCCAAAATATATGAAGAAAAATTACTAATTTGCAAAATATTATAACAGAAATGAAGAAAAATGTATTTTTTTACAGATTTTTCGGTCTTTTTTCTTTTACGGCGCAAAAAATAAAGAAACCAGCAGTGATTAAATACCACCAAAAGAAAGCTCTATTTGTGTGAAAAAAAGGACAAAAATTTCATAAAGATACAGTGTTGCATGACTGAGTAATTGTCATTCAAAATGTGAGAGCACCAAAAGCTGAAAATTGGTCTGGTTAGGAAGGGGGTTTAAGTGCCCAGTTGTCAAGTGGTTAATCAGTGCCATTCATTAATGAAAACCAGTGAATATATATATATATATATATATATAAAATTATATATAAATTATCTATAAATCACGTTAAAAGTATTCAATAATAATCAGTGCTATTCATTTATGAAAAACAGTGAATAAATATATATAAATATAACATGCAACATGCAAAACGTGAAAAAATCCAGGTGATGATGAAAAAAATTTTTTTAAATGTCCGAAAATTCAATAAAATTAATCCAAAAAAATTATGTATAAAGTGCAGGCATTAGTGTCCAAATAAATTATATATAGGCATTCCTCGTGTTCTTCCTATATGGTGTGCAAAATACGGCATGCTTTTGGTGCCCTCCAGTGACCCCCAATAGCTCATGCGCTCACCTCTGAGCGTGTGACACAGTGATTAAACAGTGTCTATACACGCAGTAGAGCCACTCCTGGACTCATATGGGATCTGTTGGGAATGATCTGCACCTCTCTCAGATAATCATCAATGGTAACATATGTGGGAAAGAAAGAAACTCCATAGTGTAATACCATCAAAAATTTATTAAAATTAAAACCACTTCCCTCCAGGAGGGTACTCACAAGGTATAGGTGCGTCAGTGCACCATCCTATCCATAGCATAATACACAGGGATACAGGAACAAACGTCTGGCGTGCGGTGTGGTATATAATCCTCTGCTTGTCTGTGTGGCTATGTCCTGCCCCTCCCCTACGCGTCTTCGGCACAGGGATAGCGTGCCTTCATCTGGGGGATACTTACCTCCTCTTTTGCAGTGGATTTGCACAGAGCAGCCTGGATCCTCCTCTTCTCGGGTCCCTCGTCTGTGATCCTGGCCCCCTCCCTCCTGGTGAACGCCCCCACAGCAAGCAGCTTGCTATGGGGGCACCCAAGCCAAGTCACAACTCCCTGTGTCTATTCAGACAAGGAGCTGCAGCCTGGCCAGCCCCCTCTCTCTCCTGATTGGCTGACTGGTTTTGATTGACAGCAGCAGGAGCCAATGGCACCGCTGTTGTGTCTCAGCCAATCAGGAGGGAGAGCCTCGGATGGCTGAGACACTCATGGACCTCGCTTAAGAGAGAGATGGGGCTCAGGTAAATATTAGGGGGTGCTGGGGCTGCTGCTGCACTCAGAAGGCTTTTTATTTTAATGCATAGACTGCATTAGGATAAAAAAAAACCTTCTGCCTTTACAACTCCTTTAAGTTCTGCTTTCATTACATGTGATTATGGAAATTATTGTCTGGGAATAGTGTGCAATTGATTTGAGATCGGTGTTTGTTTCCTTGTGCTGGTTAACACACCTATTACTGTCACAGTCATTTAAGGCTGCATGTTGCTAGTAGTAAACACATGAAAGCAAAGTTTAAGTTTTGTTTTCAGTAGGTTGTTTATACTATAGCTATAAAAATTCCCCACAACTCATTAAAAGATTTTTAGGAAAGGCAGGATGGAAGCCCCCATTGCAGCTCCAAATTTTTGCATATTAAAAATGTCAAAAGTGTGTGATCAAAAAAAGTCAACATTGTGCTATTAAAAAAAACTTCAAAACAAATTTTTGTTGATGCTCATTGTACCCCAAATTATTTTTGATTATTTTCTTAATTATACAATTTTAAGAGTTTCTGTCTGCAAAAATGTGGCGCTGCAATGGAGTCCTCATTCCTGAAATGATATTTTTCAGTAACTTAGACTAAAGAATGTAGCATGTGTGTAAATAATAAATCAAACAATCCTCTTTACTAAACCAAAAATCGGGGCTCAGTGAATTGCTGGCCAACACCTAGCTATTCAAAACGTATTATATAAACTGATATCCAAAATGGTGTAGCACAGCTCTCCTAAAATACTATAATTGCTATCATAAGTGCCAATAAACGATATTAACAAAAACAGCGTACACATATCACACCCTATTAAATGTATAAAAAATAAAAAAACACCAAAAATAATATGGCATTTCTTCTCTGTGTATCACACACAAAACTTCTGAAATTATAATACCGTCCAACAAATGTGCAAATGTGCAACCAAAATTGTGATAAGTCGATTAATATATTCGAACATTAATCAACAAAAATCCCCACTGTGCCAAAACTGAATTAAGTGAATCCACCACCCGTTTAGAATGGCCTCTCACCTCACTGACATGACCCCTCCATTACCAGTAGGTCACACCTCATAGTTTTCCCTCTCTGGGGATGGAGTAAACATCTCCCACTTCCAAATCTTCACTGTCTTCTACTCTGAGTGGATGGATGGATCTCAGATAAGATCAGCATACATGCAGGGAAACAAAGCACACAACCCTAGTGTTCTCCGTTTAAAACTCTCATTTAATGTATAGGATAAAATATGGCACTGACAAAAAATAGCACTATAGGCAGTGCTGACCAAATATCACTTGTCTTTAACAACTAGGGATGAGCCAAACACCCCCCGGTTCGGTTCTCACCAGAACTTGTGAACAGGCAAAAAATTCATTTGAACACGCGAACACCGTTAAAGTCTATGGAACACGAACATGAATAATCAAAAGTGCTAATTTTAAAGGGTTATATGCATGGTATTGTCATAAAAAGTGTTTGGGGACCTGGGTCCTGCCCCAGAGGACATGGATCAATGCAAATTTTTTTTTTAAAAACTAACTTTTTTTGGGAGCAGTGATTTTTTTAATGCTTAAAGTGAAACAATAAAAATATCGTGCCTGGGGGGGTGTCTATAGTGTGCCTGTAAAGTGGCGCATTTTTCCTGTGTTTAGAACAGTACCACAGCAAAATGACATTTCTAAAGGAAAAATTGTCATTTAAAACTGATCGCGGCTATAATGAATTGTCAAGTCTCGGCAATATAGATAAAACTCATTGAAATAAAAACGACATGCCCCCCCCCCCCCCCCAAGTCCATTACCAGGCCCTTTTGGTCTGGTATGACTATTAAGGGGAACCCCGAACTAACATTTTTTAAAAACTAAGATTTTTTTAAAAATTGCGTGGGGGTCCCCCCAAAAATCCATCCCTTATCCGAGCACGCAACCTGGCAGGCCGCAAAAAAAGAGGGGGAGACGAAAGAGTGCCCCCTTCCGGCGGCTTTTGAATTTGCCCCGAACAGCGCATATTGTTCCATGATGTGTTCGCAGAACATCTGAACATCCAAAGTTCAGCCCAAACTTATGCCCGGGCCTAACCGTTCACCCATCCCTATTAACAATCACTAGCAGGACAGCTAGGTGCACAGATGGCCATGGTATGACGTTATTTACAGGGTTCCTTGTCCTATACGTACAGTACATTACCTCTAATAGTCAGGACTTCCTCAGTAAGGGCACCAATGTCACCCCATGGCCATCTCTGCGCGTATCTGTCCTGCTAGTGGTTGTTAAAGACAAGTGATATATGGTCAGCACTGCCTATAGTGCTATTTCTTTTAAGTGCAATATTTTATTCTATACATTAAATTAGAGTTTTAAATGGAGAACACGAGGATTGTGTGCTTTGTTTCCCTGCATGTATGCTGCTCTTAACTGAGATCCAACCTTGCTTTGTGCACTGGTGGGCAGTCATATTGGAACAAGAAGGGGACATCCCCGAACTATTCCCACAAAGTTGGGAGCATGAAATTGTCCAAAATGTCTTGGTATGACTCCTAAACCTTGTGGACAGCCTTCCCAGAAGAGTTGACGCTGTTATAGCTGCAAAGGGTGGGCCAAGTCAATATTAAACCCTACGGACTAAGAGTGGGATGCCATTAAAGTTCATGTGCGTGTAAAGAAAGGTGTCCCAATACTTTTGGTAATATAGAGTATTTTGGTTCTACTTTTGCCCTTTGTGTGCCTCATCCTTGAAAATAGTTGCTCACGAATATACCTGTGTGTGTAAAGGCAGGCGTCCCAATACTTTCACAAAAGCTGCACTTACATGAAATGCACATTTATAGTCAGGAGCAAAGCAACGATGGGCAGCCAATGCTGTGGTACGTGTAACCAGGAAGTGACTGAAAGAAAATGAAGGAAATCTGCAAGTAACAAGAGTAAAAAACAGGTGTAAACAGGTTTTTTTGAACAACAACAAAAAAAAAAAAAATAACAATTACAATACACAGCTAGTCAAGGTTTAGATCTACATTAATAACAATAGATTTCACTTTTATGCTGATAATCACATTGTGTACAACAAAGTATTTTGTTACATTGTCATTAAAAGTAAAAGACTAAAATCTATTGACTTCATGCAGAAAACATTGGAATCCAGGAAGTGTTAGATATAATCACACTGCATGAGGGCAATAAACATATCAATTGCATTATACTATGTTACCTTTGTATCTAGGCTCCACCTTTCCTTGTAAACCTTGACCAGGTTCTAAAGTTTATGCGCTTGTGACTAGAAGCATTCAGAGGGAGCCGTGTACTGTGTGTGATACTGGAAGAGACAAGGGGCTCACAGAATCCAGCATTTTTAGATCATCCATTGGAAGGAAACTGTATGTAATAACGTTGGGCCAGAATTAATAACAGAGACAGTGCCTGGACCAAAGGATCCACCATAAAATGCATGGGATTCACTAGGACTGGGGAAGAGTGACCAACCTAAAAGACTACTGACCAAGTAAAAACCAAAATGGTAATGAAAACTTAACAGTCAACACAGAAAAGGTGCAAAAATAAAGAGAAATCTCATTTGGCTTCTAGAAGTGATGCAGGATTTAAGCTTCGTCTAAAACTTTATTAAGAAATAACCCAATGATTGAACCCTACCAAGATCAGGAGGAAAAGAAGGACATAGCAAGTCCTCAGTTAACTGAAAACCTCAGCAAGACACAACGGCTTGTGACCTACCTTGTCAACCAGGCTGGAGCCCAGCATAACCGGGTAAAGCATCAGAAATCTTAGGACCTAATGTGTCAAGACGGCTAAAAACGATGGACAACACTAACAGTTCAGACAAAGCTCCACAGAATCAAGGAGATCAAAATAAAAATGGCAAGGTCACTCCAGGACCACCAACAGAAGGCAAAAAGACATCACAGAGTGTTAAAAGTGTATCAGACACTGAGGCTAGGAGGTCACATGGAACTGCCAAGAATGAAAATAAACCCTCTGTGAAACCATTAAACTCACCATCAAAGCCAACGGAACAAAAAGGAGAAGCAAAAACAAAAAATGAAGCTGCAAGCAAGACACCGGTGTCCTCGAAAGATACAGTGCCACCCAGAGATCAGGATGTAAAAGAGCATCAACCAGGAAAGGAAGAACAAAAACGGTAGGATGTGGTCTGTTAGTTTATGGCCACCAATTATTTTACAACTTTTTTAGTTACAGATAATATTTTTTTTACATAGTGTTTTCATACATTTTATGAGGGGAGATTGTAATGTTCATCCATTTCTCCCCACATTCATTCACAGTACTCCTTGTATTCTGTGAGAAGAATATAAGATGTTTTATGACCAGAGGAGGTGTGATTAATCTGATATTGTTTTTTTATTCTTTGTTTTTCATATTGGTTGTTTGAATGCACCTGCAGGTACAGCTCTGTCTAGGTAATGACATCTAGCCTGAACAACAAGATTCAAAATTTGTAATAATATTTACACACACAAGCATATACTACATACAGTACACACTGTCCCCAGAGGAGAAGGGTTCCCTGTCCTCAGGTGAGAAGGGGGCCCTGTCCCCAGGGGAGATGGGGTCCATGTCCCCAGGGGAGAAGGGAGCCCTGTCCCCAGGTGAGATGGGGCCCCTTTCTCCAGATGAGAAAGGGTCCCTGTCCCCAAGGGACAGAGTGGCTTATTGGATGGTGTGTGGGGGATATGGGGTCATCTCACTCCCCAATACCAGACTGCAGGGCACTCATCCATGATCGCCTGGGCTCCCCCCAGCAGCATCATGGACAGGCAATCAGCATTACCTCCAAGGGGGATCTGTCATCTGTGTATGGGGGGGGCTGGCAGACAAGCCTGTGGTGTCCTCAGGGGAGCCAGCTCTCATAGGGCTGCATCTTTTCCTAAAGTTTGTTTGCCCGGAAGAAGCATGTAGTGCAGTGTGAGCAGACTCAGGGGGTTGGCTGGGGAGGGCAGACACTGGACTGAGCGGTGCTGCATGGAGCAGAAGAGAGGGACCCGGAGGAGCTGGATGAGCACACAGGCGGGGAATCCAAAACTAAAATGCAGCCAGTGCAGTAGAGCAGGGAGCTCTGCTACCCACCCCCAGAGGCGGCTCTTTAATAGGCGGCCACAAAGCCTCTGTAAGCGCGAGGCCTAAGGCGACCCCATAATTAGAAGCTCCCCTGCCTCCCCTCTCGGAGTGCAGCCTGGGTCCAATGGACCCATCGGAACCCATGGTAGGGCCGGCCCTGGAGCCAGGCATTCTTATCCAACAACAGTGCCTGACGTCACAAATGCGCTTCTGGAAAAATTCTTAAACATTCCCATAGACACACTCCTAAACCATTTGGACAGCCTTCCTAGAAGAGTTGGAGCTGTTATAGCTGCAAAAGGTGGGCCAACTCAATATTGAACCCTACGGACTAAGACTGGGATGCCATTAAAATTCATGTGCGTGTAAAGGCAGGCGTCCCAATACTTTTGGTAATATAGTGTATTTTGGTTGCCCTTTTATTGCCCTTTGTGTGCCTCATCTTTGAAAATAGTTGCTCACAAATATACGTAGGTGCTGCCACAAACTGATGACATGAATAAGCCTTGATTGTGAAGAGTGGATCATTTTTCTTTGGGAAGATAAAACTCACAAAAGTCCAGTAAAATTTTTCTTCAGCTGCATGCGTTTGCTCAGTTTAAAACATTCAATAGAAAAAAAAAAATCCCCCAAAAATCAACATTTTTAAGTAAGTTTACGATTTTGTGTTGGGCTGCATTCATAATCATCTTGGGCCACAGATGGACAAAACAGTTGTAAAGTTTGGAGAGCATTTTTAAAATTAAGAAGAATAGTTTTCTTGGCTTGAAAGCAAATGAGCCTAAATATAGTGAGAGAACAAGTGGTTTAGAATGCCCAAGCAACAAACTTCAGGGGTCTTCGGAGTCTGAAGACCCAAGTGAGTTTCCAGTACTTTAAACAACTTTTCCAGAGGATAATGATTCATGGAAAGGTCCAGAACCTATATAGCACATCCGCTGGTGTAGCACAATACCTTGGGCATCGGAGATGAGTCCCAAAACCCATACAGAATAGCTTAGCTGTGTGTAACGCAGGTGGTGAATGAATTTAAATGGTGTCAGCTTGTCCTTGGTGCTGATTACATCTTGAAACCAAGATGTAAGGTTAGTTATATAATGGAGCCATTTCTGGTAGGATTTATTAAATTGATCCTTTGCCTTGCAAACGTTTATAAAAAATTGTGGTACGTTTGGTGTGGCCAGAGTTGCACAACAAGTGGACAACTGCACTTTCAGTGTGCCAACTTGATTCCTAATGGTGTGATGTAGTAGGAGCTATTTGAAAAGAAATGTATCGGAATTATTATTTTTTTTTTACCTTGCGTGCCTCAAAGGATATAAAGATGTCTTTCTCAAAGAGCTGAGAGATATATACAATACCCCTACTGGACCACCAGGTGGTCACTGTGACCATCTAGTTCCATGAATCTGTGGTAGTTCCATAGAGGGGTTTGAAATGTTATGGATGAGTATTGAATGTGACAACTCAAAATTTTAGATATTTCCTCACTTTTAGTCCTGGAGACAATGGTCACCAGGACAAATACAGTATAGATGGTAAAGATCTCTAGTGTGGACACAGATAGCAATAAAAACCTGTCAGGGGTTCTACTGTAATCCTTCCCTTAGAGAAATATTGGGTTTTGGAGGTATGATTCTATCTTTTTTTTGGAGCTGAGAATGTAAATCATAATTTGTCTACATTAGCAACATTCCTTTGTAAGGAGTTCCTACTCGTTGGTGTTCATTCCTAAAATGTATTTGCCTCTAACAACCTATCAGAAATGTCCCTGCTTCAGTCTTACTAGTACAAGATGGCAGCATCTTCTCACCCACTGTATAGTGTAGTTTGTCTCTGAGGATGTTCTTGTTATTGGTAATCTTAGTCTTTTATTTATTCATTATCTAAATTTCTTTGCCATCAGCTCTAACTTCTTTCATCCAGTTTGGGTTTGATATAGGGCCCAAGTGACATCTTAGTTTGAATCCTTGGATTGCCTACTAGCTTCATCCCACTTCTGTATTTGCCAGGCTGGGTTTTACTTTGGTCTACCTGTGGTTATGATGTCTTAATTCCTGATATTACATCTGCTTGCCTGGTATTGACTTTTGGCTATTCACATCTATTCGTTTGGCCAAAAGGTCATGAAAATTTGATGGGGCACCATAGTACAACAAAACAATTAGATGCTTCCTGGAATGATGACTGCTATGGTCCCAGAGAGCTGTCCCAACCCCTACAATGTCTATTAATGCTCCCGGTTATGTGACATTCCTTGCTGTTAATCACTCTGTAATAAGTACCACCATATCCTCCTCCATGTCAAAAGGGACATTTTTTCCATTGGTCTAAGGACCAGCTTTTGTCGAAGGAACATGCTGGAAAACCAGAATCCGATCAGTCAATGGCTGTGAGCGTTGATTAGTGTGTTCTAGCGGTTCTTGTCAGAACACAAAGGCACAGCAGGAGAGATCACTGCAATAACATTGCTTAGTTAGAACAGCAATCTTTTAGGCTTTTCTTTTGTTTGGTTCGCTGGGTTGAATGAAAAAAAAAAATTGAATGTGTGTACCAGACTGTCATATCATTGGAAGGAATAGTGTCTCAAGGGCCAGATAAAGGCTAGCCAAGGACCACAGTTTGGAGACCACTGCTCTATAGGACCAAGAAAAAGACATTCCTTTTAGATTGCTGTGGACAATTTTTTTCTACAATTTTTTCTTCTACATGTTCCATAATTGTCCTTATCTGCGCTGGATTCTGTATGAGGAACTAATACAGGTAAATTGGTTGGTATTTACAAGGAGTAAAGTACAAATACCGCCAAAGTAATGATTTGTCTTATTGGCCATAAAGGAGCACTGATAACACTGGTGAATTTATAGGTTTCTGTTCTGCTAGAACCATACAATTTTTTTTTCTTTGAAGGTCATTTTAATAAAAAGCAAAGAATTCTGTCACAGGAAAATGTTGTTACCTGTTTGTGACTATCCTTTATAAGCTAAAATCCTAGTTTGCAGATTGGTACAAGGACGCTTAGTTTTATGACATATGTTTATGAGTGTCAAACATTCCCCATAATGGAAAATCTGACCTTTAACAAACTTGCCTACTGAGCACTTTCACCCCCTTCCTGCCAAGACCAATTTTCAGCTTTCAGTACTGTCACACTTTGAATGACAATTGCGTGGTCATGTAACACTGTACCCAAATGAATTTTTTATCATGTTTTCCCCACAAATTGAGATTTCTTTTGGTGGTATTTAATCACCCCTGTTTTTTTTTTTTTTTTTTTCGCAAAAAACAAAATAAAAAAGACTGGAAATTTAGAAAAACAAAAATATGTTTTTCTTAGTTTCTAACAGAAAATTTTGTAAATAAGTAATTTTTCTCCTTCACTGATGTGTCCTGAAGAGGCGGCACCGATGGGCACTGATATGCTGCCCTAATGGGCACTGATAGGCTGCACTGATAGGCACTGATGAGGCTGCACTGATAGGCACTGATGAGGCCGCACTGATGGGCACTGATGAGGAGGCACTAATATGCAGCACTGATGGGCACTGATAGGTGGCACTGATGGGCACTGATAGGCATCCCTGATATGCAGCACTGATATGCAGCACTGATAGGCGGCACTGATGGGCACTGATAGGCAGCACTGGAACAGGAAAAGGTTTACCACACTCACAGGTTTGAAGCAAAAGTGAAGACTTTATTAAAGATAAAAATCATCAGACAACATCATAGACATCATGACATAAGTGCAGACTTGGCACAGATTAACGCATTTCATGATTTGGAATTCTCTTAGTCAGCTTAGGCAGCACTTATGGGCAATGATAGGTGGCACTGATGGGCAGCACTGATGGGCGGCACTGATAGGCGGCACTAATGGACACTGATGGGCGGCACTGATGGGCACTGATGGGTGGCACTGATGGGCAGGCACTGATGGGTGGCACTGATGGCAGGCACTGATGGGTGGCACTGATGGGCAGGCACTGATGGGCGCTGAAGTTTGTGAGTTTGTGTGTTTACCGTCTGCTACGAATATGCTGCACCATTCCCACATGCATATCACACGGGCCTCCTGTGGGTGTACAAGATAGTTAGGAAGGGGTGTGTATGACTATTAAATGAAAATGTGGTAATACCCTGAATGGAAAAAAGTATAAGCTCATTGTAACGTAATGTTGCATAATGTAGCATCTGTGAGTTCCACATTTCCATTTCACATTGTCAGATGTCTTCAGAAAAGGATCAGTATGGGCATCTCCTATATCTTTTTCCCTACAGGTCTCCTATAAATTCCAGCTAACTTTCAGCCTTCAATAACATCCATTGTTTCTGTTTGTCCTTCAGTTACAGGGCACTGCTTCTGTCCTGGGAGGTAAGCTGGAACGCCGTTGGTATAGCAGCCTGCTTGGCAAACGGTAATAAGGTCAGTGATTTCTCTTATGTGGCACTTTCACCTCCAACAAAAGACTCGGAATGGACACCTCCAGTGGACCAATCCTCGATTGTCATCATCTACTCTTCCCCCAAATCAGAGACACCACTATACCAGATGGAACGCTACCTGGATTACTGCAGCAGCAAAAAGGGTTGGTTAATACTGTCTATGCTGATAAGTGATATGTTAATGAACTTACAGAGGAAATAAAGGAGAAAAATAAAAGGTGCAGCTGAAATTGGGAAGGGCTGGCAAACTTTGGCTGGTTGTAGGTGGAAAGTACCAAGGTTGCTAATTCATCTCTTTAAAGGGTTATTGTAGTATTGCACAAAACCTGACCCCCTACCCCCTGGTTTTCATGATTAAATTATGCAACACAAAAGCAGACTTTGGACGCAGGTAAATTCAACTTTACACTGCCTTGACTGCCCAGGTCCAGAGGCAGTGTCTACACCAGGGGTCTTCAAACTATGGCCCTACAGTTGTTTGGGAGCTACGATTCCCATAATGCCTAGTCATGTCTGTAAATGTCAGAGTTTTACAATGCCTCATGGGACATGTAGTTCCACCACAGCTGGAGGGCCGTAGTTTGAAGATCCCTGGTCTACACCCTCCTGTACTTCTAAGTCCTCTGGAATTGACATGTGCACTGGGCTTAGCCTTAGAACATGGACACCATAGGACATAAACACTAGACCTGCAATAGACATGGACCTGTCTGTACTTTCTAGTTTGATGAAATGGAAGCAGATGATGGAGATGACATACTATTTTTTTCACTGTGACCCTCTGCCTGCTTATTAATTGCAAATATTCAGTAATTCACAAAAGTGAGTGCACCCCTCACATTTTTGTAAATATTTTATAAAATCTTTTCATGTGACAACACTGAAGAAATGACACTTTGCTACAATGTAAAGTAGTGAGTGTACAGCTTGTATAACAGTGTAAATTTGCTGTCCCCTCAAAATAACTCAACACACAGCCATTAATGTCTAAACCGCTGGCAACAAAAGTGAGTACACCCCTAAGTGAAAATGTCCAAATTGGTCCCAATTAGCCATTTTCCCTCCCCAGTGTCATGTGACTTGTTAGTGTTACAAGGTCTTAGGCGTGAATGGGGAGCAGGTGTGTTAAATTTGGTGTTATCACTCTCACTCTCTCATACTGGTCACTGGAAGTTCAACATGGCACCTCATGGCAAAGAACTCTCTGAGGATTTGAAAAAAAGAATTGTTCCTTTACATAAAGATGGCCTAGGCTATGAAAGGATTGTCAAGACCCTGAATCTGAGCTGCAGTATGGTAGCCAAGACCATACAGCATTTTAACAGGACAGGTTCCACTCAGAACAGGCCTCGCCATGGTCGACCAAAGAAGTTGAGTGCACGTGCTCAGCGTCATATCCAGAGGTGGTCTGTGGGAAATAGATGTATGAGTGCTTCCAGCATTGCTGCAGAGGTTATAGGGGTGGGGGGTCAGCCTGTTAGTGCTCAGACCATACATCACACACTGCATCAAAATGGTCTGTATGGCTGCCATCCCAGAAGGAAGCCTCCTCTAAAGATGATGCACAAGAAAGCCAGCAAACAGTTTGCTGAAGACAAGCAGACTATGGACATGGATTACTGGAGGCATGTTCTGTGGTCTGATGAGACCAAAAATAAACTTATTTGGTTCAGATGGTGTCAAGCGTGTGTGGTGGTAACCAGGTGAGGAGTACAAAGACAAGTGTGTCTTGCTTACAGACAAGCATGGTGGTGGGAGTGTCATGGTCTGGGGCTGCATGAGTGCTGCCAGCACTGGGGAGCTACAGTTCATTGAGGGAACCATGAATGCCAACATGTACTGTGACATACTGAAGCAGAGCATGATCCTCTCCGTTCGGAGACTGGGCCGCAGGCAATATTCCAACATAATAACTACCCCAAACACACTTCCAAGACCACCACTGCCTTGCTAAAGAATCCAAGGGTAAAGGTGATGGACTGCCCAAGCATGTCTCCAGACCTGAACCCTATTGAGCATCTGTGGGGCATCCTCAAATGGAAGGTGAAGGAGCGCAAGGTCTCCAATATCCACCAGCCCCGTGATGTCGTCATGGAGGAGTGGAAGAGGACTCCAGTGGCAACCTGTGAAGCTCTGGTGAACTCCATGCCCAAGAGGGTTAAGGCAGTGCTGGAAAATAATGGTGGCCACACAAATGTTGACACTTTGGGCCCAATTTGGACATTTTCACTTAGGGGTGTACTCACTTTTGTTGCCAGCGGTTTGGACATTAATGGCTGTGTGTTATTTTGAGGGGGCAGCAAATTTACACTGTTATACAAGCTGTACACTCACTACTTTACATTGTAGCAAAGTATCATTTCTTCAGTGTTGTCACATGAAAAGATAGAATAAAATATTTACAAAAATGTGAGGGGTGTACTCACTTTTTTGAGATACTGTATATACATTGTACAAGTATGATGGATAATTAGGTCCACTCATTGAAAGAAAATAGAGACACAATACGCAATGCGTGGCACCACATCCAGATTATATGAACAAAAGGAGAGAAAAATTAGAAGGCGGTCTTTTAAGGCTGCCACTGTATTCCCAATGGGAAAAGAGAAGTACTCAAGGGTATAGATAAAATATCAAAATGTATTAAAAAACATCATAAAAACATGTCACAAAGGATAAGTGCATGGGTATGCTGTGGTATGTACATTCTCCCATATATGACAAATATGTCTGCACAGGGAAACCTGTATGGATGGCCTCTGGAATAGTGAATATGCTGTCATAACAGGAATCTTCTATCTGAAGGCCAGCCGACGGGATCACAATGCCAGCACCAATGGAATACTCTGCATTTCGCCAATAGCTTCCTCAGGAGATGCTATTGGTACTCATGTGTTTGATTTCATACCAATAGGATCTCCTGAGGAAGCTATTGGCGAAACGCGTAGAGATTCATTGCTGCTGGCATTGTCAATCCCATCGGCTGGCCTTCAGATTTCTGTTATGACAGCATATTCACTATTCCAGAGGCCACCCGTACAGGTTTTCCTGTCCAGCCATATTTGTCATATATGGGAGAATGTACATACCATGGCATACCCATGCGCTTATCCTTGTGACATGTTTTTATGATGATATTTAATACATTTTGATATTTTATCTATACTCTTGAATACTTCTGTTTCCCCATTGGGATTACAGTGGCAGCATTAAAAGTCCGCCTTCCAATTTTTCTCTCTTTAGGTCAACTCATTGCCTTGCTCTGTGCTCCTCACATCATGCATCAGCCAACAGAAACTGATTGAAGACCCTCTTTCAAAATTGAATAGAGGCTCATGATCAAACCATGGTGCAAATTATACATCCAGGACATAAAAATAATGGCTTTGATATGGTGTTAAACCTAGAGCCAGCCCAACAGCTGTCAATGTTTTTAAACAAGTTAGGCGCAAGAAAATGAACGATCCCTGTAAGGATCGGCACCCCAATTACAGTACTCTTGTCAAAGTCAAATGACCACAAGATCACTGTATAAAGGACCAGTATTTTGTATAGCAATGTTCAGTGTCCTTAAGCATTAAAAACGTTGCTAGATGAAGATCATGGCTTTGAATGTCATTTTTGTTTTTGTATCACATCGGCTAGGGACACAAAAAGTGATTGTGGTGATTGGAGAAGAAGATGATATACAGAAGTGGAAGGATAAGTGGGAAGAAAAACAATTTTCCAAAACTCTTGATCAGTTCAGATTTTCACGGGCAGAGCTGGACTGTATCACCAGGAAAGATATTGTTGAAGAGATGCTGGAAAAAATAGAAAAGTTGAGAAAATCCCTGATCAGTCCAACAGGTAAGTGAGGATTTGTTGGTCAAAGTGTAAATAGCTGAGAAAGTAGACATGTGTAATTTGTTTCGTTCCAAATTATTTTTTTTTAACTAATTTCAAGAAATTTGATAATTCGGAAACCGAATTAAAATGAAAACCAATTCGAAATATTCATAAATTCGTATATTCGAAAATTTGGAAAATCGGAAATTTGAAAATCTGAAATAATAACTAACTATTAAATTATAGGTATTGGAATTTCCTTTCAAATTTGGCTGTTAGTGAACGTAACGAATGTGGATTTATTCGAAGTTACCAATTATCCAAAATAACGAATGCCGTATCTAAATGAATGTAGCGTAATGAATTAATAATAAATAGCAATAATAATACTTTTTTTATAAATTATTTATTATTAATTCATTCCGTTCCATTTGTTTAGAAATAAATAAACAAATGGAACAAAACTAAATAATAATAAATAATAATACTTTTTATTATTATTGTTATTTATTATTAATTTGTTAAGTTCCATTTGTTTAGATACGGCATTCATTACTTTGGATAGTTTGTAACTTCGGATAAATTTGTTTTCGTTACGTTCACAAACAGCCAAATTTGAAAGGAAATTCCAATACCTATCATTTAATAGTTAGTTATTATTAGTTAGTTAGTTATTCTTTAGAATTTTTGTTGTTATTTTCGGATTTTTTGGATGTGGATTTTCTAATTTACAAATTTACAATTTTTTCAAAAATTTACGAATTCATGAATTTCCGAATTTTCGAATTGGTATCATAACCAATGACGCGAAAAAAAAAAAGGAAACGAATGAAACAAATGAAAATGAACACATTTTTAGGCAGTGTACACGTGTATGGGAAAGGTTTTGTGTAAAGCAAATTAAGAGCTATCAAGATAAAATGGCATCATATGGATCTGCTTAGCTGCTTGCGGACCGCCCCACACAGAGGTGGCCGTTCTGTACCAGATCACGTACCTAGTATGTGATCTGATACTTCCGGGTCTGGGGCGCGGGCCGCCGGCGACCTCCTCCCACTGTGTTAGGACACAGTAGGAGCCAATCAGCGGGTCCAGCAAACTCGATGTCCACTGGGACCCGACGATCATTCTAGACACAGGCAGAACGGCAGTCTGTCTACGTAAACAAGGCAGACCTCCATCCATGTGAGAGGGGAATGTACTGATCCTGCGTTTCTGCTAAGCAAGAACACAAATCGTTACCTTCCCCCAGTCAAAGCACCTCCCCAAAAGTTAGTAAGCACTCCTAGGGAACACATTTAACACTTTGATCGCCCCCGATGTTCACCCCTTCCATGCCAGTGTCATTAGTACAGTGACAGTGCATATTTTTAGCACTGATCACTGTATTAGTGTCACTGGTTCCCAAAAAAACTGTCAGTTAGGTGTCCGATTTGTCCACCGCAATGTCGCAGTCCCGATATAAGTCTTTGATTGAGGCCATTACTGGTAAAAATAAATAAATAAAAATGTCCCATAGTCTGTAGATGCTATAACTCTTTCGCAAACCAATCAATATACACTTATTGGGATTTTGTTTGTTTGTTTGTAAGTGACATTTGGAGGCAGAATCAGCCAAATCTGGCTCATGTGTTTACTATCACACACACACATTGGGGCTGTAGTTGACCACAACCATCAGCAGAATCACAGCGTAAATCATTGGCTGCGAGCCTGCTGACCAACTTGTGCTCTGTCCAAGCACAGCACGAGAAATCAGAAAGTTCCCCCCCGTGATGTACCTGTACATTTCGGGGGAACAGCAAAACTGACGACCAGCAATACATGTTAAACTGCTGGCCGGCAAGTGATGCACAATATTATGTTGCATTAATACACATGCATTAATGCAATGCATAGTATGAATCTGCCCTGAGTACTTGCTAGAAATTCTAGTACAGTGGAACTTTGGACTATGAGCATAATCCATTCCAGGAGAATGCTTGTAATCCAAAGCACTCGCATATCAAAGCGAGTTTCCCCATAGAAGTCAATGGAAACGAAAATAATTTGTTTCCGCATTGACTTCTATTGCATGCAATACCGCATGTAGCCAGAGGTGGGGGGGGGTGCCGGAGAGCCTTGAAAATACTCGGGGACTGCTCGGCTGAACTTGGAAAGCCTTGGAAAGGCACGGAAACACTCAGGAACCAAGTATTTCCGAGTGTTTCCGAGTGGTTCCGAGTATTTCCGAATGGCTCCGAACCGTTCAGAGTGTCAATGGCACCCCTGCACCTCTGGCCAAATGCGGTACTGCACACCCCATTAGCTTGAATTCTTGATAACTCGCAAACCGAGCCAGAATTTAAAAAACAATGGTTGCTCGTCTTTCAAAAAGCTCGTTAACCGCATTACTCGTTAACCAAGGTTCCACTGTATTTGGGAGATGCTGTAATATTCAGTTGGCTGCTCTGCCTCCTCACTTTGGCTGATACCAATAAAATACGTTTCTTGTTACATTCTACATTCTTTAGTTGAGCCTCCCGTAATAATGGGCCTTCACCTCATGCCTATACATTAGTATATTGCTCTAACAAGCCTAGAAAAATAAAATGCAAGCTGAAGTGTTCCATGTGCCAAGGCTGCTAATATACTGTTAAAATATTATACCGAGAATAGTGTTGGACCTTCTTGCAAAAAAAAATAAAAGACACTGCCGTTTCTGCATATATACTGTAGTCAAGGTAATCCTCTACTGGACCTTCAACTGGTCTAGTTGAGATATGAGGAAAGCGATGTGATTCTGATTTCCGGAGGCAGTGGGCCTGGTCAAGGCATTGGTAGATGCAGGAACTTTCTCTTACACTGATCTTCTCTTACTAACAGGTCTTCAAGAGAAACCAAGTGGAAATAAGGTAAGAGATTCCTTCATAACAGTAAGTTCTTCACTAAAGAGAGATATGCCAATAATTATTATTAAAGAGGAACTTCAGTCATTTTTTCATCTTTCCATCCTTTAAATCTTCTGCCCTTGTTGTTGTTTTAACTTTGGATAGTAAAACTTTTTTTTCTCAGTAAATCCCTTATACACAAAATTGGAAGCTAAGAGAGTGGGACTTTGAGTTCCACTCTCTTAGCTTCCAATTTTGCATCTAAATTATAGGGACATTGGCACATTTTTATAAGTACCTACAGTGTCACCCTGGTCTAAGGTACTTTATTAACTAGGACCCTCCTTCTTCTCAATAAATCCCTTATACAGCCCATTTCCCGTTTCTTGTCTGGTCATTATCCTAGGCTTATGACATCATGCACAGCTCTATCTCTGACTCTCATGAGAGTTTGCCAGGAAGGGAGGGGGGGATGAGTCATAAGAGGGCTAATGGGAGCTGCAGAGCTGGAGGTGTGCCTCTGTGTGGGTCTGTGAAAATCCAGGAAGTGAACAGGCAGCAGCTTCAGCTGCCCACAGTTAAAATGGATGCAACCAGACTCAGTGGAGGGAGATTTCTGCAGCATATTTGGCAAGTACAGAAAATATATATAACATAATATGCAAAGTGGTTGGAGGGAAGCTTCAGAAATGGCAAAGATGTTTTTATTCCAAATTATGTGAGCGGACTGCAGTTCCTCTTTAAGTATTATTTATTTCATTTATTTCTGTACTTTTACTTTAGGAAGTGAAGCAAGTGCCACAAATAACCGAGAAAACTAAAAAGGACAAACAAGATAAGATGAATAAGCAACAATCAAATAAACATAACAAGGACAACATGACGAAAAATCAACAATTACAGAAAGGACCTCCATCAAACAATACAACACAAGTAGAAAGGCATGGAGAAATGAATCAGGCCATCCGCATTCTGTCCTGGCCAAAGACCGACAGTCATTGGCTGCTGACACTTTTGCGGTCTCCATATTTCAGGGAAACAGTGAAGGATGTGGAGACCATCAACGTGACTGGAAGTGAACTTGAGAAAATCACAGAACAGACCTCATCTGTCACCACATACATTTTTTATTTTACCAAGGAAAGCCTGAAATTATTTAATTCTCAGCTACACAACAGTGTGAAGCTTCTGTCTAATTTTGGTAAGTAAACATCCAACTATACAATGGGCTCTTCATATACTGTAGCTATACCAGTTTGAGGACATGAAGACGTTTCATCTATTGGCTGTTGAGGGAGAAATTTCCAGTATTTTACACAAAATATGTTCTTACAACTCTAGATCCAACCCAGGGCAACCAGCTGCTTCATCTTTAAAGCAGAGTTACAGCCATTTATTGAACTGTGCACCCAAAGCCTTTGATTTATAGACCAAATACATCTTAAATATAGAGCCATTTATCCAACTGTCCATCCAGAGCCTCTGGTTTATAGACCGGATACATCCACGATATAGAGCTATATATCCAAATGTCCATCCAGAGCCTCTGGTTTATAGACCAGATACATACAAATATAGTTATGTATCCAAATGTCCATCCAGAGCCTCTGGTTTATAGACCAGATACATACAAATATAGTTATGTATCCAAATGTCCATCCAGAGCCTCTGGTTTATAGACCAGATACATACAAATATAGTTATGTATCCAAATGTCCATCCAGAGCCTCTGGTTTATAGACCAGATACATACAAATATAGAGCTATGTATCCAACTGTCCATCTAGAGCCTCTGGTTTATAGACAGATACATCCTAAATATAGAACGATTTACCCAACTGTCCATCAAGAGCTTCTGGTTTATAGACCGGATACATTCTAAATATAGAGCCATTTGTCCAACTGTCCATCCAGAGCCTCTGGTTTATAGACCGGATACATCCACAATATAAAACCATTTTTCCAACTGTCCATCCAGAGCCTCTGGTTTATAGACTGGATAAATCCTAAATATAGAGCCATTTATCCAACTGTCCATCCAGAGCCTCTGGTTTATAGACCAGATGCATCCTAAATATAGAGCCATGTATCCAACTGTGCATCCAGAGCCTCTGGTTTATAGACCGGATACATCCTAAATATAGAGCCATTTATCCAACTGTCAATCCATAGCCTCTGGTTTATAGACCGGATATATCCTAAATATAGAGCCATTTATCCAACTGTCCATCCATAGCCTCTGGTTTATAGACCGGATACATCCTAAATATAGAGCCATTTATCCAACTGTCCATCCAGAGCCTCTGGTTTATAGACCGGATACATCCTAAATATAGAACCATTTATCCAACTGTCCATCCAGAGCCTCTGGTTTATAGACCAGATACATCCTAAATATAGAACCATTTATCCAACTGTCCATCCAGAGCCTCTGGTTTATAAACCTCCTAAATATAGAGCAATTTATCTAACTGTACATCCAAAGCCTCTGGTTTATAGACCAGATATAGTATAAATATAGAGCTGTTTATCCAATTGCCCTTGTAGAAACACTGGAATTTATTTATAACCAGTGGTGGAACTATCAGGGTCACAAAGCTCACATTTGCGACCGGGTCCTGGAGTTTTGCCACTATGGGGAGGGGGCCCAAGAGCCTTGACTGTGGCCCCCTAGTGGCTGCAAGGCTCTGAGCTGCATGTCTCTTTCTCTCACAGCCCAGAGCCAGTGCTGACAGTTCCCTCCCCCTACACGGATGGGAGAGGAGGGAGAGAGAGCTGATCAGCTTCTTCTCCTCCCATCCCTCTCCTCCTGTGTCTGTCCCGCCCACACTCCCCAGCAGTGCTATGCATCTGAGGAGGGGGAGTGTGGGCAGGAAGTTTGAAGTCCAGCTGCCAGATGAGGAAAGGTGCCAATGCTTGAGTGAGCTCTCCATCCGTCCACTGTGAGTAAAGTCTCCCCCCTCCCTCCCTTCACTCTCCTGCCCCCCCAGTGAGTAAACTATTGTAAGAGGGACTCCAATGTAAGGGGTGCTCTGTGGACTCTATGTGATGACGTA
The DNA here is from genome assembly GCA_037953035.1 of Aquarana catesbeiana. NCBI lineage: Eukaryota > Metazoa > Chordata > Amphibia > Anura > Ranidae > Aquarana > Aquarana catesbeiana. The sequence continues at coordinate 6,448,465 of JBBHAA010000512.1, read as the reverse complement.
AGGGGGGCTTTGGTGAGCAGAGACCGCCTCACATCAGAGTTCCCACAGCATTCCCCCTTACATCAGACCCCCCCACTTAAATCAGGGTTCCCTTTACATTCCAGAGTCCATAGAGATCCCCCTTAGTGTAAGTGGAAATTCTGCAGACTCTGATGTAAGGCACGGCTCTGCGGAATCTTATGTAAGGGGAGCTCTGCAGACTCTGTTGTAGGTGGGCTTTGTGGACGTCGATGTAAAGGGGAATGCTGGGATCTCTGATGTAGAGGACAACTCTGATGTAGGGAGAGGCTCTGGGAACCCTGATTAAAGGGGAGTGCTGGGAACACTGATGTAAGTGGGGGCTCTGGTTACCAGAGTCTGCAGCATTCCTTCTCACATCAGAGTTCCCTCCTTACATCAGAGTTCTCAGTGTTCCCCCTTAAATTAAAGTCCCCAGAGTTCTCCCTTACACCAGAGTCTGCAGAGTTGCCCCTTACACTGTAAGGGAACTCTGCGAGTTCAGATGTAAGGGGAATTCTGCAGATTCAGATGTAAAGGGGAACTCTTTGGATTCAGATGTAAAAGGGAACTCTGAAGATTTAAGTGTATGTGGAAGCTCTGTGGATTCAGATGTAAAGTAGATCTCTGTGGATTCAGATGTAAAGTAGATCTCTGTGGATTCAGATGTAAAGGGGAACTCTGTGGATTCAGATGTAAAGGGGAACTCTGTGGATTCAGATGTAAAGGGGAACTCTGTGGACTCTGATGTAAGGGGGGAATCTAACATGCTATCTTCTGAGGGTTCCCCTTGTCCTGTAGAAGTGGTAAATATTCAGGAAATGTGTAGGCACATGGGATACCCTGTTGTAATTATATACAACATATATGAGCCACTATTTGGCGCATTTGACCTATGTTCCTATTATACATTTATACGCAGTCACGTAGGTTTATATATGTATCCTAAATAATGTCTAAACATCAACTTGTGGGGTTTGCAGATTAGCATTCCCTGTTTTTTAAGGGTTTGTTTTTTGTGATGTGTAAGTAATACATTTGATTTATTTTTTAAATTTTTGAGTCAAAGTTTTTCTTGATTGCGTGTGTTGAACCTTTTTTTACTTTGGTGGTGTATCAACACAGCGATTGAATAGGAGCAAAGAACAGAAGATCATCAGTCCATAAATGGTTTTTGAAAATATTCCATGTAATAATCTTACTGTAACTGTTTTTTTTTTTTTTTGCAGAAAATAAGAAAATAATTGTAGTGATAGATAATCTGGAGAATAAATACGATGAGCAAGAAGCTACAAAACTCTACCACAAATTACCTATCAGCAGCCTTTCCAAACACCTTTTTCTTTTTTGGAAGAGGGAGAAAGAGACGGATTATCTGACACATCTCACCAAGAACCAACAGGTCGCCGAAAAAGCTGAACAAAAAATGAAACAGTTCCAAAATCTGATAAATGAGAGAAGTAAGAATTTCTGAATCATCACCGTCTTCCTCTGTCTAGAAGTTGTTGAATTATTTTTAAATGTTTAACCACTTGCCGACCAGCCGCCGCAGTTTTACTGCGGCAGAATGGTATGGCTGGGCGAAGTAACATAACATGTGACCACTAGGGACGCGCCACGCCACCGGGGACGCGCACGCGCCGGCTGCGCGCCCCCCCCGAGCCGATGCGACATGGAGAACCGGGATCTGTGTGTGTAAACACACAGTTTCCGGTTCTCTGCGTAAAGAAGTGACAGATCATCTGTTCATACAGAGTATGAACAGCGATCTATCTCTTCCCCTACACAGTCCCCTCCCCCCTTCAGTTAGAACACACACTGAGGGAACACAATTAACCCCTTGATCACCCCCTAGTGTTAACACCTTCATTGCCAGTGACATTTTTACAGTAATCAATGCATTTTTATAGCACTGATCGCTGTATTAATTCCAGTGGTCCCAAAAATGTGTCAAAAGTGTCCGATGTGTCCGCCATAATGTCGCAGTCACGATAAAAATCGCAGATCGCCGCCATTACTAGTAAAAAAAAAAATATATAATAAAAATGCTATAAATCTATCCCCTATTTTGTAGATGCTATAACTTTTGCGCAAACCAATCAATATACACTTATTGCAATTTTTTTTTACCAAAAATATGTAGAAGAATACATATCGACCTAAACTGAGGAAAAACAATGTTTTTTTTTATATATTTTTGGGGGATATTTTTTATAGCAAAAAGTAAAAAATATTGCATTTTTTTCAAAATTGTGGCTCGTTTTTTGTTTATAGCGCAAAAAAAAAAAAAACGCAGAGGTGATCAAATACCACCAAAAGAAAGCTCTATTTGTGGGGAAAAAAAGGACATCAATTTTGTTTGTGTGCAATGTCGCACGACCGCGCAATTGTCAGTTAAAGCGTCGCAGTGCCGAATCGCAAAAAAGTGCTCTGGTCAGGAAGGGGAATTAAAAACTTCTGGGGCTGAAGCGGTTTATGAAAGAAATAAACTGTATAATGCACACATTAGCCACTTCAGCTCCTGAAGATTTTACTCCTTTCATGACCAAGGCATTTTTTGCTATTGGGCACTGAGCTACTTTAATTGGCGATTGCGCGGTCATGCAATGCTGTACCCAAACTAAATTGATATCATTTTTTTGCCACAAATAGAGCTTTCTTTTGGTGGTATTTAATCACAACTGTGTTTTTTTATTTTTTGCAATATAAATGAAAAAAAGACCAAAAATTTTGAAAAAAAAAAAAAAACACAATATTTTCTACTTTCTGGTATAAAACATATCCGATAAAAAAAATAAGAAAATCAAATGTTTTCATAAATTCTGTCCAAAATTTTGTCCAAAATGTATTCTGCTACATGGGAGAGAAGGTATTTTGCCCATCATCTAGAAAATAAAGCACCATATCCCTTAGAAATATTTAAGAAATTAGGAAAGGTATATGGTATTTTTAGGGTGCTAAATTAGAACAAAATAGTTTTATAAAAAGTAGAAATTTATTCAAGCAATAAAAACAGACGTACAAAAATAGATATTGATATTACAGTACTTATACATGTGCTGACTGATTTCATCTCTACATGTTTCGCCTTGATAATTGGCTTCTTCGGGAGATTTAATTAATATCAGGCACAATGAACACTAGAAATAAACAGATTTTTCTTTTTTTTTTTATTTCTGTTTATTTCTAGTGCTCATTGTGCCTGATATCAATTAAATCTCCTGAAGAAGCCAATTATCAAGGCGAAACATGTAGAGATGAAATCAGTCAGCACATGTATCAGTACAGTAATATCAATATCTATTTTTGTATGTCTGTTTTTATTGCTTGAATAAATTTCTACTTTTTATAAAACTATTTTGTTCTAATTTAGCACCTTAAAAATACCATATACCTAATTTCTTAAATATTCTGCTACATGTTTTGGGTTTTAAACAAATCCCAATAAGTGCATATTGATTGGTTTGCGTGAAAGTTATAGTTTGTCAAAAGTATGGGATATATACTGAAATCTTTATTTTTAATTATTTTTTTTATGCTACTAATGGGGGCGATCAATGGCGACTTATAATGGGATATTGCGGCCGACAATCTGACACTAACTGACCCTGGGTAGGAACTGACCCACTAGTTACTGCCATGTCTAGTATAAATAAATAAATAAATAAATAAATAAATACAAATTCCAGTAAACTGTATATAACATGGTTTGTAGATGCTATAACTTTCATTCCAACTTTCAAAACCAATTAATATACACTTATTGAGATTTTATATAATTTTATATAAGATAGATATATAAGATAGATTTTATATAAGACATGTAGCAGAATACATTTTGACATAAATTTGTGAAGAAATTTGATTTTGTTTACATTTTTTATTGGATATGTTTTATAACAGAAAGTAAAGAATATGTGTTTTTTTTTCAAAATTTTTTTTTTCGTTTATATAATAAAAAATAAAATACCCAGTGGTGTTTAAATACTGCCAAAAGAAATTTCTATTTGGTGGTATGCTTTGTATTAGAAAGACTATTGAATAATTGAAAAACACCACTTTAATCTATAAGGTTTATTAATTTTTTTCCAATCTGTTTTAATCTCACAGTTGGGGGACCTGATACACCATGGCCGGTAAGTTTTTAAAATATAATCTTTTTTATATACAGTGTAAGCATTTTGTTTGCTGGGTCTCTGCGTTCCAATCACCTTTCATAACTTTAGACCCTGCTAGGCAAAATGACTGTTCCGCTTTAAGGGCTCATGCATATGAATGCATTTATGTGTATCCCTTTAAGAATTCAACATATTTTTAAGGGGGGCTCATGCAAAAAAAACAGCAGGAGGTCACCCCCAAATTCTATAAGGCGGGAACCCCATGCAAAAATCAAGAGAAAGCCTGAGGTCCACTCAAAAAATCCATATTAGACCTTTATCTGAGCATGCTGCCTGACAGGCCAGGAAAGGGGGTGTTTGCGAGTAACGCGGTTAACGAGCGTTTTCCAAAACGAGCACTGTATTTCTAAGAACCCTACCTTGGTTTGCGAGTGTTGTCTCGCAAAACAAGCAGGATTCAGGCCAAAAGCAGTGTGCAATACCGCTTTCGTCCTGAGGTAGGGGGCGCCAGAGCCGAACAGCGCCAATCGTCGGCGTTTGGAAATGCACGGAAACGCCCAAGGACAGTTCGGCTGACCTCGGCAAACCTCGGAAAGGCTCTGAGTCTTTCTGAGGTTTGCTGAGTCTTTCCGAGATTTGCCAAGGTCAGCCGAAGCGTGCTCGGGCCTTTTCGGCCGTTTCCGAAGCTCTCCGGCGCCCCCTCGCCTGTGGCCGCATACGGTATTGCATCCCACTGAAGTCAATGCGTAACTAATTATTTTCATTTCCATTGACTTCAATGGGAAAACTCGCTTTGATATGCGAGTACATTGGATTACGAGCATACTCCTGGAATGGACTATGCTAGTAATCCAAGGTTCCATTGTACATGCACTCAATGTGGGGGGTTACCTTGCCAGGGGGGGAACTCCTTGGCAAGGCAGTTTGTCCTCATGTCTTCTTGTCGATGAGGACAAGAGCATCTTCCCCACAACCCTGACTCGCTGGTTGTGAGCATCTGAGGGTCTACTTATTGGAATCTGGAAGCCCTCTTTAACAATAAAAACAAAAGTCCTACGATGTATGTCCATCATCAATCATGTTGTCCAGCAATGTAGATGTCTGATGCCAACTCTCATCCTGATGACTTCTTGCCCTCTACTGACAGCTCCGGTGGATAACAGTAAAGTCTCCCGGGTAATAACATTGACCATAAATGGCCATAACCATATTTGGTCAATGTTGTCACAGGGACCCAAAGCTCAGCTCTGGTATGAATTTTGGAACTCCACACAAAAAATAAAAAAAAAGAAAGCATGAGGTACCCCCTCCCCCCGAAAAAATTCACATCAGACCTTTATCTGTGCATGTAGCTTGGCAGGCCAGGAAAGGGGAGGATGAGGGTGTGACCCCCTCCTGAACAATACCAGGCCACATGCCCTGACTGTTGGGGGGGTACTTTGCCAGTGGTGCCCCTTGCAAACCATCTTGTCCCCATGTTGAAGAGGACAAGAACCTGTCATATTTAGGCAACAATGTCACCCCCTATCCCCACTCCTTTGCTTTTGCAGCTGGGAATCACTCAGCTAATCCCTATTCTTTGACAATCACGCGCCATTTCAAGCCCATTGCACTCTTACAAACCACCAAAAAACTGATTGCTTGAAAAACCTTGCGGTGTAAAAAATGTTCTACTCTGTGGTCACCATGGTTAAACCATCCTAAGTGCATAGTTACCCCTTGCTGACCTAATACATCCTTTTTCCTTTGATGACTGGTCGCAATTACCTGTTGTAATCTTTTTGATTGCTGTGTTGTATCTCTATACCCTTCCCATCCCCCTTTACACTTCATATCACTTTCCCTCCCAATTCCTCCTTCTTCCTCTTCACACTAACTCCTCATTTATATCATTGGAGCAACTCTCCTATGTACTGCTGCAATGTCTTATGACTTATAAGGGTTGTCTACAGGCTACTTACATATCCTGTTGACTTCTAGACCATGCTCTAACTGTAGTTTCATTGCACATGTCTTCTCCTTTTCTGTATGTGGATTTAAATCTAAAATAAAAAAATCTATTGAATTAGAAAAAAAAAAAACATTAAAAAATCTCAATTTTACTTCCCATATTGACTCCAATAAATTTTTTCAAAGTGGTGTCCAAAATGTCCCAATTTTATCAAAAATTTGAAAAGACTTTAAATTTCGCTCATCCCAAATCATTATTATTTATCTTATACTTTTCAAAAATCTATATATCTTCTCTTAACCACACCATAGAATATGGTGTAATTTATGATTGTTCTCAGGTTCAGAAGGTCCATGTCTGATGTTTAACCCAAAATGTATCTCTGTAGGGACCTAGGACTGTCGGGATCTTCTCCAGATCTGCAAAAGAGGACTATGAATGGTTGGAGAAACTGCTGAAATCACCAAAATGTCAGGATTTTGTAAAAGATGTCAGACCGTTTTATATATCTAACAAAGGATATGAAGATTTTTATAAAGAGGTCATTAATTGCACCTTTGGGATCCTGTATCACACCAAGAACAGAGGGAGAGTCAATATCACTGATGTCACAGACTCCTTGTATGACATGGAAATAGAATATATGTCATCTGCACTTGGTAAATAGTCACATGTAACCAGTGGTAAAGTCTTCGACTGAACAAATTTAATTTGACCCTTAAGGTAAAATTTTTTAAGTGTGTCTTCTAAGCAATGCATGCTTTGGAATACCAGGACAAGACACAGGACAGATATTGGCTATGAAATGTAGAATAGAAAAATTAGAGGTTAAAAAAATTATGCAAAGCCAGGGATTTTTTTTTTCAGCGGGAACGTGGGGGAACGCAGTTCCGGCACCTTCTGCACTGAATGTATGTAATGGCAAAGGGTGCTGGGGTGTGCTGGAGGCTGGGAGATCTATTGTTGATGGGAAGGGTCTATTGTTGTTGGCTACTGGAGGGTCCATTGATGCTGGCTGATGGGGGGTCTATCGTTGCTGGGGGCCAATTGTTGCTGGGAGGGATCTACTGATGAGAGAGGGGTTTATTGTTGCTGGCTGCTGGAGGGTCTATTGATGCTGGCTTCTGGGAGATCTGTTGTTGCTGACAGGGGTCTACTGTTGCTGGGGTGGATCTGTTGTTACTAGGGTGGATCTTTTGTTACTGGAGGGTCATTTTGTTGCGGGGGTCTATTGTTGAAAGAAGGGTATATATCTTAATGCTTATTAATAAAATCTATACAAATTACTTAGCACCACAAAATGATACTTGGTTCTGTATTCTCTAAAAAGGTCCGTACTGGAAGGTGGGTAGAGGATGGAACCAAGGGGCGGTGCTCAGAGTTGGATAGGGGCCGAAGACAAGGGGTGACTTGAAAAGGGGAGTTCCTGAACCTATTCTCTGAGAAAAAAAGCCCTGTGCAAAGTAATATTTAATCTATAAATTGTCTTACACATCTCAGAACGTTGGGAGGCAGCATGTACTGTACATTTGTATAACTCATTATAGCAGAATTTACCCACCAACTTTACATGTATATGCAGCCAAAGCTTACTATACCAACATACATTACAAGAGTTTAATGCCCCATACACACAATAGGATTTTCCGACAAAAAAATCCATGAGATTTTTTCCAACGGATGTTGGCTCAAACTTGTCTTGCATACACACGGTCACACAAAGTTGGTCGGAAATTCCGAACGTCAAGAACGCGGTGACGTATGACACGTACGACGAGCCGAGAAAAATGAAGTTCAATAGCCAGTGCTGCTCTGCTGCTTGATTCCGAGCATGCGTGGCACTTTGTGCGTCAGAATTGTGTACACATGATGGGAATTTCCGACAACGGATTTTGTTGTCGGAAAATTTGAGAACCAGATCTCAAATTTTGTGTGACGGGAATCCCTATGAAAAATGTGTGATGAAGCCTACACACAGTCGGAATTTCCTACAACAAGGTCCTATCACACATTTTCCATCGGAAAATCCTATCGTGTGTACTGGGCATTATGGCAACCCAAGTTTTGTCCATGCAAAGAAAAGTAACAGGTTCACCTTACAGTGTATGTATTCATTCACTTTTTTGGGTTTTTTTTCTTGCTGTCTATGTCCTGTTGGGGAGATTTCCCTTAATTTCCTGTGTCAGAGATGCAAGAAAAAGTGGGAGGACAGTTGTCACATGAATAGTTGTCCCCACTTTTCCTCTCTATTCCAGTATTACAATTTTCCATCATGTTTTGTCCCAAAGACAATGGGCACCAGGACAAGTATAGAGGCTGAATGTACCCAGTGGGATACTAGAAAGCAATGACAATTTGATAGCGGAGACAATCCTCCCTACTCTAGAAAATGAAAAAAGAAAACACTTTTGGCTATATATACACTTTAATGTCCCCCCCACCCCAATCAAACATTACATATTCACCTTTCCTTCACTCAACCGCCACCTAGTTCAAGTACCAGGAGAAAAGAAAGACAGCCTCCTGTAAGCTCCATGTTGCTAACAGAAAGCTAGGGACTTCCTCCCACCCAGCCTAAATTCTAAAGCACTGGACAAATCACTAAGCACATTAGCACTTTCACATGGAACGTGTCACACGCTCCTCCATACTAGGAAGTGTGGAGTGTTTTTATTATTCTCAAGGACTGTCCCCTTCCCACGGCGTCCCTCTGTCCTCTTCCCACAGCTTCCCTCTGTCCTTCTCCCACGGCGTCCCTCTGTCCTCTTCCCACAGCTTCCCTCTGTCCTTCTCCCACGGTGTCCCTCTGTCCTCTTCCCACAGCGTCCTTCTGTCCTCTTCCCACAGCGTCCCTCTGTCCTTCTCCCATGGCGTCCCTCTGTCCTCCTCCCATGGCGTCCCTCTGTCCTCCTCCCACGGCGTCCCTCTATCTTCTTCCCATGGCATCCCTCTGTCCTCCTCCCATGGCATCGCTCTGTCCTCCTCCCACGGCGTCCCTCTATCTTCTTCCCATGGCGTCCCTCTGTCCTCCTCCCATGGCATCGCTCTGTCCTCCTCCCACGGCGCCCCTCTGTCCTCCTCCCATGAAGATGACAGGGCAGGTCTTAAAAAGGGAGGGGGGCCTTGATAGAAAGGGGTGGGTCAAATTTAAATTAGGGGGTGCACAAGCTTAGTCAGGCCTAGGGCGGCACAAAACCTAAATACACCACTGGTAATAGGATATTACTGTCTTTCTATCTTGCACAGGACGGTGCAACATTTTAGTAGTAATAGATGACCTCAAGGACAGCAGATCAAATGAAAAGGAGAGGATTCTATACACTCAGCCCAGCATCCGAAAGTACGCTCGCAATCTTCTTCTTGTCACTCCGGAAGAGAAGAAGGATAAAGAAACACTTCTGTCCAAGCTGATGGAAATATTTGTGTCCCCTGCGATAAAGGAAGCAGGTATATAGAGAATGTGCCAACTATATAACATCCATAAAAGGTACCTATGTCCTAAACATTGAAGAGAGGAGGATTGAATTGAGGCTACTATGGACTTTTCATGGTACCGTACAAAGGCTTTACAAACGCAACACTATTTAAAAAATTACGTTCATTACAAATATTCATTGGTTAAAAAAGACAAACATTTATAAAATAGAGACATGGGTATGTGTCGCTATGGTATACTTAATTGCTCTGTATATTCAATAAGACACAAATGCAGTGACATCAAAAGGCGAGTGCTCTTTAGTTGTCACATGTAGTTGTATAGCTATTGCTCAACATAATTTGCGGATGCACTTCCGCTTCTTCAGGCACATAAATATATTAACAGAGCAAGCATCAACTTGATTTCTATGAACCGAGAGAAAAGAAATAGTGTGTATACCAATCAATAATAATATGGAGTGCACCCTTATCTTACTCACAACTTAACCACGTATATGGACCCACAAGTCAAAAAGTCTACCCAGTGGATGTGGGAGAATTAAACCAGAGGGCGCGTATCTTTATCATTTATTGGTAAAATAATAGAGGAAGCAGGTATTTCTTAAAATGTTTTTAGTAGTCTTAAAGTGGAGTTCTGCCTAAAAAAAAAAAAAAAAAAAATTAAAAGTCAGCAGCTACAAATACTGCAGCTTCTGACTTTTAAAATAAGGACACTTACCTGTCCAGGGCGCAATGTCCTCACCGAAGCTGACCCGTCCCTCAGCTCTGGGTGGAGGCGCCGCCATCTTCAGCAAGGGAATCAGGAAGTGAAGCCTTGCGGCTTCACAGCCTGGTTCCCTACTGCGTATACACGAGTCTCGCTGTACATTCTGAATGGTCCCTGTTGTCTCCTGGGACCCGTGTGTCTGAGGAGGGGCCAGACATGGCGTAGAGCGCCGTGAATACTGCAGTGAACTTTCTCCGGAAGTGGGAGCAAATACCTGGATTAGACAGGTATCTGCTCCCCCCTCCCCCCCTGAAAGGTGCCAAATGTGACACCGGGGGGGGGGGGGGGGATCGGATCAGCGGAAGTTCCATTTATGAGTGGAACTCCGTTTTAAGAAAATAAATAACCAATGTGTAATCTGAGAAAGAATAAACTTAATAAAAATAGGGGTCAAACCTTTAACTAAGAAAGCATGAACATTCTATTCTACATTCTTCATATTGTTTTATATACTGTGTAGCAATGTGCATTTGGATAAAAAAAATAAATAAAAAAATAATGTTTTTTCGCTTTATACAGAAACACCACAAGAAGCAGAGGCATCAGTCAGAGAGATGAATACAAAGAATTCTGCCGGAGAGAGGGACACAAATAATTCTGCCAGAGAGGACACAAAGAATTCTGCCAGAGAGGACACAAAGAATTCTGCCAGAGAGGACACAAAGAATTCTGCTGAAGAGAAGGACAAAAGGAATTCTGCCAGAGAGGACACAAAGAATTCTGCCAGAGAGGACACAAATAATTCTGCCAGAGAAGACACAAATAATTCTGTCAGAGAGGACACAAATAATTCTGCCAGAGAGGACACAAATAATTCTGCCAGAGAGGACACAAATAATTCTGCCAGAGAGGACACAAATAATTCTGCCAGAGAGAAGGACACAAATAATTCTGCCAGAGAGGACACAAATAATTCTGCCACAGAGGACACAAATAATTCTGCCAGAGAGAAGGACACAAATAATTCTGCCAGAGAGAACACAAATAATTCTGCCGGAGAGAACACAAATAATTCTGCCGGAGAGAACACAAATAATTCTGCCAGAGAGAACACAAATAATTCTGCCAGAGAGGACACAAATAATTCTGCCAGAGAGGACACAAAGAATTCTGCCAGAGAGGACACAAAGAATTCTGCCAGAGAGGACACAAAGAATTCTGCTGAAGAGAAGGACAAAAGGAATTCTGCCAGAGAGGACACAAAGAATTCTGCCAGAGAGGACACAAATAATTCTGCCAGAGAAGACACAAATAATTCTGTCAGAGAGGACACAAATAATTCTGCCGGAGAGAACACAAATAATTCTGCCAGAGAGGACACAAATAATTCTGTCAGAGAGAACACAAATAATTCTGCCAGAGAGGACACAAATAATTCTGTCAGAGAGGACACAAATAATTCTGCCAGAGAGGACACAAATAATTCTGCCAGAGAGAAGGACACAAATAATTCTGCCAGAGAGAACACAAATAATTCTGCCGGAGAGAACACAAATAATTCTGCCAGAGAGAAGGACACAAATAATTCTGCCAGAGAGAACACAAATAATTCTGCCGGAGAGAACACAAATAATTCTGCCAGAGAGGACACAAATAATTCTGCCAGAGAGGACACAAATAATTCTGCCAGAGAGGACTCAAATAATTCTGCCAGAGAGGACACAAATAATTCTGTTGATAACACAAATAAAGTAGATGCAGTTAATGATGTAGATAATTTGAATAAAGGAGATGAAGGCAAAACTAATAAACAGACTGAACCAAATACAGCAAAAGAAACCAAGGTACTAAAGGGAGCAAATGAAAAAAATGAAACGGAAGTGTCATCGCAACTCTGAAAATGCTGAGCCATCAGGTGTTTGTGAGGCTACTGGGACACCTGAGATGCCAACTAATAGACCTGATGAAAACTCAGACAAAAAGATCCTCATGAACAGTAAATTTTCGGAGACAATATCAAAGGGATAATCTAACCCAGGAAAATACAAGGAATATGGACATTTGTATTTTTGTGTTCATACTTTGGACTTCTGATTTTGCACACATAGAACCGCAAGCTGATGGTTGTTAGGTATATTAATTTAAATAAAAGTTTCTCGGTTCGGTGTCCATGCATGGCTCTGTGCTTATCTACTAGAAGAATTCAGAGTGGGATGTGCCTACATCATCCTGCTCAACAGCTCACACCACAGTTGTATCAAAGCTCTCACGTCCTAGTAACAGTCACATGTTGTAGAACCCTTTGTAGTATACAGGTATTGCAATGTCTCAGTTTGGACTTCATTGAAATATTTATACCAAAATCTATTCCTGCCCGTACAGTGGCCAGAAGTGGAGGATCTATTATGATAAAAAACCTGCTTCTCCTATGTTAAAATGTTCACACAAAAGAGTCCTTCAGCAATTCTTCTCCTTGTCTTGGCCATCTTGTGCAAAGGTGGAGAAAAGCACGTATACAGTTCCTCATAGAATACTGAATAACTGATAATCAGTAGTGTTGGTGGGTTCATGGGGGAACCACAAGTCAGCAACTTTATAGTTACCTTTATCAAGTATTCGCCTTATGGTAATGCTCTCTTTTGTGTGGGTTAACGCCCCTGGTGGCCGGTAGAATAGCACTGACCAAAAAGTAATTTTGAGGGAAATAGCAGGAAAAACTTCCCTCAACCAGTTATTTTACACACATTACAATTACTCCTCAACCTAAAGGTATGGAGGGAAGATACTGTATATTTTGCAAGGCCTTGAACACTCGTGGTACAGGCCTTCTCCATTGGACTGTTTTGTTACTCAGCGTCCAACTTAGGGTCTCTCCTGAACTGAATGCTGGACATGTGCACTGCCGAAAAATTTGTTCGTTTAGTTTTCAATTCATTTGTTTTATTGTTTTTTTTTGGAAATTCGGAAATTAGAGAATTAAAAAAAAATTGTAAATGAAGAAACTCATAAATTTGAAAATTCATAAATTTGAAAATTCGTAAATTCTAAATTCCGTGAATTCTTAAATTTGAAATTTCATAAATTCGCAAATTCGAAATTTCGGCATTCGTAGATTTCAAAATTCAGAAATTCATAAAATTCAAAATTCGGAAATTCAATAAATTTGTAAATTTGTAAATTTGTAAATTCAAAATTTGTAAGTTCGCTAAATTCGTAAATGCGAAAATTCTAAAATTCGGTATCCATAAATTCGGAACTCGAAAATTCATAAAATTGAAAATTCGGAAATTTGGAAATTTAAAAATCCGAAAATATGAAAATAAGAAAGGAAAATCCGAAAATTAGAAAGAACGAAAATCCAAAAATTCAAAAATTCTAAATAACTAACTAACTAATAATAACTAACTATTAAACTATAGGTGTGGGAATTTCCTTTCAAATTTGGCTGTTAGTGAATGTAACAAAAACAAATTTATCTGAAGTTATGAATTATCCGAAATAAATAAAAACTTGGAACGAAACTAAATAATAATAAATAATAATAATACGTTTTTATTATTATTGTTATTTATTATTATTTATTTGTTACGTTCCATTCGTTTAGATATGGCAGTCATTATTATGGATAATTCGTAACTTCGGATAAATTTGTATTCCTTACGTTCACTAACAGCCAAATTTGAAAGGAAATTCCAATACCTATAATTTAATAGTTAGTAGTAGTTAAGTTATTATTAGTTAGTTATTATTTCAGATTTTCGAGTTTTCAGGTTTTTGAATTTTCAGATTTTTGTTCTTATTTTCTGATTTTTGTTCTTTAGAATTTTCGGATTTTCATTCTGTTTTTGGATTTCTGAATTTCCGGATTTTCAGATTTTCGAATTTCTGAATCTCTGAATTTCCAAATCTTTGAATTCCGAATTTCCAAAATTTCGAATTTTTGGATTTTCGAATTTCCAAAATTTCGAATTTTCGGGTTTTCGAATTTCCAATTTCCGAATTTCCGAATTTTGGAATTTTCAAATCTCCAAATTTTCGAAATTTTGAATTTTTGGATTTTCGAATTTCTGAAATTTCGAATTTTTGAATTTCCGAATATTCGGAAAAATTCAGAAATTCGAAAATTTGGATATTCGGAATAAAAAAAAACAGAAAACGAATTTGGAACTAAACGAATTGCACATGTCTACTGGATGCTTCTTCTTCCTTTTTATCTCTGACTTGTCCATTATCCATAAGCTTAACATGGATGTTTACACTTTTTTCCTGTTTCATGCACTGCAGGATATCAAAATGTAAAGAAAAACCCCTGTGATCGTTATGTGAAAAAATTAAATCAAGAAAAGAATACAAAAAAAAGAGCTTCTACCACTAAAACAGTGCATACACTACACTATAACTGTATATCAAAAAACACAAATAATAAAGTGAAGTGCTCTTGTATGAAGCTCAGATATTCCACAATATATAAATGCATAAAAAAATCTACTGGTGATTATATATCAAAATCAACAATGCAAGAAAGATATTCAATAAATATAATATAATCACAACTACTATCTTATACAAAAACCAGCGAGATAAAATAGTTCAATTTTTCTTGCATTTTTTATTTTGATATATAATGACCAGTAGATTTTTTTTTATGCATTTATATATTGTGGAATATCTGAGCTTCATACAAGAGCACTTCACTGTAGGATATCCCTCTCACTCCGTACTCCCGGTAAATCAGATCAAAAGATTCACTTAACCGGCAACTCAGTTTACTAAATAAATGGCAGAGTTAAACAACTTCTTCCTCATATAATATAAAACATGAAAGTGTGGTGCTTCGCAGTCTCTACTGTGTAACACAAATAGCCAATCCCAAACAAATAATAAAATAAGTGATAAATTATGAAACAAAATAATCAAATAAGAAACTCCAATATGGTGCACCCAACACCAAACTGGGATATAGTGACCCTCAATTCTTCTATCACACTAGTCTCCCGATTTCTTCACAACTTGTGCTTAAAACACAAACGCACACTCACCAGAAGTGCATGACCCCTTTTTTCACAGGTAGGTCAAACAGCGCATTTTCGGCTCTCAAGGGTTCTTGGAATTTTAACATTTTCTTCAATATGTTGTCAACTAGAGTGACAAAGCGGGAGATACTATACAAACTATCATAGAGTAGTATTTATTTGTAAAAGAAGAACAACCAATAAAAATAGAAGATTACACTCACATGCTGCAGTGCCTGTGTACCAGCGCCAGTGTATACAGCCAGTGTTGTTATACATACAGCCAGAGCTACCATGGAACGGTTTAGATGAAAGCATATTCACGTGTTTGAATGGCCCGGTCAAAGTCCAGACCTAAATCCAATTGAGAATCTGTGGCAAGACTTGAAAATTGCTGTTCACAGACGCTCTCCATCCAATCTGACAGAGCTTGAGATATTTTGCAAAGAAGAATGGGCAGAAATGTTCCTCTCTAGATGTGCAAAGCTGGTAGAGACATCCCCAAAAAGACTTGCAGCTGTAATTGCAGTGACAGGGGGTTCTACAAAGTATTGACTCCGGGGGACGCCATACAAATGCCCCCCACACTTTTCACATATTTATTTGTAAAAAAAAATGAAAACCATTTATCATTTTCCTTCCACTTCACAATTATGTGCCACTTTGTGTTGGTCTATCACATAAAATCCCAATAAAATACATTGATGTTTTTGGTTGTAACATGACAAAATGTGGAAAATCTCAAGGGGTATGAATACTTTTTCAAGGCACTGTACATTTGTATAACTCATTATATATGAATTAACCCACCAACTTTACATGTGTATGCAGCCAAAGCTTACTATACCAACATACATTACAAGAGTTTAATGGCAATCCAAGTTTTGCCCATGCAAAGAAAATCAACAGGTTCACTTTACAGTGTATGTATTGATTAACTTTTTTGGGGATTTTTTCTTGCTATGTCCTGTTGGGGAGATTTCCCTTCATTTCCTGTGTCAGAGATGCAAGAGAAAGTGGGAGGAAATCTCTACAAAGTAAGTGGAATCCCCCGATTGCCGACAGTTGTCACATAAATAGTTGTCCCCACTTGGACATTTTCCTCTCTATTCCAGTATTCCAATTTTTCCATCATTTTTTGTCCAATGGACACCAGGACAGGTATAGAGGCTGTGAAGAATGAAGATTAATATCTAATATTCTTGTATCTCAGGGGCGTTTCTGGATGAATAGCCAAGTCTTTGTGTAAATATGTCAGTGTCATCTCTCCTAATGGGTGTGTGAAGGAGAAGTGTGTCTGTCTTTATCCAAGGCCGCATCTTCACCAAATGATGTTAGGAATTTGTTTCTTAGTAGAAATTGAAGAATCCTTTGTTCGTACAATACTTCCAGAAAAGTTGTTTTATTGTTCAGAAAGATAAGGAAAGACAAGACTTACATAGTGACATCTGGTAAGATATGGTATGGTGATGGCTTCAGAAGGAGGAAGAGATATCAGATGTTCTTCATTCTCCAAAGTGTAGAGTTCCTTCCCTCTCTTCCCACCTCTCTTCCCAACTAGCCATTCAACCCTTCTCAATTCTTATACTGTTTCATAATGTTATGTCAGCATTTCCTAAAGTATCACACAATGTTGCATATAAGCTTATATGGCTTCAATCTATAGTTATAGTTAACTCCTCCCATTGTCCTGACATTATAACTCAGAATAGAAATACCTACACAGCAAAATTACTTTTCTCTGTCCTCTGTCCCGTAACCTTCAGAGACTAATCGATTGGAAATTCGGCCAGCAAAAGACCGATGAGAGCTTTTCATCGGAAAATGCGACCGTGTGTATGCTCCATAGGACTTTTGCTGGCCGAATTCCAGCCAGCGAAAGATTGAGAGCGTGTTCTCAACTTTTCGTTCTGAAAAAGTTCCTATCCGAAAAGACGATCATCTGTATGCAATTCCGATGCGCAAAATTCCTACGCATGCTCGGAAACAATTCTACGCATGCTCGGAAGCATTGAACTTCATTTTCTTGGCTCGTCGTAGTGTTGTACGTCACCGCGTTCTGTGACGGTCGAAAGTTCAGCAAACTTTTGTGTGACCGTGTGTATGCAAGGCAAGCTTGAGCCGAATACTGTCGGAAAAGCCGTCTTTTTCCGACAGAATCCGAACAAAAATCCCGATCGTGTGTACGCGGCATAATACTAATAACATTATAGCATTCATGTGTTTCATATATTTTTCAGAAACTTTTATCACTTAAAATAGTGACTCAAAATGTCTAACAGGCTGAATGTACCCAGTGGGATAATAGAAAGCAATGACAATTTGATAGAGGAGACAATCCTCCCTACTCTACAAGAAAATTGAAAATGAAAAAAGACAATGAAAAAAGAAAAAAAAGTTTTGGCTATATATACACTTTAATGCCCCCCCCCCCCCCCCAATCAAACATTGCATATTCACCTTTCCTTCACTCAACTCAACCACCACCTAGTTCAAGTACCAGGAGAAAAGAAAGACAGCCTCCTGTAAGCTCCATGTTGCTATCAGAAAGCTATGGACTTCCTCCCACCCAGCATCAATGCTAAAGCACCGGACAAATCACTAAGCACATTAGCACTTTCACATGGAACGTGTCACACGCTCCTCCATACTAGGAAGTGCGGAGTATTTTTATTATTCCCAAGGACTGAAAAGTGGGGTATCAAAGATAATGTACATATACTGTATATGCAACTAGTAAGGGGCAAATTACAGTGGTTCCAAAGGTTCAGTTTTTTCTCCCATTAAAATAATAAGCATGTTATACTTACTTTCTCTGTGTAATGGTTTTGCTTAGAGAAGCCAAGATCCTCCTCTTCGCGGGTCCCCCGCAGGTGCCTCTGGCACTTCTCCTTGGTAGGTGCCCCCAGAGCAAGTGTGTGCTCACTTTTGACCCACCTCTGTCTGTTTATGGGACACACAGAGTGTGGCTCAGGCCTGTCCCCTGCTCCCTCCTCACTGGCTGTTATTGTGTCTCAGCCAATGAGGAGGGAGAGACCTGGAACAGAAGCCACTCTTGTGCACATCGCTGGATGGAGATGGGGCTCAGGTAAGTATTAGGGGGGCTGTGGGGAGAGCTGCACACTGAAGGTTTTTTTTACCTTCATGAATAAAATGCATGAAGGTAAAAAAACCTTCACCCTTTTTCAACCACTTTAAGACCCATTTCACACTGGGGCGTTTTTCAGGTGTTTTTCTGGCGCTTTAGCGTTAAAAAAGTGCCTGAGAGAAGCCTCATCTGCAATCCCAATGTGAAAGCCCGAGTGCTTTACACATTGGGATTGCAGATGAGGCTTCTTTCAGGCGCTTTACAGGCGCTTTTTTTAACGCTAAAACGCCCCAGTGTGAAAGGGGCCTAAGGGAAATCTGTTACTTTGCACTCCATAGACAAAACACAGGTTTACTTTAAGTCTTGTGATTGATAAACCCACGGCTTTGGTTTTTCTGGAAATGCTAATTTAAAAAATAATAGTAGTAATCATAATAAAAATAACAGTAATAGACAGTGCTGTGTTTTGGCCTAGGCCGACAAGGCCCAGGCCTAGGGCGGCACTTTGTGCGGGGGGGGCAGCAATAAAGCTTATACTCCCCCTGCACGAAAAAAGTACCCGCACTCTCCTGCCATCAGAGGAGTACAGCTGAATCCCAGAGCTCAGTGCCACAACAAGTTCTGGCACTGAGCTCCGGTAACTGGCCAGACAGTGCCGCCCGGGGTCCCGCGAGAGGCAATCGGCGTTCTGTAGCAGCCGACACCTCTCTCCCCACTGACAGGTGCACACACTCCTCAGATCCCCCTCCTCCTCAGCTCCAAATGTTCTAGTGTACACAGCCAGGAGGAGAAGGAGCCACAGAGGAGGGACACAACTGCAGTGCAAGAGCCACACTGCTGGTCTGAAGTCTGTGTATAGTTTACAGTGGAGGTGAACATATTAACTGGGAAGGGGGGGGCAGATAACAGATGCACACATGGAGTGAAGGGAGGGGAGGGGAGTAAGGGAATATTTGCTGGGGGGGTGCTTTGGGAGAAGGGTCTGATCCCCCCCCACTAGTACATGTCCTCTACCCTCCCCCAGCTATCCCCTTGCCCCCTTCTTCCCCTAAATTAAAAGATGCCACGTCCCTCTCTGTCCTCCTCCCAAGGTGTCCCTCTGTCCTCCTCTCATGGTGTCCCTCTGTGCTCTTCCTACGGCATCCCTCTGTCCTCCTCCCATGGCATCCCTCTGTCCTCCTCCCCTGGCATCCCTCTGTGCTCCTCCCATGGCATCCCTCTGTCCTCTTCCCATGGCATCCCTCTGTCCTCCTCCCATGGCATCCCTCTGTGCTCCTCCCATGGCATCCCTCTGTGCTCCTCCCATGTCATCCCTCTGTCCTCCCCCATGTCATCCCTCTGTCCTCCCCCATGGCATCCCTCTGTCCTCTCACGGCTTTCCTCTGTCCTCTTCCCATGGTGTCCCTCTGTCCTCCTCCTCCCATGGCGTCTCTCTGACCTCCTCCCACGGCGTCCCTCTGTACTCTTACCATGGTGGCCCTCTGTCCCCCTCCTCCTACGGTGTCCCTCTGTAATCTTCCCATGAAGATGACAGGGCAGGTCTTAAAAAGGGGGGGGGGCTAGATAGGAAGGGGTGGGTCATATTTAAATTTTAGTTAGTTAAGTTTAGTCAGGCCTAGGGCGGCATAAAACCTAAATACACCTCTGGTAATAGGATATTACTGTCTTTCTATCTGGCACAGGACGGTGCAACATTTTAGTGGTAATAGATAACCTCAAGGACAGCGGACCAAAGGAAAAGGAGAGGATTCTATACACTTATCCCAGCACCCGAAAGTACGCTCGCAATCTTCTTCTTGTCACCCCGGAAGAGAAGAAGGATAAAGAAACACTTCTGTCCAAGCTGATGGAAATATTTGTGTCCCCTGCGATAAAGGAAGCAGGTATATAGAGAATGTGCCAACTATATAACATCCATAAAAGGTACCTATATCCTAAACATTGAAGAGAGGAGGATTGAATTGAGGCTACTATGGACTTTTCATGGTACCGTACAAAGGCTTTACAAACGCAACATTATTTAAAAAAATTAAGTTCATTACAAATATTCATTGGTTAAAAAAGACAAACATTTATAAAATAGAGACATGGGTATGTGTCGCTATGGTATACTTAATTGCTCTGTATATTCAATAAGACACAAATGCAGTGACATCAAAAGGCGAGTGCTCTTTAGTTGTCACATGTAGTTGTATAGCTATTGCTCAACATAATTTGCGGATGCACTTCCGCTTCTTCAGGCGCTTAAATATATTAACAGAGCAAGCATCAACTTGATTTCTATGAACCGAGAGAAAAGAAATAGTGTGTATACTATTCAATAATATACAGATACAACAGATCCGCAATAAAAAAAAAAAAATTGGGTGATATGGAGTGCACCCTTTTCTTACCCACAACGTAACCACATATACGGACCCACAAGTCAAAAAGTCTACCCAGTGGATATGGGAGAATTAAACCAGAGGGCGCATATCTTTATCATTTATTGGTAAAATAATAGAGGAAGCAGGTATTTCTTAAAATGTTTTTAGTAGTCTTAAAGTGGAGTTCTGCCTAAAAAAAAAAAAAAAAAAAAAATTAAAAGTCAGCAGCTACAAATACTGCAGCTTCTGACTTTTAAAATAACTTACCTGTCCAGGGAACCCGCAATGTCCTCACTGGAGCCGACCCGTCCCTCAGCTCTGGGTGGAGGCGCCGCCATCTTCAGTAAGGGAATCAGGAAGTGAAGCCTTGCAGCTTCACAGCCTGGTTCCCTACTGCGTATACACGAGTCTCGCTGTACATTCTGAATGGTCCCTGTTGTCTCCTGGGACCCGTGTGTCTGAGGAGGGGCCAGACATGGCGTAGAGCGCCGTGAATACTGCAGTGAACTTTCTCCGGAAGTGGGAGCAAATACCTGGATTAGACAGGTATCTGCTCCCCCCTGAAAGGTGCCAAATGTGACACCGGGGGGGGGGGGGGGGAATCGGATCAGCGTAAGTTCCATTTATGAGTGGAACTCCGCTTTAAGAAAATAAATAACCAATGTGTAATCTGAGAAAGAATAAACTTAATAAAAATAGGGGTCAAACCTTTAACTAAGAAAGTATGAACATTCTATTCTACATTCTTCATATTGTTTTATATACTGTGTAGCAATGTGCATTTGGATAAAAAAAAAATAAAAAAAATAATGTTTTTTCGCTTTATACAGAAACACCACAAGAAGCAGAGGCATCAGTCAGAGAGATGGATACAAAGAATTCTGCCGGAGAGAAGGACACAAATAATTCTGCCGGAGAGAAGGACACAAATAATACTGCTGGAGAGAAGGACACAACGAGTTCTGCTGGAGAGAAGGACACAAATAATTCTGCTGGAGAGAAGGACACAACGAGTTCTGCTGGAGAAAAGGACACGAGTTCTGCTGGAGAGAAGGACACAACGAGTTCTGCTGGAGAGAAGGACACAACGAGTTCTGCTGGAGAGAAGGACACAATGAGTTCTGCTGGAGAGAAGGACACAAAGAATTCTGCTGGAGAGAAGGACACAAATAATACTGCTGGAGAGAAGGACACAACGAGTTCTGCTGGAGAGAAGGACACAACGAGTTCTGCTGGAGAGAAGGACACAAAGAATTCTGCTGGAGAGAAGGACACAACGAGTTCTGCTGGAGAGAAGGACACAACGAGTTCTGCTGGAGAGAAGGACACAAATAATTTTGCCGGAGAGAAGGACACAAATAATACTGCTGGAGAGAAGGACACAACGAGTTCTGCTGGAGAGAAGGACACAAAGAATACTGCTGGAGAGAAGGACACGAGTTCTGCTGGAGAAAAGGACACGAGTTCTGCTGGAGAGAAGGACACAACGAGTTCTGCTGGAGAGAAGGACACAACGAGTTCTGCTGGAGAGAAGGACACAATGAGTTCTGCTGGAGAGAAGGACACAAAGAATTCTGCTGGAGAGAAGGACACAAATAATACTGCTGGAGAGAAGGACACAACGAGTTCTGCTGGAGAGAAGGACACAACGAGTTCTGCTGGAGAGAAGGACACAAAGAATTCTGCTGGAGAGAAGGACACAACGAGTTCTGCTGGAGAGAAGGACACAAAGAATTCTGCTGGAGAGAAGGACACAACGAGTTCTGCTGGAGAGAAGGACACAAAGAATTCTGCTGGAGAGAAGGACACAACGAGTTCTGCTGGAGAGAAGGACACAACGAGTTCTGCTGGAGAGAAGGACACAAATAATTCTGCCGGAGAGAAGGATACAAATAATACTGCTGGAGAGAAGGACACAACGAGTTCTGCTGGAGAGAAGGACACAACGAGTTCTGCTGGAGAGAAGGACACAAAGAATTCTGCTGGAGAGAAGGACACAACGAGTTCTGCTGGAGAGAAGGACACAACGAGTTCTGCTGGAGAGAAGGGCACAAATAATTCTGCCGGAGAGAAGGACACAAATAATACTGCTGGAGAGAAGGACACAACGAGTTCTGCTGGAGAGAAGGACACAACGAGTTCTGCTGGAGAGAAGGACACAAAGAATTCTGCTGGAGAGAAGGACACAACGAGTTCTGCTGGAGAAAAGGACACGAGTTCTGCTGGAGAGAAGGACACAACGAGTTCTGCTGGAGAGAAGGACACAACGAGTTCTGCTGGAGAGAAGGACACAACGAGTTCTGCTGGAGAGAAGGACACAAAGAATTCTGCTGGAGAGAAGGACACAACGAGTTCTGCTGGAGAGACGGACACAAAGAATTCTGCTGGAGAGAAGGACACAACGAGTTCTGCTGGAGAGAAGGACACAAAGAATTCTGCTGGAGAGAAGGACACAACGAGTTCTGCTGGAGAGAAGGACACAAAGAATTCTGCTGGAGAGAAGGACACAACGAGTTCTGCTGGAGAGAAGGACACAACGAGTTCTGCTGGAGAGAAGGACACAAAGAATTCTGCTGGAGAGAAGGACACAACGAGTTCTGCTGGAGAGAAGGACACAAAGAATTCTGCCGCAGAGAAGGACAAAAGGAATTCCGCCAGAGATGACACAAATAATTCTGCTGGAGAGAAGGACACAAAGAATTTTGCCGGGAAAAAGAACACAAAGAATTCTCCCGGAGAGAAGGACACAAATAATTCTGTTGATAACACAAATAAAGTAGATGCAGTTAATGATGCAGAGAATTTGAATAAAGGAGATGAAGGCAAAACTAATAAACAGACTGAACCAAATACAGCAAAAGAAACTAATGAAACGGAAGTGTCATCGCAACTCTGAAAATGCTGACCCATCAGGTGTTTGTGAGGCTACTGGGACACCTGAGATGCCAACTAATAGACCTGATGAAAACTCAGACAAAAAGATCCTCATGAACAGTGAACTTTCAGAGACAATATCAAAGGGATAATCTAACCCAGGGAAATACAAGGAGTATGGACATTTGTGTTTTGTAGATATAGATAAATGAATCCGCGCTTAGGACAGTGTGAGGGCTGCTGCCTATCCCTAATTAGTACCCCTAGGGGTCTAATTGCATAAGTGGATAAGTAGTATGAGAATGAGAACGGCACTGCCCTCTCCGTTGTTAAATAATGGGTACAGGTGTCATAAATTGCAAACTAATTTTATATAGCTACAGTATATAAAAAACTTTACCATCAGCTATCATAATAGGGTCCCAAACAAGAAAACCCATAATATTCGGGCATAACCAAAATACTCAAAGCACCAGTGATTTAGAAATTGCTAAATAAAACTACTAAATAAAATATGTCCCCCCAGTGAAATAGAATGTCTGCCAAGGTGAAATATATGATAAATCAGTGGGAAAATAGTATGGTGAATGATGCAGTAATTTACGAATAAAAAATAATAAGTTGACCCCAGAGCTCAAAAATATTGAGACAAAATGGCGCCAGAAAATTTTTTAAAATTGATGAAAATTGAATGTGCATAGTGGTGTCATTGTAATATCCGTGTTAACCCTTCCATGAGTGTATAAAAAAATTGAGTGAGGTTGTGATTGATCCCAATGTTCAAAAGTATTGGGACAGTATGGCGTTTATAATCCTAAAAATTTTCTTTATGTGTAGCAAAATAAAGATCAAATCAAACACTCCCTGTGCACGTCTGTGTGAAAGAGCCCTAATGGCTTGAGATTACCTGTGACTGCTTTCATGAAATTGAAGCTACTGTCCATAGAGGGTTAATCTCTGACTTGCAATACTTCCCCTGCAGAACAGCTGCTTCCTGTGTTGCTGCTGATTACAGAAGAGCTGCTGGTGGGATAGTGATATGTAGGATACAGCGGAAGAATTCCATCACTACAGCCCCCTTGTGTTTTCTCTTTTCTCTGCATCTCTGGAGAGTCTAACAGATTAAGGTGGTATATCGATGGAGTAGTAAGGTTACATAAAAAGCACATATCTCCTTTGGAACAGCCGTAAGGATCGCATTGAGCAGAGAAACGGCAGCATTACTGGAGTCATTATCATCTGTCCTGAGGCACCCACTCTGTCGCTCGGTACCCCTGTAGGGGTGATTATCTCTGGTGAGTGGGGTAGCATTGGGGGGTGAGCACTTCAAGTCACCATCTGAACAAAATGCACAGAAGTCACTGTGGTGAGCCCTTAAGGGTGAAATAATCAACTTTCACATTTGAACTCTGTTTTCCTATCTGGTTAAAAACACCCATTTTTGCATGGACTATATATATAAAATACTTTTTAGTAGTTAAACATCACCTGGTATAAACAAGAACAATTGGAATCTACCTTTTATGCATGTCATCCTTATATTTATATATTTATATGTTCCTATCTTATTGTATTTAATGCACAGGGAGTGTTTGATTTGATCTTTATTTTGTCACACATAAAGAAAATTTTTAGGATTATAAACGCCATACTGTCCCAATACTTTTGAACATTGGGATCAATCACAACCTCACTCAATTTTTTTATACACTCATGGAAGGGTTAACACGGATATTACAATAACACCACTATGCACATTCAATTTTCATCGATTTTAAAAAATTTTCTGGCGCCATTTTGTCTCAATATTTTTGAGCTCTGGGGTCAACTTATTATTTTTTATTCGTAAATTACTGCATCATTCACCATACTATTTTCCCACTTATTTATCATATATTTCACCTTGGCAGACATTCTATTTCACTGGGGGGACATATTTTATTTAGTAGTTTTATTTAGCAATTTCCAAATCACTGGTGCTTTGAGTATTTTGGTTATGCCCAAATATTATGGGTTTTCTTGTTTGGGACCCTATTATGATAGCTGATGGTAAAGTTTTTTATATACTGTAGCTATATAAAATTAGTTTGCAATTTATGACACCTGTACCCATTATTTAACAACGGAGAGGGCAGCGCCGTTCTCATTCTCATACTACTTATCCATTTGTATTTTTGTGTTCATACTTTGGACTTCTGATCTTGCAAACATAGAACCACAAGCTGATGGTTGTTAGGTATATTAATTTAAATAAAAGTTTCTCGGTTCAGTGTCCATGCATGACTCTGTGCTGATCTACTAGAAGAATTCAGAGTGGGATGTGCCTACATCATCCTGCTCAACAGCTCACACCACAGTTGTATCAAAGCTCTCACGTCCTAGTAACAGTCACATGTTGTAGAACCCTTTGTAGTCTACAGGTATTGCAATGTCTCAGTTTGGACTTCATTGAAATATTTATACCAAAATCTATTCCTGCCCGTACAGTGGCCAGAAGTGGAGGATCTATTATGATAAAAAACCTGGTTCTCCTATGTTAAAATGTTCACACAAAAGAGTCCTTCAGCAATTCTTCTCCTTGTCTTGGCCATCTTGTGCATAGGTGGAGAAAAGCACGTATACAGTTCTCCATAGAATACTGAATAACTGGTAATCAGTAGTGTTGGTGGGTTCATGGGGAAACCACATGTCACCATCTTTATAGTTACCTTTATCAAGTATTCGCCTCATGGTAATGCTCTCTTTTGTGTGGGTTAATGCCCCTGGTGGCCGGTAGAATGGCACCGACCAAAAAGTAATTTTGAGGGAAATAGCAGGAAAAACTGATTTCCCTCAACCAGTTATTTTACACACATTACAATTACTCCTCAATCTAAAGGTATGGAGGGAAGATACTGTATATTTTGCAAGGCCTTGAACACTCGTGGTACAGGCCTTCTCCATTGGACTGTTTTGTTATGCAGCGTCCAACTTAGGGTCTCTCCTGAACTGAATGCTGGACATGTGCACTGCCGAAAAATGTGTTCGTTTTAGTTTTCAATTCATTTGTTTTTTTGGGGTTTTTGTGGAAATTCGGAAATGAGAGAATTAAAAAAAAATTGTAAATGAAGAAATTCATAAATTTGAAAATTCGGAAATTCTAAATTCCGTGAATTCGTAAATTTGAAATTTCATAAATTCGCAAATTCGAAATTTCGGCATTCGTAAATTTCAAAATTCAGAAATTCATAAAATTCAAAATTCGGAAATTCAATAAATTTGTAAATTTGTAAATTCAAAATTTGTAAATTCGATAAATTCGTAAATGCGAAAATTCTAAAATTCGGTATCGGTATCGAAAATTCATAAAATTGAAAATTCGGAAATTTGGAAATTTAAAAATCCGAAAATATGAAAATAAGAAAGGAAAATCCGAAAATTAGAAAGAACGAAAATCCAAAAATTCAAAAATTCTAAATAACTAACTAACTAATAATAACTAACTATTAAACTATAGGTGTGGGAATTTCCTTTCAAATTTGGCTGTTAGTGAATGTAACAAAAACAAATTTATCTGAAGTTATGAATTATCCGAAATAAATAAAAACTTGGAACGAAACTAAATAATAATAAATAATAATAATTATAAGTTTTTATTATTATTGTTATTTATTATTATTTATTTGTTACGTTCCATTTGTTTAGATATGGCAGTCATTATTATGGATAATTCGTAACTTCGGATAAATTTGTATTCGTTACGTTCACTAACAGCCAAATTTGAAAGGAAATTCCAATACCTATAATTTAATAGTTAGTAGTAGTTAAGTTATTATTAGTTAGTTATTATTTCAGATTTTCGAGTTTTCAGGTTTTTGAATTTTCAGATTTTTGTTCTTATTTTCTGATTTTTGTTCTTTAGAATTTTCGGATTTTCATTCTGTTTTTGGATTTCTGAATTTACGCATTTTCAAATTTCCGGATTTTCAGATTTTCGAATTTCTGAATCTCTGAATTTCCAAATCTTTGAATTCCGAATTTCCAAAATTTTGAATTTTAGGATTTTCGAATTTCCAAAATTTCAAATTTTCGGGTTTTCGAATTTCCAATTTCCGAATTTTGGAATTTTCAAATCTCCAAATTTTCGAAATTTTGAATTTTTGGATTTTCGAATTTCCGAATTTCTGAAATTTTTAATTTTTAAATTTCCGAATATTTGGAAAAATTCAGAAATTCGAAAATTTGGATATTCAGAAAAAAAAAAAGTCGGGAAACGAATTTCGAACTAAACAAATTGCACATGTCTACTGGATGCTTCTTCTTCCTTTTTATCTCTGACTTGTCCATTACCCATAAGCTTAACATGGATGTTTACACTTTTTTCCTGTTTCATGCACTGCAGGATATCAAAATGTAAAGAAAAATCCCTGTGATCGTTATGTGAAAAATTTAAATCAAGAAAAGAATAAAAAAAAAAAAGAGCTGCTACCACTAAAACAGTGCATACACTACACTATAACTGTATATCAAAAAACACAAATAATAAAGTGAAGTGCTCTTGTATGAAGCTCAGATATTCCACAATATATAAATGCATAAAAAAATCTACTGGTGATTATATATCAAAGTCAACAATGCAAGAAAGATATTCAATAAATATAATATAATCACAACTACTATCTTATACAAAAACCAATGTGATAAAATAGTTCAATTTTTCTTGCATTGTTGATTTTGATATATAATGACCAGTAGATTTTTTTTATGCATTTATATATTGTGGAATATCTGAGCTTCATACAAGAGCACTTCACTGTAGGATATCCCTCTCACTCCGTACTCCCGGTAAATCAGATCAAAAGATTCACTTAACCAGCATCTCAGCTTACTAAATAAATGGCAGAGTTAAACAACTTCTTCCTCATATAATATAAAACATGAATGTGTGGTGCTTCGCAGTCTTTACTGTGTAACACAAATAGCCAATCCCAAACTAATAATAAAATAAGTGATAAATTATGAAAAAAATAATCAAATAAGAAACTCCAATATGGTGCACCCAACACCAAACTGGGATACAGTTACCCTCAATTCTTCTATCACACTAGTTTCCCGATTTCTTCACAACTTGTGCTCAAAACACAAACGCACACTCACCAGAAGTGCATGACCCCTTTTTTCACAGGTAGGTCAAACAGCACGTTTTCGGCTCTCAAGGGTTCTTGCAATTTTAGATATTCCCCGGATTGTTCTTCAGTATGTTGGCAACTAGAGTGACAAAGCGGGAGATACTATAAAAAGTATCATAGAGTAGTATTTATTTGTAAAAGAAGAACAACCAATAAAAATAGAAGATTACACTCACATGCTGCAGTGCCAGTGTACCGGCACCAGTGTATACAGCCAGTGTTGTTATACATACAGCCAGAGCTACAATGGAATGGTTTAGATCAAAGCATATTCATGTGTTAGAATGGCCCAGTCAAAGTCCAGACCTCAATCCAATTGAGAATCTGTGGCAAAACTTGAAAATTGCTGTTCACAGACGCTCTCCATCCAATTTGACAGAACTTGAGCTATTTTGCAAAGAAGAAGAATGGGCAAAAATGTCCCTCTCTAGATGTGCAAAGCTGGTAGAGACATCCCCAAAAAGACTTGCAGCTGTAATTGCAGTGAAAGGGGGTTCTACAAAGTATTTTTTTTTTATATAATCTTTATTTATCAACATTTTAGTAGAAAAATACATACATTTTAGAAATGCAGGATAGAACACACATATAATTCGTCCATACATCTGCTAGTGCAAATAAGGATTTCGGACCTACGGCGGCGGCCCTATCAGTAATCTACAGTACACATCCTGAATCAGGATGAACATGTGGCGTCGTGTTGGTTGAACCAACCTTGGCCGCATTCAAAGTGCTCAATGATCAGGAGAGCCAGTGGACGAGCCCTCCCCGTCAACGGCTCGAACCGAGGGGGGTAAATACCTCCAACAACCTCATCCGTCTCGCCGTGTCTAGGAAGGGCACACCCTTCCCGTCCCCCCACCCACCAGAGGCGGGCAACGAAAAAAGGTCCACCTCCCAGTGGGGGGCCTGTGCTCCCCTTTGTTGTCAGCCGCCGCCCACGTCCAGGTAGTGCAACTTCTGTATCTTATGACCACAGCCTGTTAATTGGCAACTGGTCTGCAGTCTAAGAAGTAAAATTAGAAGGTAGAGAAGAATAAGAAATAGTTAGAGTCAGGGGGGGAACAAGTATGAAAGGATGGGGAGGTGGGAAAAGGGTAAGAAGGGGAGGGGGGAGTGGTGTGGAGCATACCTCAGAGTCTGAGAAGGTCCTGTAGATCTGCGCCGAGCGAGTTCTGCCGTCGGTTGGTTATCATCCTGGAGGGAGTCTATGAAAAATGTCTATCAGTGGGCCCTGTTACTGTTGCCCAGGCGGGATCTCAGGGTTGGTTCTGCTAATTCCAGCAGGGCCAGATCTAGGCTTGAGGGTATGAGATTCGGGTCGAACATAAAGTCTCTCCAAGGTCCCCATATGGCCTCAAAGCGTTCCAATTTTCCTTTACAGGATGCTATCCAGTGTTCAGCTTCTCTAATATCATTTACTTTTTTAATCCAGTCATCTCTAGAAGGTACCCTGGATTGTTTCCAATAAATTGGAAGGAGGCGTCGAGCTGCGTTTAAGAGATGTGGTAGTATGCATTTTCTGTATCTACTAATCAGCATCTGAGGGACATGCAGGAGAAAGTAGACTGGGTTCAAAGGAAGATCCAAGTCTAGAATTTCTTTTATTAGGGATTTGACATCTGCCCAGTATGGCTGTATCAGAGGACATTCCCACCAAATGTGGAGGAGCGTGCCTCTCTGTCCACATCCCCTCCAGCACTGGTCTGATACCGAGGGGTAGATACGAGCTAAATCAGTTGGTACTCTGTACCAGCGCGACAGAAGCTTGTAATTTGTTTCTTGGGTTCTGGATTCAATAGAGCTTGAGTGGGTGAGCTGATATAGGTGTGTTAGTTGGGATGTGGAGAAGTCTAATTGTAAGTCTCTCTCCCATGTCCGTATATAGGTCGGTCTGAGATTGTCATTAGCACTGTTTAATAAGCGATACATTTCAGATATTAAATGTGGGGTCGGATCTTCCTCTACAAAAAGTTACTCGAAAGGAGTAAGAGTGGAAATATCTCTTATGGATTGTCCGTGAGTTTCAAAAAAGTGGTGGAGCTGTCTGTAGCGCCAAAAGTTTATTTTGGATTCCCTGTGTCTACTTTGTAGGGATTCGAAACTCATCAGTTTACCGTTGCTCATCAGTTTCCCACAGCTGGCATTACCATCATCCACCCAAGGGGCGAAAAAGGCCATTTGCTCTCCTGGCAAGAACCAAAGAAATCCCCCTAACGGGGCTAGTGGGGACATGGGCGGTGATAGGTTTAAGATCGAGTTTAGTTTGTCCCAAGTGGAGAGAGTGTGTCTCGTCAGTGGGGAAGTTGAGTCTGAGAGCCCTCGGTATTCATTTGGTAGCCAGGGAGCGAAGGCCAGATTCCTGCCAGCTAGCCATTTCTCAAGAGAGACCCAAATTTTGGATTGGGTGTGGAAGCGCCAGTTGAGGATCCTCTGAAGAGCAATTGCTTTGTGATATTTCAATATGTCTGGGATCCCAAGGCCACCTGCTAGTTTTGGGCGTTTTAATGTCCTCATGGCTATTCTAGGGCTACGTGCATTCCACACAAATCCCGTTATGATGCTATTAATCTGGGAAAAGAATTTGGTAGGCAGTGGGATTGGTATCATTTGAAGAAAGAAGAGTACACGGGGTAGAACATTCATTTTTATGATGTTAATACGGCCTATCCAAGTGAACGCAGTCTTGGTCCAGAGGGAGAGATCTTTTTTAATTGAATGAAGTAGGGGGGGGAAATTTGCATCATATAAGGAATTAAAGCTGTCTGTCAATTGAATCCCTAGGTATCGGATGGAGGATTTAGCCCAGGTGAAGGGAAAGGAGGCTTGTAGGTTACTCATCATTGCAGGGGTTAAGAGAATAGGTAAAATTTCAGATTTGGAGTAATTAATTTTGAAATTTGAGAGTGATCCGAATAATTTCAGTTCCTTCATCAGGACTGGCAATGATAACAAGGATTCTGAGAGGTGGAATAACACATCATCAGCGTAGGCGGATAGCTTGTGTTCAGTGTTTCCTACTCGTAAACCCCTTATGTCTGCATTCGCCCTGACCGTGCATAGTAATGGTTCAAGGACTAGAGCGAAGAGAAGGGGGGATAGGGGGCACCCTTGTCTCGTGCCATTCCTAATCGGGAATTTAGAGGAAAGCACTCCATCACCTTGACCTGTGCACAGGGCGTAGAGTAAAGCGCCAGGATAGAGGTCAACATGCGTGTTTTAAGCCCTAGTGTCTCCAACACCGCCTTGAGGTACGACCAGTTGACCCGGTCGAAGGCCTTTTCAGCGTCCGTGGAGAGAATGATGTAAGGTTTGGAGTCAGGGTTTGATCGGGCCCAGTGGATGAGTTGTATGGCCCTAATGGAGTTGTCCCTCGCCTCCCGCCCCTTAATAAACCCAGTTTGGTCGGGGTGGATGATATTGGGCAGGAGATTCCCGATCCTATTCGCTAAAATCTTGGCTAGTATCTTAACGTCCACGTTAAGGAGGGAGATCGGGCGGTAGCTCTGGGGGAGCGTCGGGTCTTTACTGTCTTTTGGCAACACTGTAATGTGAGCCAGGAGTGCCTCAGAAGGCGTGGGGGCCCCTTCCGCTATGGAATTAAAGTAGGCGCACATGTGGGGTTTAAGGAGGGGTAGGAAGGTTTTGTAGTACAAACCCGAGTATCCATCCGGTCCCGGGCTCTTTCCTGTGGGGAGGGACTTCACTATCAGTTCAATCTCCCCAGGGGAGATCGGAAGTTCAAGGTCAGCACACTGGTCTGCACTCAAAGTTGGAGCGCCAGCAGCAGCCAAGTAGTCTCGTATGGCTGTGGACTTGGAGTGCTGTGTTTCTGGGGAGTTGTCAGGATGTAAATTGTATAGGTGTGTGTAGTAATCTTGAAACCCTGAGGCAATTTTGGAGGACCGAGCTGATACCTCCCCAGAAGGGGAACATAATTTTTGTATGTAAGTCTGCGCGTGCTTCTTACGAATGGCTCTAGCTAGCATACGACCACATTTGTTGCCGTGTTCGTAATATTTGTGTGATAGTCGTCTGGCTTGCCTACGAGTCTGCCGATCAAGCAGGCGCAAAAACAAATCTCTTAACTCAGTTAGCCTCTGCAATGCCTCAGGGCCTCCATTTCGTTTATGTTTGAGTTCCGCGTCTTGTAGGGCAGCCAACACTCTTTCAAAGTCTGCCTGAAGTATCTTTTTAAGTCTAGCCCCTTGTGATATTATCTCTCCTCTGATCACTGCCTTGTGGCTCTCCCACACTACGCCCATGCTGATATCGTCCGTCACATTTTCATTAAAATAATTTGAGATGGTCTCAGATACCTTGGCTACTGCCACTGTATTGTCCAACAGATTTTCATTCAGCCTCCACGTCCAGGCCCCTCGGGAGCCTGTAGGGAGTGTTAGGATCACCCCCACTGGTGCATGATCAGATAGAGTGATGTTCCCAATGAACGCGGACTGCACGAGCTCTAGTGTTGGGCGGTCCACATAGACGTGGTCTATGCGGGTGTAAACATCATGTACTGTCGAGTGATAGCTGAAGTCTCTCTCCTTTGGATGGAGGACCCTCCAGCTATCAAGCAGCAAGTTGGACTGAAATGACTTTTGGAAGTGTTTTAGGAAAGCATAAGAGTGTGAGTGTCTAGAGCTGGAGGTATCTAACAGGGGGTCAGGGCTAACGTTGAAGTCCCCTCCCAAGATAACATAGCCTTCTTTAAAGTCTGCTAGTAGGTCTAGAGTACTGTCGATGAAAGTAATTTGATTAGATCTGGGCGCATATAACGAGGCGAAAGTATATTTTCGTCCCGCTATGGTTCCTTTCAAAAATACATAACGGCCTAGTGGGTCTATTTTGCTGTCCGAGAGCTGGAAGGGGCAATTCCTGTGAATAGCAATCGTGGTGCCTTTAGATTTAGCTGTGGGGGAGGTGCTATGGAACCATTGGCTAAATAAATGGGTAGGTAATCTAGGCAGGGAGTGATGAGTAAAGTGGGTTTCCTGTAGGAAAACCACGTGAGCTTTTAATTTCTTAAGTTCCCACCAAAGTTTGTTTCTTTTCCCCGGGGAGCATAGGCCTCTTATGTTGTATGATATTACCTTAATAGTAGGCATGTCTGAATAAGTGGTAGGGAGGATGTCGGATGGACTCACTCGCCCGGCGCAGCATCTGAAGTCCTTGGTTGC
This sequence comes from Aquarana catesbeiana, assembly GCA_037953035.1. NCBI lineage: Eukaryota > Metazoa > Chordata > Amphibia > Anura > Ranidae > Aquarana > Aquarana catesbeiana. Next base: position 6,414,564 of record JBBHAA010000512.1, on the reverse strand, counting down.
TCCTAGAAAGGAAGGAAAGAGGGGAACAGAACGGTGGGGGGGAGGAAAGTGAATAGAAAAATGAACAGAGAAAACAAACTGTTAAATTAACGTAAACAATACGACAAGACATTCTCAAAGTCTGTAAATAGAACATCTATAGGTGGGAGGTCCCCCTCGGAAAGAAGGGGGCCTCAGACCTTACCTATTGCCCCAACTAGGGACTGTACCCAATATAGGGTGGCCTACGTGGGGGAACGTGTGCCTAAACACAGGGTGGAGAGCGGAGCCCCGTCTCCACACACCGCGTCTTAAAAGGTGTTTGGGGTTGGAGGTGGGAATAAACTACTGCGTTAAATTTTGGGGTTCACAGTTTCCCACCCAGTACCAGAACATCAGAAAATACATATATGAGGAAAAATTATTATTTACTACTAGTCATAACTCTTGAGTGATCTGCAATCACAGCCAACTGGATATCAGCTAAAAGCGTTAAGGCTGATATTGGGGGGCCTAATCTCTACAGGAGAGAAAAGAGGGGGGGGCCTTTTCTTAACTACTGGGGAAGTCTATGACCACTGTAAGAGTCCAGAGGGACTACGCCTTCAGTCACGGGTATCTGAGGAGCCATGGAGGGTATCTTGATGCTGAAGCTGTCTGTCCCTTCTGCGGTTCCTACGGGTAGTAGTTGACCATGGTGTTGGGACCTGGATCCCAGGAACGCCAGATGAAATTCTCCAATCCGGAAAGTCCACTGCGTCTAGGCCCAGAGAGGACAGGAACTGAGGGAGATCATCTTTGTTGCGGAGTGTGACTTGTCTTCCATCTTTAGTCACCTGCAGAAAAAAGGGGAACCCCCAGCGGTAAGGAAGGCCAGCATCTTGGATCGCCGTCAAGAGGGGCTTCAGGGCTCTGCGCTGCATGAGGGTGCGTCTAGATATGTCCTGATAAAAGAATAAACGTGCATCATCGAAATCATAGTAGGGTTTGTTGCGCATTTTTTGCATGATGCTGTCTTTTAAAGTGAATTTGTGGAGTTTGCAGATTACATCCCTGGGGTTGTCCACTTCTTGGGAGGGGGGTCTTAGTGCCCTGTGAGCTCGGTCAATTTCTATCGGAGCCGTGGCCGGAAGGCCCAATATGTCTCTGAATATATCTGTCAGCGTGGGGATAATATCCCTTGGGGCTGTGGCTTCTGGGAGACCCCGAATCCTAATGTTCGCTCTTCTGCTGCGATTTTCTGCATCGTCCAGCTGACATAATAGGGTTTCAATCTGCTGGTCTTGCTGCTGACATTTAGATTGCAGTAGAGCAATAGTGGGGAGAACCTCCTCTAGCTTCTCTTCTAATGCTTCTACCCTGTTACCCAGGTGGGAAGTGTCAGCTTTTAGTTGGGCAATGTCCTCTGTGAAAGCTTTCTCTACCCTGCTTGTAAAACGTTCAAGGTCCTCCTTAGTGGGTAAAGACATAATATGGCGCTTGATATCCTCTTCACAGAGGTAGTCAGATAGTTCAGAGCGGCCATCTAAAGAGGCAGGGGAGGCACAGGGGGCTGAATCACTCACCGACCCTAGGGATGGCACCGGAGATGCTGCTGGAGCTGAGGCTGTCCCTTTCAGGGTTCGGGTTGAGGCCGTTGCTGGCTGAGTGGATTTTGTGGCTTTCTGGGCCTTCCCGGTCGGCGCCATCTTGAAGGATTCCAGGCCTAGTCCTCGGGTCCCGGAAAAGTATAAATCCAGCTGTCCCTGCCGCGATCTGTCGGTCCTGGTCGGTTGGGAGCTCTGCCGAGATCGTTGTGACATGGGGGGATCTTGTAAAAGTGAGTATCCCCCTATGTAAAGCTGATATTGTGCTGCGGTTTAGCGGAGCTGAGGCAAAGCACGTCCTCACTCCTCCATGTCCAGGACACGCCCCCCCCGTTCTACAAAGTATTGACTCCGGGGGGCGCCATACAAATGCCCCCCACACTTTTCACATATTTATTTGTAAAAAAAAATGAAAACCATTTATCATTTTCCTTCCACTTCACAATTATGTGCCCCTTTGTGTTGGTCTATCACATAAAATCCCAATAAAATACATTGATGTTTTTGGTTGTAACATGACAAAATGTGGAAAATCTCAAGGGGTATGAATACTTTTTCAAGGCACTGTACATTTGTATAACTCATTATAGCAGAATTTACCCACCAACTTTACATGTATATGCAGCCAAAGCTTACTATACCAACATACATTACAAGAGTTTAATGCCAACCCAAGTTTTGCCCATGCAAATAAAATCAACATGTTCACTTTACAGTGTATGAATTCATTAACTTTTTTGGGGATTTTTTTCTTGCTATGTCCTGTTGGGGAGATTTCCCTTCATTTCCTGTGTCAGAGAAGCAAGAGAAAGTGGGAGGAAATCTCTACAAAGTAAGTGGAATCCCCCGATTTAGACAGTTGTCACATAAATAGTTGTCCCCACTTGGACATTTTCCTCTCTATTCCAGTATTCCAATTTTTCCCTAATTTTTTGTTCAATGGACACCAGGACAGGTATAGAGGCTATGAAGAATGAAGATTAATATCTAATATTCTTGTATCTCAGGGGCGTTTCTGGATGAATAGCCAAGTCTTTGTGTAAATATGTCGGTGTCATCTCTCCTAATGGGTGTGTGAAGGAGAAGTGTGTCTGTCTTTATCCAAGGCCGCATCTTCACCAAATGATGTTAGGAATTTGTTTCTTAGTAGAAATTGAAGAATCCTTTGTTCGTACAATACTTCCAGAAAAGTTGTTTTATTGTTCAGAGAGATAAGGAAAGACAAGACTTACATAGTGACATCTGGTAAGATATGGTATGGTGATGGCTTCAGAAGGAGGAAGGGATATCAGATGTTCTTCATTCTCCAAAGTGTAGAGTTCCTTCCCTCTCTTCCCACCTCTCTTCCCAACTAGCCATTCAACCCTTCTCAATTCTTATACTGTTTCATAATGTTATGTCAGCATTTCCTAAAGTATCACACATTGTTGCATATAAGCTTATATGGCTTCAATCTATAGTTATAGTTAACTCCTCCCATTGTCCTGACATTGTAACTCAGAATAGAAATACCTACACAGCAAAATTACTTTTCTCTGTCCTCTGTCCCGTAACTTTCAGAGACTAATCGAATGGAAATTCGACCAGCAAAAGACCGATGAGAGCTTTTCATCGGAAAATGCGACCGTGTGTATGCTCCATCGGACTTTTGCTGGCCGAATTCCAGCCAGCGAAAGATTGAGAGCATGTTCTCATCCGACGCGCAAAAATTCCTACGCATGCTCGGAAACAATTCTACGCATGCTCGGAAGCATTGAACTTCATTTTCTCGGCTCGTCATAGTGTTGTACGTCACCGCGTTCTGTGACGGTCGAAAGTTCAGCAAACTTGTGTGTGACCGTGTGTGTGCAAGGCAAGTTTGAGCGGAATTCTGTCGGAAAAGCCGTCTTTTTCCGACAGGATCCGAACAAAAATCCCGATCTTGTGTACATAATACTAATTACATTATAGCATTCATGTGTTTCATATATTTTTCAGAAACTTTTATCACTTAAAATAGTGACTCAAAATGTCTAACAGGCTGAATGTACCCAGTGGGATAATAGAAAGCAATGACAATTTGATAGAGGAGACAATCCTCACTACTCTACAAGAAAATTGAAAATGAAAAAAGACAATGAAAAAAGAAAAAAAAAGTTTTAACTATATATACACTTTAATGCCCCCCCCCCACCCAATCAAACATTGCATATTCACCTTTCCTTCACTCAACTCAACCACCACCTAGTTCAAGTACCAGGAGAAAAGAAAGACAGCCTTCTGTAAGCTCCATGTTGCTATCAGAAAGCTATGGACTTCCTCCCACCCAGCCTCAATGCTAAAGCACCGGACAAATCACTAAGCACATTAGCACTTTCACATGGAACGTGCCACACGCTCCTCCATACTAGGAAGTGCGGAGTATTTTTATTATTCCCAAGGACTGAAAAGTGGGGTATCAAAGATAAGGTACATATACTGTATATGCAACTAGTAAGGGGCAAATTACAGTGGTTCTAAAGGTTCCATTTTTTCTCCCATTAAAATAATAAGCATGTGATACTTACTTGCTCTGTGTAATGGTTTTGCGTAGAGAAGCCAAGATCCTCCTCTTCGCGGGTCCCCCGCAGGTGCTTCTGGCACTTCTCCTTGGTAGGTGCCCCAGAGCAAGTGTGTGCTCACTTTTGACCCACCTCTGTCTGTTTATGGGACACACAGAGTGTGGCTCAGGCCTGTCCCCTGCTCCCTCCTCACTGGCTGTTATTGACAGTGTGTCTCAGCCAATGAGGAGGGAGAGACCTGGAACAGAAGCCACTCTTGTGCACATCGCTGGATGGAGATGGGGCTCAGGTAAGTATTAGGGGGGCTGTGGGGAGAGCTGCACACTGAAGGTTTTTTTACCTTCATAAATAAAATGCATGAAGGTAAAAAAACCTTCACCCTTTTTCAACCATTTTAAGACCCATTTCACACTGGGGCGTTTTTCAGGTGTTTTTCTGGCGCTTTAGCGTTAAAAAAGTGCCTGAGAGAAGCCTCATCTGCAATCCCAATGTGAAAGCCCGAGTGCTTTACACATTGGGATTGCAGATGAGGCTTCTTTCAGGCGCTTTACAGGTGCTTTTTTTAACGCTAAAACGCCCCAGTGTGAAAGGGGCCTAAGGGAAATCTGTTACTTTGCACTCCATAGACAAAACACAGGTTTACTTTAAGTCTTGTGATTGATAAACCCACCACCCACGGCTTTGGTTTTTCTGGAAATGCTAATTTAAAAAATAATAGTAGTAATCATAATAAAAATAACAGTAATAGGCAGTGCTGTGTTTTGGCCTAGGCCGACAAGGCCCAGGCCTAGGGCGGCACTTTGTGCGGCGGGGGGAGGGGGGGCAAGAAAGCCCAAACCCCCCATGCACGAAAAAAGTACCCTCACTCTCCTCCTGCCATCAGAGGAGTACAGCTGAATCCCGGAGCTAAGTGCCACAACAAGTTACGGCACTGAGCTCCGGTAACTGGCCAGACAGTGCCGCCCGGGGTCCCACAAGAGGCAATCGGCTTTCTGTAGCAGCCGACACCTCTCTCCCCACTGACAGCTGCACACACTCCTCAGATCCTCCTCCTCCTCAGCTCCCAATGTTCTAGTGTACACAGCCAGGAGGAGAAGGAGCCACAGAGGAGGGACACAACTTCAGTGCAAGAGCCACACTGCTGGTCTGAAGTCTGTGTATAGTTTACAGTGGAGGTGAACACATTAACTGGGAAGGGGGGGCAGATAACAGATACACACATGGAGTGAAGGGAGGGGAGGGGGGGTAAGGGAATATTTGCTAGGAGGTGCTTTGGTAGAAGGGTCTGATCCCCCCCCCCACTAGTACATGTCCTCTACCCTCCCCCAGCACATATCCCCTTGCCCCCCTCTTCCCCCAAATTAAAAGATGCCACGTCCCTCTCTGTCCTCCTCCCATGGCATCCCTCTGTCCTCCCACAGCTTCCCTGTGTCCTCTTCCCACGGCGTCCCTCTGTCCTTCTCCTCCTACGGCGTCCCTCTCTCCTCCTCCTCCCATGGTGTCCCTCTGTCCTCTTCCCACAGCGTCTCTCTGACCTCTTCCCACGGTGTCCCTCTGTTCTCTTCCCATAGCGTCCCTCTGTCCTTCTCCTCCTGTGGCATTCCTCTCTCCTCCTCCTCCCACGGTGTCCCTCTGTCCTCTTCCCACCGCGTCCCTCTGTACTCTTCCCATGGTGGCCCTCTGTCCCCCTCCTCCTACGGTGTCCCTCTGTCCTCCCCCCACAGTGTCCCTCTCTCCTCCTCCCACGGCGTCCCTCTGTCCTCTTCCCATGAAACTGACAGGGCAGATCTTAAAAAGGGAGGGGGGGCTAGATAGGAAGGGGTGGGTCATATTTAAATTTTAGTTAGTTAAGCTTAGTCAGGCCTAGGGCGGCACAAGACCTAAATACACCTCTGGTAATAGGATATTACTGTCTTTCTATCTGGCACAGGACGGTGCAACATTTTAGTGGTAATAGATAACCTCAAGGACAGCGGACCAAAGGAAAAGGAGAGAATTCTATACACTTATCCCAGCACCCGAAAGTACGCTCGCAATCTTCTTCTTGTCACCCCGGAAGAGAAGAAGGATAAAGAAATACTTCTGTCCAAGCTGGTGGAAATATTTGTGTCCCCTGCGATAGAGGAAGCAGGTATATAGAGAATGTGCCAACTATATAACATCCATAAAAGGTACCTATGTCCTAAACATTGAAGAGAGGAGTATTGAATTGAGGCTACTATGGACTTTTCATGGTACCGTACAAAGACTTTACAAACGCAACATCATTTAAAAAAATTAAGTTCATTACAAATATTCATTGCTTAAAAAAGACAAACATTTAAAAAATAGAGACACTGGTATGTGTCGCTATGGTATACTCAATTGCTCTGTATATTCAATAAAACACAAATGCAGTTACAAGGTGAGTACTCTTTAGTTGTCACATTTAGCTATTGCTCGACATCATTTGTGGATGCACTTCCGCTTCTTCAGGCGCTTAAATATATTAAGTGAAAATATATAAACAAAGAAAGTGTTTCTCCTGCGCTCGTGTAGGCGGTATTAGTGTAAAGTAGTAGTAATTCCGAATGGCAAGTGGCATAGAACGATCATGCCTGTCCAGCTGCCTAGACTGACCAGGGGTGGTCCGAAGAGAGCTGAGTGGAAAGAAGAGGGTGGAAGGCGCGTGATCTTATGCGTGAATCAAAATGATATAGTTTATTCATAAACACAGTAAATGAGTACAAAGAAATTACTACGAATTCATAAAAACTGGGTAAGATATTCATTGAGAATTAAAAAATTGAAAATGAAAAATTAATAATAATAATAAATGCCAATGCAAGGGCAAATGCTCAAGGTGGGCTAACACGTTTCAAGTTTTTCCCTCTTCATCAGAGCCTTGGAGAGAAAAAGAAAGTCTGTAGGGTTTGGTAGATACACATGAAGAGGGATACCTGATTCGGAGATGTATCACATAGTGGGTGATGTATTCTCCTTTACTCTAGACCCACATCACAGCATTCTAGATGAGATAAATACCAAATGTATGTGTGTATAATTGAGGTTCTAGTAAAAGGCACATGTATGCAAAGTGTTGGAATTACACATTATACATTGTAGTTGCAGACAGGAGACGTATAAAAAAAAATATTAAAAAAAAAAAAAAATATATATATATATATATATATATATATATATATATATATATATAAATCAAAACATTACAACGTTGAGTCATTAAAGTATTGAAGCATTGGAACATTAAAGCATTAAGGCATTAAAAGACATTGGAAACCATAAGGGACCATTAGAAGCTAAAAGTTATTGTTGTTCTTTTAAAAATGTTACTAAAGAAATACAGTGGAACCTCAGATTACGAGCATAATCCGTTCCAGGAGAATGCTCTTAATCCAAAGTACTTGCATATCAAAGCGAGTTTCCCCATAGAAGTCAATGAAACTGAAAATAATTAGTTCCGCATTGACTTTAATGGCATGCAATACCGCATGTGGCCAGAGGTGGGCGGGCGCCGGAGAGCCTCGGAAATGGCCAGAAAGGCCCGAGGACACCTCCTCTGACCTCAGCGAACCTCGGAAAGACTCTGTTCCCGAGGTTTGCCGAGGTCAGCCGAGCTGTCCTCGGACCTTTCCGTGCATTTCCGAACAGCATCGATCGGCGCCGCTTGGCTCGAGCGCCCCCCCCCACCTCAGGCCAAACGTGGTACTGCACACGCTTTGACCTGATTCGTGCTTGTTTTGCGAGACAAGACTCGCAAACCGAGTTACGATTTTTAAAAATACAGTGCTCGTATTGCGAAACGCTCGTTAACCACGTTACTCGCAATCCGAGGTTCCACTGTACTCAGAAAGTGTTAGAGCAATGAACCATTAAAACTGTAAGCCATTGACTCTACTTGCTATTGTGAGTTCATTAAAAGACAGTTGTAGTTTAGAGTTTAAACACAGGTGCATATGTATACATACAAAAATGGACATGTACACGCATATAGGTACACATTTACATGCATATACAAACATATGCGCATGCACATACACAGAAAAAAATGCATATATTGTTTGTATATGCATGTAAAGGTGTACGTATATGCGTGTACATGTCTATTTGTGTATGTATACATATACAGACTTTCTTTTTCTCTCCATGGCTCTGATGAAAAGGGAAAACCTTGAAATGTGTTAGCCCCACCTTAAGCATTTGCCCTTGGATGGGCATTTTTTACTATTATTATTATTATTATTATTAATAATTTTCAATTTTTTAATTCTCAATGAATATCTTGTAACCCAGTTTTTATGGATTCGTAGTAATTTTTTTGTACTCATTTACTTGTGAATAAACTATACCATTCTGATTCATGCGTAAGATCACGCGCCTTCCACCCTCTTCTTTCCTTTTCAAATATTTTATTTTAACCCTCTTCTTTCCACTCAGCTTAAATATATTAACAGAGACAGTATCAACTTGATTTCTATGAACAGAGAGAGAATAAATAGTGTGTATACCATTCAATAATATACAGTTTCAACAGATCCACAATAAAAAAAAAGTTGTGTAATATGGGGTGCACCCTTATCTTACCCACAACGTAACCACGTATACAGACCCACAAGTCAAACAGTCTACCCAGTGGATGTGGGAGCATTATTCTTTATAATTTATTGGTAAAATAATATAGGAAAAAGGTATTTCTTAAATTCTTTAGTAGATTTAAAGTGGAGTTCTGCCTGAAAAAAAAAACTATTCAAAAGTCAGCAGCTACAAATACTGCAGCTTTTGACTTTTAAAATAAGGACACTTACCTGTCCAGGGTGCCCGCAATGTTCTCACCGAAGCCGACCCGTCCCTCAGCTCCGGGTGGAGGCGCCGCCATCTTCAGTAAGGGAATCAGGAAGTCAAACCTTGCGGCTTCATAGCCTGGTTCCCTACTGCGTACACGAGAGTCGCGCTGCACATTCTGAATGGTCCCTGCTGTCTTCTGGGACCCGTGTGTCTCCTAGAAGACAGCGGAGGATGGGCCAGACATGGCGTAGATCACCGTGAATACTGCGGTGAATACTGTGGTGAACTTTCGCAGGAAGTAGGAGCAAATACCTGGATTAGACAGGTATCTGCTCCTCCCTGAAAGGTGCAAAATGTGACACCGGACGGGGGTTGGAATCGGATCAGCGGAAGTTCCATTTATGAGTGGAACTCCGCTTTAAGAAAATAAATAACCAATGTGTAATCTGAGAAGGAATACACCTAATAAAAATAGGGGTCAAACCTTGAACCAAGAAAGTATGACCATTCTATAGTACATTCTTCATATTGTTTTATATACTGTGTAGCAATGTGCATTTGGATAAAAAAAAAAAAATTAAAATTATGTTTTTCCCGCTTGATACAGCAACTCCAAAAGGAGCAGAGACATCAGTCAGAAAGATGGACACAAAGAATTCTGCCGGAGAGAAGGACACAAAGAATTCTGCTGGAGAGAAGGATACAAGGAATTCTGCTGGAGAGAATGATACTAGGAATTCTACCGGAGAGAAGGACACAATGAATTTTGCCAGAGAAGAGGATAGAAGGAGTTCTGCCGGAGAGAAGGACACAAGTAATTCTGCTGGAGAGAAGGACATAAAGAATTCTGCTGGAGAGAAGGACACAAGGAATTCTGTCAGGGAGAAGGAAAGAAGGCATTTTCCCGGAGAGAAGGACACAATGAATTTTGATGGAGAGAAGGACACAATGAATTTTGCCAGAGAAAATGATACAACGAGTTCTGCCGGAGAGAAGGACACAGGGAATTCTACCGGCGCGAAGGACACAAAGAATCCTACCGGAGAGAAGGACACAAGGAATTCTGCCGGGGAGAAGGACACAATATATTTTGCAGGAGAGAAGGAAACAAGGAATTTTGCCGGTGAGAAAGACATACAGATTTCTACCGGAGAGAAGGACACAAAGAATTCTGCTGGAGAGAAGGATACAAGGAATTCTGCCAGAGAGAAGGACACAATGAATTTTGCTGGAGAGAAGGTCACAAGGAATTCTACCGGAGAGAAGAAAACAAAGAATTCTGTCAGAGAGAAGAACACAAAGAATTCTGATGGAGAGAAGGACACAAAGAATTCTGTCAGAGAGAAGGACACAAAGAATTCTGATGGAGAGAAGGACACAAAGAATTCTACCAGAGAGAAGGACACAAAGAATTCTGCCGGAGAAAAGGACACAAAGAATTCTGCTGGACAGAAGGACACAAAGAATTTTGCCAGAGAAAAGGATACAATATGTTCTGTCGGAGAGAAGGACACAAGGAATTCTGCTCGAGAGAAGGACACAAAGAATTCTGCTCGAGAGAAGGACACAATTAATTTTGCTAGAGAGAAGGACACAAGGAATTCTGCTGGAGAGAAGGACACAAGGAATTCTGATGGAGAGAAGGACACAAGGAAATCTGTTGGAGAGAAGGATACAAGGAATTCTTCCAGAGAGAAGGACACAAGGAAATCTGCGGGAGAGAAGGATACAAGGTATTCTGCCGGAGAAAAGGACACAAGGAATTCTGCAGGGGAGAAGGACAGAAGGAATTCTGCCGGAGAGAAGGATACAGGGAATTCTGCTGGAGAGAATGACACAAAGAATTCTACCAGAGAGAAGGACACAATTTATTTTGCCAGAGAAAAGGATACAATGAGTTCTGCCAGAGAGAAGGACATAAAGAATTCTGCCGGAGAGAAGGACACAAAGAATTCTGTTGGAGAGAAGCACAAAAGGAATTCTGGAGAGAAGGACACAAGGAATTCTCCCAGAGAAAATGATGCTATGAGTTCTGCCGGAGAGAAGGACACAAAGAATTCTGACGGAGAGAAGGACCCAAAGAATTCTGCCAGAGAGAAGGACACAAGGAATTCTGTTGGAGAGAAGGATACAAGGAACTCTGCTAGAGAGAAGGACACAAGGAATTCTACCGGAGAGAAGGACACAATGAATTTTGCCAGAGAAAAGGATACAATGAGTTCTGCTGGAGAGAAGGACATAAAGAATTCTACCGGAGAGAAGGACACAAAGAATTCTGCCAGAGAGAAGGACAGAAGGAATTTTCCCAGAGAGAAGGACACAAAGAATTCTGCCGGAGAGAAGGACACAAAGAATTCTGCCGGAGAGAAGGACACAAAGAATTCTGCCAGAAAGAAGGACACAAAGAATTCTTCCGGAGAGATGGACAAAAGGAATTGTGCCGGAGAGAAGGACACAAGGAATTCTTCCGGAGAGAAGGACAAAAGGAATTCTGCCAGAAAGGACACAAATAATTCTGCCGGAGAGAAGGACAAAAGGAATTCTGCCAGAGAGGACACAAACAATTCTGCCGGTGAGAACGACACAAAGAATTCTGCTGGAGTGAAGGACGCAAAGAATTTTGCTGGAGAGAAGGACACAAAGAATTCTGCTGGAGAGGACACAAAGAATTCTGCTGGAGAGGACACAAAGAATTCTGCTGGAGAGAAGGACACAAAGAATTCTGCTGGAGAGAAGGACACAAAGAGTTCTGCTGGAGAGGACACAAGAAATTCTGCTGGAGAGAAGGACACAAGGAATTCTTCCGGAGAGAAGGACAAAAGGAATTTTGCCAGAGAGGACACAAATAATTCTGCCGGAGAGAAGGACACAAAGAATTCTGTCGGAGAGAAGGACACAAAGAATTCTGGTGGAGAGAAAGAAACAAAGAATTCTGCTGGACAGAAGGACACAAAGAAATCTGCCGGAGAGAAGGACACAATGAATTTTGCCAGAGAAAAGGATACAATGAGTTCTGCTGGACAGAAGGACATAGAGAATTCTACCGGAGAGAAGGACACAAAGAATTCTGCCGGAGAGAAGGACACAAAGAATTCTGCCAGAGAGAAGGACAGAAGGAATTTTCCCAGAGAGAAGGACACAAAGAATTCTGCCGGAGAGAAGGACACAAAGAATTCTGCCGGAGAGAAGGACACAAAGAATTCTGCCAGAAAGAAGGACACAAAGAATTCTTCCGGAGAGATGGACAAAAGGAATTGTGCCGGAGAGAAGGACACAAGGAATTCTTCCGGAGAGAAGGACAAAAGGAATTCTGCCAGACAGGACACAAATAATTCTGCCGGAGAGAAGGACAAAAGGAATTCTGCCAGAGAGGACACAAACAATTCTGCCGGTGAGAACGACACAAAGAATTCTGCTGGAGTGAAGGACGCAAAGAATTTTGCTGGAGAGAAGGACACAAAGAATTCTGCTGGAGAGGACACAAAGAATTCTGCTGGAGAGGACACAAAGAATTCTGCTGGAGAGAAGGACACAAAGAATTCTGCTGGAGAGAAGGACACAAAGAGTTCTGCTGGAGAGGACACAAGAAATTCTGCTGGAGAGAAGGACACAAGGAATTCTTCCGGAGAGAAGGACAAAAGGAATTTTGCCAGAGAGGACACAAATAATTCTGCCGGAGAGAAGGACACAAAGAATTCTGTCGGAGAGAAGGACACAAAGAATTCTGGTGGAGAGAAAGAAACAAAGAATTCTGCTGGACAGAAGGACACAAAGAAATCTGCCGGAGAGAAGGACACAATGAATTTTGCCAGAGAAAAGGATACAATGAGTTCTGCTGGAGAGAAGGACATAGAGAATTCTACCGGAGAGAAGGACACAAAGAATTCTGCCGGAAAGAAGGACACAAAGAATTCTGCCAGAAAGAAGGACACAAAGAATTCTTCCGGAGAGATGGACAAAAGGAATTGTGCCGGAGAGGACACAAATAATTCTGCCGGAGAGAAGGACAAAAGGAATTCTGCCAGAGAGGACACAAACAATTCTGCCGGTGAGAACGACACAAAGTATTCTGCTGGAGTGAAGGACGCAAAGAATTTTGCTGGAGAGAAGGACACAAAGAATTCTGCTGGAGAGAAGGACACAAAGAATTCCACTGGAGAGAAGGACACAAAGAATTCCGCTGGAGAGAAGGACACAAAGAGTTCTGCTGGAGAGGACACAAATAATTCGGCCGGAGAGAAGGACACAAAGAATTATGCCGGAGAGAAGGACACAAAGAATTATGCCGGAGAGAAGGACACAAAGAATTCTGCTGGAGAGAAAGACACAAAGAATTCTGCTGGACAGAAGGACACAAAGAAATCTGCCGGAGAGAAGGACACAAAGAATTCTGCCAGAGAGAAGGACACAAAGAGTTCTGCCGGAGAGAAGGACACAAAGAATTCTGCCGGAGAGAAGGACACAAAGAATTCTGCCGGAGAGAAGGACACAAAGAATTCTGCCAGAGAGAAGGACACAAAGAATTCTGCCGGAGAGAAGGACACAAAGAATTCTGCCAGAGAGAAGGACACAAAGAATTCTGCCACAGAGAAAAACAGAAGGAATTTTGCCAGAGAGAAGGACACAAAGAATTCTGCCGGAGAGAAGGACACAAAGAATTCTGCCGGAGAGAAGGACACAAAGAATTCTTCCGGAGCGATGGACAAAAGCAATTCTGCCGGAGAGAAGGACACAAGGAATTCTTCCGCAGAGAAGGACAAGAGGAATTCTGCCAGAGAGGACACAAATAATTCTGCCGGAGAGAAGGACAAAAGGAATTCTGGCAGAGAGGACACAAACAATTCTGCCGGTGAGAATGACACAAAGAATTCTGCTGGAGTGAAGGACGCAAAGAATTTTGCTGGAGAGAAGGACACAAAGAATTCTGCTGGAGAGAAGGACACAAAGAATTCTGCTGGAGAGAAGGACACAAAGAATTCTGCTGGAGAGAAGGATACAAAGAGTTCTGCTGGAGAGGACACAAGGAATTCTGCTGGAGAGAAGGACACAAGGAATTCTTTCGGAGAGAAGGACAAAAGGAATTTTGCCAGAGAGGACACAAATAATTCTGTCGGAGAGAAGGACACAAAGAATTCTGTCGGAGAGAAGGACACAAAGAATTCTGCTGGAGAGAAGGACACAAAGAGTTCTGCTGGAGAGAAGGACACAAAGAATTCTGCTGGAGAGAAGGACACAAAGAGTTCTGCTGGAGAGAAGGACACAAAGAGTTCTGCTGGAGAGGACATAAAGAATTCTGCCAGAGAGAAGGACACAAAGAGTTATGCCGGAGAGAAGGACACAAAGAATTCTGCCGGAGAGAAAGACACAAAGAATTCTGCCGGAGAGAAGAACACAAAGAATTCTGCCGGAGAGAAGAACACAAAGAATTCTGCCGGAGAGAAGGACACAAAGAATTCTGCCGGAGAGAAGGACACAAAGAATTCTGCCAGAGAGAAGGACACAAAGAATTCTGCCAGAGAGAAGGACACAAAGAATTCTGCCAGAGAGAAGGACAGAAGGAATTTTGCCAGAGAAAAGGACACAAAGAATTCAGCCGGAGAGAAGGACACAAAGAATTCTGCCAGAGAGAAGGACACAAAGAATTCTTCCGGAGCGATGGACAAAAGGAATTCTGCCAGAGAGAAGAACACAAGGAATTCTTCCGGAGAGAAGGACAAAAGGAATTCTGCCAGAGAGGACACAAATAATTCTGCCGGAGAGAAGGACAAAAGGTATTCTGCCAGAGAGGACACAAACAATTCTGCTGGTGAGAACGACACAAAGAATTCTGCTGGAGTGAAGGACACAAAGAATTTTGCTGGAGTGAAGGACGCAAAGAATTTTGCTGGAGAGAAGGACACAAAGAATTCTGCTGGAGAGAAGGACACAAAAAATTCTGCTGGAGAGAAGAACACAAAGAATTCTGCTGGAGAGAAGGACACAAAGAGTTCTGCTGGAGAGGACACAAGGAATTTTGCTGGAGAGAAGGACACAAGGAATTCTTCCAGAGAGAAGGACAAAAGGAATTTTGCCAGAGAGGACACAAATAATTCTGCCGGAGAGAAGGACACAAAGAATTCTTCTGGAGAGAAGGACACAAAGAATTCTGCTGGAGAGAAAGACACAAAGAATTCTGCTGGACAGAAGGACACAAAGAAATCTGCCGGAGAGAAGGACACAAAGAATTCTGCCAGAGAGAAGGACACAAGGAGTTCTGCCGGAGAGAAGGACACAAAGAATTCTGCTGGAAAGAAGGACACAAAGAATTCTTCCAGAGAGATGGACAAAAGGAATTGTGCCGGAGAGAAGGAAACAAGGAATTCTTCCGCAGAGAAGGACAAAAGGAATTCTGCCAGAGAGGACACAAATAATTCTGCCGGAGAGAAGGACAAAAGTCATTCTGCCAGAGAGGACACAAACAATTCTGCCGGTGAGAACGACACAAAGAATTCTGCTGGAGTGAAGGACGCAAAGAATTTTGCTGGAGAGAAGGACACGAAGAATTCTGTTGGAGAGAAGGACACAAAGAATTCTGCTGGAGAGAAGGACACAAAGAGTTCTGCTGGAGAGGACACAAATAATTCTGCCCGAGAGAAGGACACAAAGAATTATGCCGGAGAGAAGGACACAAAGAATTCTGCTGGAGAGAAAGACACAAAGAATTCTGCTGGACAGAAGGACACAAAGAAGTCTGCCGGAGAGAAGGACACAAAGAATTCTGCCAGAGAGAAGGACACAAAGAGTTCTGCCGGAGAGAAGGACACAAGGAATTCTGTTGGAGAGAAGGATACAAGGAACTCTGCTAGAGAGAAGGACACAAAGAATTCTACAGGAGAGAAGGACACAAAGAATTCTGCCGGAGAGAAGGACACAAAGAATTCTTCCGGAGCGATGGACAAAAGGAATTCTGCCGGAGAGAAGGACATAAGGAATTCTTCTGGAGAGAAGGACAAAAGAAATTCTGCCAGAGAGGACACAAACAATTCTGCCGGTGAGAACGACACAAATAATTCTGCTGGAGTGAAGGACGCAAAGAATTTTGCTGTAGAGAAGGACACAAAGAATTCTGCTGGAGAGAAGGACACAAAGAATTCTGCTGGAGAGAAGGACACAAAGAGTTCTGCTGGAGAGGACACAAGGAATTCTGCTGGAGAGAAGGACACAAGGAATTCTTCTGGAGAGAAGGACACAAGGAATTCTTCTGGAGAGAAGGACAAAAGGAATTTTGCCGGAGAGAAAGACACAAAGAATTCTGCCGGAGAGAAGGACACAAAGAATTCTGCTGGAGAGAAAGACACAAAGAATTCTGCTGGACAGAAGGACACAAAGAAATCTGCCGGAGAGAAGCACACAAAGAATTCTGCCAGAGAGAAGGACACAAAGAGTTCTGCTGGAGAGAAGGACACAAAGAATTCTGCCGGAGAGAAGGACACAAAGAATTCTGCCGGAGAGAAGGACACAAAGAATTCTGCCGGAGAGAAGGACACAAAGAATTCTGCCGGAGAGAAGGACACAAAGAATTCTGCTGGAGAGAAGGACACAAGTCCTAGTAACAGTCACATGTTGTAGAACCCTTTGTAGTATACAGGTATTGCAATGTCTCAGTTTGGACTTCATTGAAATATGTATACGAAAATCCATTCCTGCCTGTACAGTGGCCAGAAGTGGAGGATCTATTATGATGAAAAACCTGCTTCTCCTATGTTAAAATGTTCACACAAAAGAGTCCTTCAGCAATTATTCTCCTTGTCTTGGCCATCCTGTGCATAGGTGGAGAAAAGCACGTATACAGTTCTCCATAGGTTACTGAATAACTGATAATCAGTAGTGTTGGTGGGTTCATGGGGGAACCACATGTCACCAACTTTATAGTTACTTTTATCAAGTATTCGCCTCATGGTAATGCTCTCTTTTGTGTGGGTTAATGCCCCTGGTGGCCGGTAGCCCGTCACCCACCACAAAGTAATTTTGAGGGAAATAGCAGGATAAACTGATTTCCCTCAACCAGTTATTTTACACACATTACAATTACTCCTCAACCTAAAGGTATGGAGGGAAGCTACTGTATATTTTGCGAGGCCTTGAACACTCGTGGTACAGGCCCTGTTTATTGGGGAGTTTTGTTACGCAGAGTGTCCTAACTTAGGGTCTCTCCCAAACTGAATGCTAGACATGTGCACTGCCGAAAAATTTGTTCGTCTTAGTTTTCGATTCATTTGTTTTTTTGTTTTGTAATTTAAGAAATTTATAAATTTGAAAATTTGGAATTCGTAAATTCGAAAATTCATAAATTTGAAAATTTGTAAATTTGAAAATTCGAAATTTCGGAATTCGTAAATTTGAAAATTCAGAAATTTGTAAATTCGAAGTTTGTAAATTCTATAAATTCGTAAATTTGAAAATTCGTAAATTTGAAGATTCGTAAATTCGATAAATACATAAATTTGAAAATTCGTAAATTTGAAAATTTGGAAATTCAGAAATTAAAAAATCCGAAAATTAAAAAATCCGAAAATAAGAAACAAAAATCCAAAAATTAGAAAGAACGAAAAGCCAAAAATCTGAAAAGTGTAATCAATAACTAACTAACTAATAATAACTAACTATTAAACTATAGGTATTGGAATTTCCTTTCAAATTTGGCTGTTATTGAACATAACAAATACACATTTATCTGAAGTTACGAATTATCAAAAATAAATAAACAAATGGTACAAAACTAATTAATAATCAATAATGATAATAATAATACTACTACTACTACTACTACTACTACTAATAATAATAATAATAAAAATATGTTTTTATTATTATTATTATTATTATTATTATTATTATTATTATTGTTATTTATTATTATTAATTTGTTATGTTCCATTCATTTAGATATGGCATTCGTTATTATGGATAATGCGTAACTTCAGATAAATTCATATTCGTTACATTCACTAACAGCCAAATTTGAAAGGAAATTCCAATACCTATAATTTAATAGTCAGTAATAGTTAAGTTATTATTAGTAAATTATTATTATCAGTTTTTGGATTTTTAATTTTCAGATTTTTGTTCTTATTTTCAGATTTTTTGTTCTTTTGAATTTTCGGATTTTCATTCTTATTTTTGGATTTTCGAATTTTGAATTTCCGAATCTCCGAATTTCCAAATATCCAAATTTTGAATTTCCAAATTTTCGAATTCCGAATTTCCAAAATTTCCAATTTTCGGATTTTCGAATTTCTGAAATTTTGAATTTTTGTATTTTCGAATTTCTGAAATTTCAAATTTTTGAATTTGCGAACATTCAGAAAAAAATCGGAAATTTGGAAAAAAATTTGGGAAATTCGGAAATTCGGATATTTCTGAATTGACGAATTTGTCTAAATTTGTTAAAAAACGAATTTGGAACTAAACGAATTGCACATGTCTACTGGATGCTTCTTCTTCATTTTTATCTCTTACTTGTCCATTACCCATAAGGTTATCATGGAAGGTTTACACTTTTTTCCTGTTCCATGCACTGTAGGATATCAAAATGTAAAGAAAAATCCCTGTGATAGTTATGCGAAAAAATTTAAATAAGAAAATAATACAAAAAAAGAGCTGCTACCACTAAAACAGTACATACACCACACTATACCTGTATATCAAAAAACACAAATAATAAAGTGAAGTGCTCTTGTATGAAGCTCAGCTATTCCACAATATATAAATGCATCTACTGGTGATTATATATCGAAATCAACAATGCAAGAAAGATATTCAATAAATATATTGTTATTATTATTATACAGGATTTATATAGCGTCAACAGATTACGCAGCGCTTTACAATATAAAAGGGAGACAGTACAGTTATAATACAATTAGATACAAGAGGATTAAGAGGGCCCTGCTCAGAAGAGCTTACAATCTAATAGGGTGGGGCAGGTGGTACAAAAGGTTGTAACTGTGGAGAATGAGCTGATGGAAGTGGTAAAAGATTACTTGGAGATGTGATAGGCTTTCCTGAAGAGATGAGTTTTTAGGGATCGCCTGAAAGTAGCAAGAGTAGGGGATAGCCGGACAGGTGGAGGTAGGGAGTACCAGAGGATGGGAGAGGCTCTGGAGAAATCCTGGAGATGAGCATGAGAGGAGGAGATGAGAGAGCTTGAGAGTAGGAGGTCTTGAGAAGAGCGGAGAGGACGATTTGGGTGATATTTGGAGACAAGATTGATGATGTAGCTCGGGGCAGAGTTGTGAATGGCTTTGTATGTTGTGGTTAGTATTTTGAATTTAATTCACTGGGTGATTGGGAGCCAGTGTAGGGATTGGAGTAGAGGGTTGGCAGACACTGAGCAGTTGGTAAGGTGGATAAGTCTGGCAGCAGCATTCATGATAGACTGAAGAGGGGAGGAGCCTATGGAGCGGTAGGCCAATGAGAAGGGAGTTGCAATAGTCAAGGCAAATTTTAGAGATGTTACAGAGGTGAATTCTACAAACTTTTGACAACGATAATATAATCACAACTATCTTATACAAAAACCAGTGTGCTAAAATAGTTCAATTTTTCTTGCATTGTTGATTTTGATATATAATCACCAGAAAAATTTTTTTATGCATTTATATATTGTGGAATATCTGAGCTTCATACAAGAGCACTTCACTGTAGGATATCCCTCTCACTCCGTACTACCAGTAAATCAGATCAAAAGATACACTTAACCAGCATCTCAGTTTACTAAATACATGGCAGAGTTAAATAACTTCTTCCTCATATAATATAAAACATGAAAGTGTGGTGCTTCGCAGTCTCTACTGTGTAACACAAATAGCCAATCCCAAACTAATAATAAAATAAGTGATAAATTATGAAAAAAATAATCAAATAAGAAACTCCAATATGGTGCACCCAACACCAAGCTGGGATACAGTGACCCTCAATTCTTCTATCACACTAGTCTGCCGATTTCTTCACAACTTGTGCTTAAAACACAAACGCACACTCACCAGAAGTGCATGACCCCTTTTCTCACAGGTAGGTCAAACATCGCGTTTTTGGCTCTCAAGGGTTCTTGGAATTTTAGATATTCCCCGGATCCTTCTTCAATATGTTGGCAACTACAGTGACAAAGCAGGAGATACTATAAAATCTATCATAGAGTAGTATTTATTTGTAAAAGAAGAACAACCAATAAAAATAGATTGCACTCACATGCTGCAGTGCCTGTGTACCGGCACCAGTGTATACAGCCAGCGATATTATTATCTCCCCGCCGTACACATATACAGTGCCTTGAAAAAGTATTCATACCCCTTGACATTTTCTACATTTTGTCATGTTACAACCAAAAATGTCAATGTATTTTATTGGGATTTTATGTGATAGACCAACACAAAGTGGCACATAATTGTGAAGTAGAAGGAAAATGATAAATGGTTTTCAATTTTTTTTACAAGTAAATATGTGAAAAGTGCGGGGGACATTTGTATGGCGCCCCCCTGAGTCTAACTTTGTAGAACCCCCTTTCAATGCAATAACAGCTGCAAGTCTTTTTGGGGATGTCTCTACCAGATTTGCACATCTAGAGAGGCCCATTCTTCTTTGCAAAATAGCTCAAGCTCTGTCAGATTGGATGGAGAGCGTCTGTGAACAGCAATTTTCAAGTCTTTCCACAGATTCTCAATTGGATTTAGGTCTGGACTGTGACTGGGCCATTCTAACACATGAATATGCTTTGATCTAAACCATTCCATTGTAGCTCTGGCTGTATGTTTAGGGTCGTTGTCCTGCTGGAAGGTGAACCTCCGCCCCAGTCTCAAGTATTTTGCAGACTCTAATGTCGTGTACACACGAACGGACTTCTCGTTGGAAAAAGATATGACAGCTTTTTCGACGGGATTCCGCTGAAGTTTGCCATGCATACACACGGTCACGCAAAAGTTTGCTGAAATTATGACCGTCAAGAATGCGGTGACATACAACACTACGACGAGCCGAGAAAAAGAAGTTCAGTGCTTCCGAGCATGCATCGAATTGTTTCCGAGCATGCGTAGGGATTTTGCACGTCGGAATTGCCACAGACGATCGCATTTTCGGATAGAAACTGGAATTTTGCTGGAATTCCGCCAGCAAAAGACCGATGGAGCATACACACGGTCGCATTGTCTGACGAAAAACTCTCATTGGCCGAAATTCCGATCGTGTGTACGCGGCATAACAGGTTTTCTTCTAAGATTGTCCTGTATTTGGCTCCATCCATCTTCCCATCAACATTGACCAGCTTCCTTGTCCCTGCTGAAGAAAAGCATCCCCACCACATGATGCTGCCACCACCGTGTTTCACAGTGGGGATGGTGTGTTCAGGGTGATGTGCAGTGTTAGTTTTCTGTCACACATAAAGTTTTGCTTTTAGGCCAAAAAGTTCAATTTTGGTCTCATCTGTCCAGAGCACCTTCTTCCACATGTTTGCTGTGTCCCTCACATGGCTTCTCACAAACTGCAAACAGGACTTCTTATGGCTTTCTTTCACCAATGTCTTTCTTCTTGCCACTCTTCCATAAAGGGCAGATTTGTGGAGAGCACGACTTATGCCCCGTACACACGGTCGGACTTTGTTTGGACATTCCGATAACAAAATCCTAGGATTTTTTCCGACGGGTGTTGGCTCAAACTTGTCTTGCATACACACGGTCACACAAAGTTGTCGGAAAATCCGATCGTTCTAAACGCGGTGACGTAAAACACGTATGTCGGGACTATAAACGGGGCAGTGGCCAATAGCTTTCATCCCTTTATTTATTCTGAGCATGCGTGGCACTTTGTCCGTCGGATTTGTGTACACACGATCGGAATTTCCGACAACGGATTTTGTTGTCGGAAAATTTTATATCCTGCTCTCAAACTTTGTGTGTCGGAAAATCCGATGGAAAATGTGTGATGGAGCCTACACACGGTCAGAATTTCCGACAACAAGGTCCTATCACACATTTTCCGTCTGAAAATCCGACCGTGTGTACAGGGCATAATAGTTGTCCTGTGGACAGATTCTCCCACCTGAGCTGTGGATCTCTGCAGATCCTCCAGAGTTACCATGGACCTCTTGGCTGCTTCTCTGATGAATGCTCTCCTTGCCCAGCCTGTCAGTTTAGGTGGACGGCCATGTCTTGGTAGGTTTGCAGTTTTGCCATACTCTTTCCATTTTCAGATGATGGATTGAACAGTGATCTGTGACATGTTCAAAGCTTGGGATATTTTTTTATAAGCTAACCCTGCTTTAAACTTCTCCACAACTTTATCCCTGACCTGTCTTGTGTGTTCCTCGGCCTTCATGACGCTGTTTGTTCACTAAGGTTCTCTAACAAACCTCTAAAGGCTTCACAGAACAGCTGTATTTATACTGAGATTAAATTACACACACAGTTGGACTCTATTTACTAATTAGGTGACTTCTGAAGGTAATTGGTTCCACTAGATTTTAGTTAGGGGTATCAGAGTAAAGGGGGCTGAATACAAATGTACCCCACACTTTTCACATATTTATTTGTAAAAAAAAATTGGAAAAACCATTTATCATTTTCCTTCCACTTCACAATTATGTGCCACTTTGTATTGGTCTATCACATAAAATCCCAATAAAATACATTTACGTTTTTGGTTGTAACATGACAAAATGTGGAAAATACTTTTTCAAGGAACTGTACACATACATAACAACACTGGCTGTATACACTGGTGCCGGCACACAGGCACTGCAGCATGTGAGTGTAATCTTCTATTTTTATTGGTTGTTCTTCTTTTACAAATAAATACTACACTATGATACATCTGTAAAATACACAGTTAGAATGTGTAATATCCAAACATGAATCCTTGATTTGTTAAGGATCTTTAGGGACATCTGCATCCACTCTAGGATAGGATATTTCCTATAGATATAGCTGAGTATAAAGATGATAGAAGGGCCCCCTGCAGCATGGGGCCCAGAGCCCTCAGCGACCCCTATACTTCCGGAACTGCTTTGACGTAGAACACCAGGATTATGGCAGCAGATAGCTACCATAAATAACCCCGGTATCCTCTTCAACAGCGGACGGTCCTCTTTCAGATAAAAGTGGTCTCTGCAGAGACCACACACCCTGCTGGTCTCCGGCGCTTACTGGAGCCATTGGTAGCGGCGGAGACGATCGCGTCCTTTCCTCTGTGAGGCTGGATGACGAGTGAGGGAAAGATGGCCCCCACTCAGCTCCATAACATTGGATGATGGAAACGACGTCAAACGTCACTTCTGCCCAATGCTCTTAAAGGAGAATTTTTTTTTTTTGCAAAAAAAAAAAAAAAGATACTTTTTTTTTTGTTATTGCATTTAAATGTAAATGGGAGATCTGAGGTCTTTTTGACCCCATATCTCACTTTTTAGAGGTCCTGTCATGTTTTTTTTCTATTATATAAGGGATGTTTACATTCCTTGTAATAGGAATAAAAGTGACCCAGATTTTTTTTTTTTAAAAGTCCAGTGTATATTTATACAGCATGGGCACTTCCTCACCAGAATGGAAGGACAGTCTAACTTAGATATTGACCTAGTATAATTGTTGGTCTCTTTACCACCCACCACCCCTTCTTCCCCATCCACCCCACTTCTTTTCCAACTTACTTTCTGTGAAGACAGTGTTTAATTATCCATCTCGATGTTTGCTTATGTTAATTTTTGTTCTTGATGGTACTTCCCTTTAAGGCATGTTGCCAGGAATATATAATAAAAAGTTTTGAGCACTTGACATGTATAGTACAATCAAATGATTTATTTGACCCAACGGATGTGATTTCTACTACTATACTAGTTAATCTGGTTTCATACAGCTTGCCACATACTTCTACATTCATTGTAAGACTCCTTTTTTTAGGTTGAACTCCAAAGGTCACGTGTTCTTTTAGACATACAATGTTAAGCTATGCTAGGTTGTGACTTTTGAGGATTTCCTAATAAAAATTAATACAGTACATTTAAATGAATTACTGTATATTTCGAAATACCATAAAGGTATAGAAGAGGCATTTTGGGTACAGTCTTTAAGTCTTGATGGGACATTTATCAAAACTGGAGCAGTTGTGCATGGCAACCAATCGGCTTCTATCTTCAGCTTGTTCAGGTGTGATGAATGAATAAAAAAAATGAAAAATAGAAGCTGATTGGTTGCCCTACACAACTGCTTCAGATTCTCTCTGTTCCAGTTGTGATTAATCCCCCTTTTAAGAAGCCCTTTTTCTTTGTGCTCCTCTGTCCCAAGCAAATGGCCCACATACCTGTAAGAAAATCATCACCTACATTGGGCATGGCTAGTAACAGTAATGACAACACAAAACCCCAATGGGCTGAGAAAATTAGAACAGTGCAACTCAAATTCTCCAATGGAATTAAAAACAGATACTGTATGTGTAGTGCTACTTACTTCTTAGGAGCTGCAGGATTTTGGGTCCCCCTTTGTCTGCACAGCCAGGCAACATGCATTTTCAGCAGGCACACATAGTCAGAAAACCAGTCCCAGGACTTTTTTTATTATTATTTATTAGGGTGGTTAACTTGGATGGGGTTATGGTGATATGGGATGCCCAGAACTGTCTTTATAAAAGAACTCTGAGGACAACTTGAACTGTTCCCAACTTTCAAAATAGATCCCAGACTGTACTCCCGCTGGAATAATCACAAGTCCTCACTGAATCCTTAAAGCACAAGTCCCAAAGAGACTGCAAGTATTCTCTTACTTTCAGCAAAAATGCCAGCGCACCTGGCTTCACTGAGCTTTTATCAAGCAAGGATAAAGGTAAGCTGTACACTGTCCCTTCTGAAGGATAGCTAGACATTGCACCCAGCTGCTTTCTCCCTTTTTGACTTTTGGAGGGTGAGCAGGTACATGTTACTCACTCAGTCCCTTGAAATCCTGCAGCATGGTAGTGAGTTCTGTCAAGGGCTCCTGCTATACAGGTCCCACTTGCTCAGCAGGGTATCTTCTGGATGAGACAAAAGGGGGTGAGGGTCCCTCTTTGGCTCCTGTTTTTCTCCTCTCTCTCCTGGCTGCAGCTGGGTGCCTCCTACCCGGAGGCAACCCCCCCCCCCGGTATAGGATCTCTGGATCTTGGATTCTGCCTCCACCATTGGCCAGGCTCTAAAATAATAGTAAGGGAGGTCTGTTTTAAGGCCACCCGGCGCATAGGAATGTGACAGAATAGGAGTTTCAAGGCCCCCAGGTAGTTAATTGGGCAGCTAGTTAGGTGGGCGGGGCTTATTTCTTGCCAGTTAAGGTCAATAGTAAGGTTTAAAGGTATAAGCTTAGGTAACCAATAAAAGGTCATATAGCCAAGGTCCAGGTCAGCTGACCTTAAGGAACATTCCAGAAGATTAGGTCACATGACCTTTTGGAATGTTCTGGAAGGGTCAAAAGGCTATACAAGGCAGTGCAACAGGTGCTCTTTGCCAGTTTCTCATGATCCCACCTGTGAGCTCCTGAAGCTGATGCAGCATTGCCTCTCATTACCTCAGCCGCAGGAACCACATTATTCATCAGCCACAGCTGAGCCAGCTCTAGCAGTGTCAACCGCCTTTGCAACCGCCGCCTCCGCCCCTTCCGCCCCCTCCTCCAGAGCCGTCTCCTTTGAAGTCTCTCCCCCATTGGAACATGAGGTATATCCCACTTGGAGTGAGGTATTGGCTATGGGCAGTATGGGAGGAGGTTCCCTCGGCGGTGGACGGGGGGGATGCTGTTGTTGTAGATGCAAATCCAGGCTTAGAGATGGGCGGGCTCCCGGCCAAATGCAGAAGGTCTCTTAGGTGGAGGTTTTCTCCATCTTTGTGGAGCAGGACTGTTAACTCCAGGAGCCGTGGGCCGGTCAGCACAAGGCACAAAGGCGGAGCTCCCATTCGAGAGGGCAGAGCAGCCCCGAGCAAGAATCACAGGGCAACCCCCAGCAGACCTTCCTCGTTAGTCCGGTCTACTAGGAAGCAGGATGTGGGGGCAACATTAACTGTTCCACCGGCCATACCCCCCCCAGAGTCCAGGCATTCTTGCCAGGGATGCCAGCAGCACCAGCAAGCACAGCGCCAGGAAGGGGGCTAAAGAAGGCTCTTCTAGATCCAGCATTCCTTCATCTTCAGAGGCACAGCATATCCCTGTTGTGTGCTCTCAGCCAGCTATAAGCAGTATTCCAGGTAATAGTGAATTGTCACATTTGCAATTACTAACATCTTTAACTGCTACCTTGTCCTCTCTGATAGATAGTGTTAAATCTAACTCATCAGTTGTTAGCCAGGATTTTGCAAACTCTGCTGCTGCAGTCTGGGCTAGCTCTGCTGCAGCACGTAGCAACAATAATGTGGATTCTGTCATCACAGCTCCTGCTATTGCAGGGTCTGCACTTACATCACCAGTATCTGTTGATAATAATAATGTTATACCCATTTCTGAGAATTTACAGGTGTTAGTTCCTGAAATTTGTGGTAAGGAAGCATTGCCATGTACATTGTCCCTGCTGGGTTACCATTTGTCACCAAGTGTGAAAGAAAAAATCATCCGGGGGGGAATTTGTTGATCTGCTGTCTCTTCTTCCATCCTCCAAAGAGTTTCTATTTAAAGGAGATAAAAAAGAAGAGAGAGCAGAAGAAGATAGACATAGACCTGTAGCCAGGAATTTCAACAATTGGCTGCAGGCATTCTGCATATATTCTAGTGTTATTTGTGAACAAACTCCAGAGAAAAGTGTGGGTTTATTCCAGCATCTGGACATTGTTCTGGAAGCATACAAGAATTTTGGAGGCATATCATGGTTTGTGTATGACGAATCGTTCAGGCAGAAGCTAGCAGTGCATCCCAACTTAAAATGGGGTTGCAAGGACATTGGGCTGTGGCTCAATCTTTTTCTGCTTCAGCGATCGTTTACTAGCAAACAGCAACTCTCTGTTAACAGCTACTGCTTACAGAAAAGGCATTTGTTTCTCATTCAATGACACTCAGTGCAAATGGCCAGGTTCTTGCAGATATAGACATGAATTTGCATTTTGCACGGGAGCACATCCCATTTCAAAATGTTTTAAAAAAATGGCTTTTGGCATTCAATCTCAAGGTAGAGACCCCTTTTCAAAAAGCCCCAATGCCAGAGAAATTGCAAAAAATGCTGCCTTGGCTCAGTTGGTACACAGAAAGGCAGATGGCCCTTCTGCTGTTTGAGGGATTCATTGAAGGTTTTTTACTCCCTCCTTTCCAGGGTCAGGGTTGTGTGTTTGAAAAGAATTTAAGGTCAGCTTTGGAGTTGCCCGAAGTGCTAAGAGAAAAGATTTTCAAAGAAATACAGGAAGGTAGGGTTGCAGGCCCTTTCCTCCACCCTCCTTTCCATAATTTCAGAATCTCCCCGTTAGGAGTCGTTCCTAAAAAAGAGCAAGGTTCTTATAGGCTAATCCACCACCTATCATTTCCTAAGGGTAGCTCTTGGAACGACCAAATAAGTGTTGACTTAGCCTCAGTTCATTACTCTACATTCGAGGATGCATTGGTAAAGATCGTCAATTTAGGTCCAGGGGCCTTGCTGGCAAAAGCGGATGTCCAATCTGCTTTTCGTTTATTACCTATTAACCCTTTATCTTTTAATTCTCTAGGTTTTTCCTTTCGATCGGTGCCTTCCGATGGGCTGCTCGGTTTCCTGTACATATTTTGAAGCATTCGCAACATTTATTGAATGGGTAGTCAAGGTCCATTCCGGTTCTTCCGCTATATTACATTATTTGGATGACTTCCTTTTTCTTGGAAATTCCTTTACTGATTGTGCCAAGGTGCTAAACTCCTTTTTAAAAATTTGTGATGAATTTCACATTCCACTAGCTCAAGAAAAAATGATCCCCCCCCCACCACGCATTTAGTTTTCTTAGGGATCCTTATTGATACAAACGCTATGGTACTTGAGCTACCAGCAGATAAGATTGACAATTTAAAATCTAGTATTAATATTATAGTTAGGAAGAAAAAAGCCATTCTGAAGGAGTTACAAAAACTACTTGGTTTATTGGCATTCGCATCTAGAGTCTTACCTGTTGGTCGTATATTCTCTAGAGCAGTGGTCATCAACCCTGTCCTCAGGGCCCACTAACAGGCCAGGTTTGCAAGATAACTGAAATACATCACAGGTGATATCATTTACTGCTCAGTGATTGCAGTATTCTAGTCTGCATCTCCCCAAGGTAATACATAAAACCTGGCCTGTTAGTGGGCCCTAAGGACAGGGTTGATGACCACTGCTCTAGACGACTGTATTTGGCCATTTCCGGGTTTAAATCCCTGTCCTCACATGTTAGGATCATTTCAGAGAATAAAGAGGACCTGCTAGTTTGGGCTCAATTCTTGGAGGAGTTCAATGGTAGGGCCATATTTCAATCTGAATTTGTAGCAGACAGGGATTTCTGTCTTTTCATTGACGCAGCGGGCTCTGTAGGTTTTTCAGCCTTATAGAAGATTCATTGGTGCGCTTCATTGTGGCATCCAACCTGGCGCACCAAAGGCTATTTAAAAAACATAGTGATTTTAGAATTATTTCCCATTCTGGTAGCATTAGAAATTTGGGGTGAGTATTTCATGAACAAAAGGATCCTGTTTAGCATAGACAATAAAGGTGTCCTCTTTGCTATAAATTGCTTGTCGTCCAAATCCCCTCATGTCATTATTTTAATAAGATAACTTGTCTTTAAATACTTAAGTCTTAATGTTTGGATTAAAGCCCGTTATTTACCTGGTAAGATAAATGAAAAACACCGCGCTAACTGGTGTAACTAACAGGAGCTGCTGCATACAGTCTGACAAAAACAATGGACTAACATATGAAAACATGCAGCGCATAAGTGAAAATAAATAATACAAACTATTAAAGTTGTGAATGGGTGCTGGAAAAATAATAACAAGCCAAAAGTGAATAAAACATAAGGTCCATAAATAAATGTGAATGTCCCACAACACAGGAAATGGGTGTACTCCAGGGGATGGTTTTATTCCGATGGTTGTCAGAAGTCACCTTGCATATAAACCGACCTCTCAGCAGGACAAGCCAATATAGCAAAATATAACAGGGAGACTCTTACCAGATCCCGTGGATTCCCATGTCAGCGACAGGGAATCGCATGCGCAATGTGTCCCCAAGGACGTGGACTGGATGGTCTGGATGCTCCGATCCTCTGCCCCTGTTGAAGACCCCTAGGTCGAAACGCGTCGGACCCATACGCCACTCTCCTTGTTGCCCACTTGTTTTTATTTACCGTGATCACGTTTTTATGTATATACGGTTGTTTTTTTCAAATGCAAACGCCCTTTTTATCTGCACTATGTGGAGGCACATCTTTTTTTCTTTTCCCATGCATGAAATGAGGTTTAGTGCCTCCAACTGTTCCACCAACATCTTTTTGGTCCTCCTGATCCACGCTTTGGCCGTCTATTGTGAGGATTCATCTTGTTGTCCCTGGAGATCCACGCAGACCGCTACCCAGAGGATCGGAGCATCCAGACCATCCAGTCCACGTCCTTGGGGACACATTGCGCATGCGTTTACCTGGTAAGCCAGGTAATGACATTGCAGATTCTCTCTCCCGTTTGAGAATAAAGAGATTCAAGTCTCTGTTTCCAGCTGTGGACGAGATAGGGATCCAGTGTCCTTCACACCTATGGAACCTGATCTAGAATGGGTTTGCGCAAATATTAAGAGATCTATCGCTCCCTCTACTTTTGCATCCTATTCATCAGCATGGCTGCTGTGATTATCCCATCTAAGGTCATTGGGGCGAGCTCCAGTCTTCTTTTTCCGAGAGTTTGGATTTGTCATTTTTAAACACCTTGATGTCCGTGGTCTTTATCGTGGTCTCAGATTAATAAAATGTTAGCGGGTATTTCCTTTTTCCTCAAACTGAACAATTTACCCTTCATGTTACTCCTTCTTTTCAGGAAGACAGGCACTGAAGGGTTATAACAAATCCTACTTATGCTCGTCTGTCGACATGGTTTGTTTTTCACCATATGAGGCAATTCTTTTTTAGGCCGTGTTTTCATTACTACTTTTTGGGGCACTGAGAATTTCGGAAGTATTACCGCCGAATACAAATTCCACATCGGGGCTCCTGTTGTCTCAGGTTTTCTTAGATAAAACTATCTATTTACTATTTATTTATTCCTAGATCTAAAATGGACCAGTTCGGTAAGGCTACTTGGGTACATTTATATTCATTTCCAGGTTTCCCTATTCGCCAGGTTTTATTGTTACAGAACTTTTTGCAGGTGAGATATAAGCACAGTAAGCTGTTGTTCATTCATTGCAATGGCATCCCTTTGTCTAAATATCAGTTTAATGCGGTCTTTTACAAATGTTTGTCTATTCTAAAGCTGGACAAATTGACCCTGTCATCACATTCATTCCGTATCGGGGTGGCTACTGAAGCTGCCAGATTGGGTTTAGATGTCGGGATTATTAAACGCATTGGAAGATGGCAGTCGGATGCTTATAAATTATATATTCGTCCTAACTGTTTATTCTAATTCACAGGTCAGTCCCTGTCTGTATGGATCCTGGGGCACTCGTTCGTATTCTGGGCTGAAAGGAGAGCTTTGCGAAGAATATTTTCCGAAAGCTTGAATTTTGACCCCTCTTTGGTACATATCTGTTGGCACGGTAGGAGGGGGTATGCGCTGGCAGGATTTCTTTGATGAGTTAAGTTTGATGTTTCAATCATTACCGGTGCCTGATGTTTTAATTTTACACTTAGATGGGAACGATATAGGGATCATAAAAACTCTGGACCTAATTTTTCAGATTAAGGGTTAGTCTAGATATATTTAACAGTGATTTACAAACTATGGTGGAGTTTGCTGCAGGGTTAATGGGGCCAGGCTTGTTTCCTAAAAAAAAAAAAAAAAAAAAGGGGGAAACAACCCTGGCTTGTGGGGAGTGATTAATAAAAAAAAATTGTTATACTTGTCAACCACCTGAGTCGTAATGGCTGGGTTGCTTATTGTAAGGTGGTTTTGAGTAATTAAGTTATTTGTGAATTTATTTATTTAACTATGATTGTTTACATGTTTAATAAAAATAAATTGAATACCAATAATAAAGGATGCGGCCAAGTTTACTCCACTATTTGGTTTGTTGGTTTTTATTTATAGGTTACTATTTCTGTCTACATTCTCATACTTGTTTCAATAGATTTTTATTGAAGAATTTGTGAGGTTACATGTAGGTAAAGATGAATAGGGCTTACTTTCAAAAGACAAAGCAACATAGTAATGATATCAACCAGGGATTGGTTGAATCCCCATGAATATTCTAACTGCTGTCTCCACCCCTCCGTCCACTAAGTTTTGGAACCTTCTAGAAGCTTCCAGAAGCCAGGGTGAGATGACGGAGACCCAGCCCTCAGAGCCTGCCAGCTAAACTCTACATGACCCCAAATAACTATGGCTCCACAGGTTTTACTGAAACCCAACTAAATGCACCTACACTAACCAACTGTGTACACAAGGGGGTGCTACATATGATTACACTGGATTTAGACTGTTTTTATAGGCAAATCCAAAATAATTAAAAGATTATACAGATTTTAAAAGGTACCCAAAGGGAGACAACAATTTTGTATAAAAGTAACTATTTATTAACACCACGGTAAAAATATATATTAATCCCTAGACATGGATCCTATAATGCTGCACAATTTTTTTTAAATCACTGGTATACAGTACATCCAAATTACAGAAAATATCTGCTCCCAATGGGAAAATACACAAGATGTCAATGACAACCTAAAGCATTTCCACAGAGTTTCAACAGTGTATTTCTCAAATGTAAATAACAGGTCGTGGCTACTGGCAAAGCACCTTCGCACTTCGATGCGTTTCATGGAGATCACCACTTCTTCAGGACATGGGACCTCCATGATAATCTGGCATTAGGCTTTGCAATTCTAGGCTGATAGAAGATGTAAACACAGCATCACTCACTACTCCTGTCAGCAGGAAAGAGGAGACACACAGCATCACTCACTACTCCTGTCAGCAGGGAAGAGGAGACACACAGCATCACTCACTACTCCTGTCAGCAGGGAAGAGGAGACACGCAGCATCACTTACTACTCCTGTCAGCAGGGAAGAGGAGACACACAGCATCATTCACTACTCCTGTCAGCAGGTGCACTGAACTGCAGAGCTGGAATGGGCAGAAATGGGTAGAGCTGTGCATGAGGAAAGCTGTGTCCTGAATCTCGACGTGCCTCCCTTCCATGCAGTACTGTGTACACAGGCATTTTACTTGGTGGTGCAGGTGCCAAACGCTGGTCAACCAGGTACAGTAAGCTGTAGTTTTTCAAAAGGCTACAGTATTTATGTATGTATGTGTGTGAGTGAGTTTACATATGTATGTATGTATATGAGTGTGTATGTATGTATGTAAGTGTATGCATGTATATGTGTGTGTATGTATGTATGTATGTATGTATGTTTATGTATGCATGTACATGAGTGTGTATGTATGTATGTTTATGCATGCATGTATATGAGTGTGTATGTACGTATATTTATGTATGTATGTTTATGTATGTATGTATGCGTATGAGTGTGTATGTTTGTATGTGTTTACGAGTATGCATGTATATGTGTGTGTATGTATGTGTGTGAGTTTATGTATGTATGTATGTATGTATATAAGAGTGTGTATGTATGTATGTGTGTGATACAAATATTATAAATTAAGTTGCAGTTCAGTGAGTAAAATAAGTATTTTATTCCCAAGCAAAACATGACTTAGTACTTAGTGGAGAAACCCTTTTTGGCAAGCACACATTAGGGGAGGTCAGGAGGGCACAGTATGGGGTCAGGGGGGCATACACAAGGGAGGTCAGGATAGCACACACCAGGGAGGTCAGGGGGGCACAGTATGGGGTCAGGAGGGCACACCGGGGAGGTCAGGAGGGCACACACACTGGGGAGGTCAGGAGGGCACACACCAGGGAGGTCAGGAGGGCACAGTACGGGGTCAGGAGGGCAAACACCAGGGAGATCAGGAGGGCAAACACTAGGGAGGTCAGGAGGGCACACACCAGGGAGGTCAGGAGGGCACAGTATGGGGTCAGGAGGGCACACACTGGGGAGGTCAGGAGGGAACAGTACGGGGTCAGAAGGGCAAACACCAGGGAGATCAGGAGGGCAAACACCAGGGAGGTCAGGAGGGCATACATCAAGGAGGTCAGGAGGGCAAAGTACGGGGTCAGGAGGGCATACACTGGGGAGGTCAGGAGGGAACAGTACGGGGTAAGAAAGGCAAACACCAGGGAGGTCAGGAGGGCATACACTGGGGGAGGGGTTGGGGGGCACACACTGGGGCGGGGTCCTAAGGGCACACATTGGGGGAGTCAGAAGGGCAAACACCAGGGGAGGGTCAGGAGGCACACACTGAGGGAGTCAGGAAGGCACACACTGGGGGTTCAGGAGGGCACACACCAGGGAGGTCAGGACGGCACACACCAGGTAGGTCAGGAGGGCACACACCAGGGAGGTCAGGAGAGCACAGTACGGGGTCAGGAGAGCACACACCGGGGGGGTCAGGAGGGAACAGTACGGGGTCAGGAGAGCACACACCGGGGAGGTCAGGAGGGAACAGTACAGGGTCAGGAGGGCACACACCGGGGAGGTCAGGAGGGAACAGTACAGGGTCAGGAGGGCACACACCGGGGAGGTCAGGAGGGAACAGTACGGGGTCAGGAGGGCACACACTGGGGAGGTCAAGAGGGCATAAACTGGGAGGGGGGTTGAGAGGGCACACACTGGGGGGGTTGGAAGGTCGCATATTAGGGGAGTCAGGAGGGCAAACGCCAGGTGAGGGTTAGGAGGCACACACTGGGGGGGATCGGGAGGGAACACACCAGGGGGCAGTCACAATGCTTTAATGAGTCCAATTTCTCACCGTGCCACATGAAAAGGAGATGCAGTCCCATTTTTCTAATAGCTCCTCTATGCTAAGCTGCAGTAACTCAGCAGACTTAGCATAGAGGTGCCTGTAAACGAATCCACGATGTACTGTCTGCTAGTTGAGCTCACCTCCAGGAAGTTCACATTCCCTCAGCTCCCTCTGCTCATCTGCTCACACCTCCCTCTTTCAGACAGGCGGGATCTTGGGGGTCAGGTACATCCCCATCCAGCCCACTCAAGCAGAAGAAACCAGGAGGCTCCCGCCTACTCAAGCAGCAGCCTGCAGGAGAGAGGCTGTAAAAATTGCTGGGGTAGGTACAGGGGGCGGAGTGTCCAGTCCCAATGTGTCTGGGCAGTAATTCCTAATGTTAAGAATGGTTGTGAGTTGTCCCGACTGTGGATCTGAATTTCCGGGGCTCATCCTCAGAGTCAGTAATATTATTATATTTTCTCAGGGGGAGGGCAATTGCCCCATTCCCCCCCCCCCCCGATCCACCCCTGTAGGGGGCAGTGTGTACAAAATAAATGGGAGCAATGTGTACAAGGAAAAGAGGGTCAGTGTATACAGGAGGGCAGTGTGTAGAGAGGGCAGGACACTGTGTACAGGGGGTAAATGTAAGGCTCCATTCACACTTGTGTGACTTGTCATGCAACTTTGGACATCAAAGTTGCATGACAAGTTGTTCCCCATGTTTTCCAGTGATAACCATTTACACAGTGTTTCCCCCGAAAATAAGACCTACTGTGATTTTCGGGCAGGGCTGCAATATAAGCCAGTGTTTCTCAACCCCATTCCTCAAGGCGTCCAAACAGGTCATGTTTTCAGGATTTCCCTCAGATGAAACAGCTGTCGTAATTACTAAGGCAGTGAAACTGATCAAATCACCTGTGCAAAATAATAGAGAGCCTGAAAACCTGACCTGCTGGGGCGCCTTGAGGACCGGAGTTGAGAAACACTGATATAAGCCCTGCCCTGAAAATAAACCCTAGTATAAAGGGGTTGTAAAATGCTAGAATCCTCCCTATTACAGTAATATATAATGTAAATTGTGTGTGCTTCTGTAATATAATTGAGTCAAATACCTTTCACTATATCGGCCCTCGGCGCTCACCTACCTTCCCGCTGCTCTCCTCCTCTTCTCCCAGCTGTTAGCAGGGGGAATCTCCCCCCCCCTTTCTGCAGTGCTCGGAGCAGGGAAGAGAGCTCCAGCGGATCACGAGCGGCGCTATAAGAAGATATTTGACACAATTATGTAACAGAAACACACACATTGTACATGATATACTCCTGCAATAGAGCAATAGAGAGGGTTCTAGCATTTTACAACCACTTTTAATCTGTTCACACTGGGGATTCCTGACAGGCAGGGAGGGAGAGGGGGAGTGAAGACCGCACATTGCATGGCAAGCCCTACCCCGAAAATAAGCCCAATTGTGTTTTTGGTTGATAAAATTGGGGGAAACACGGTATATGTGCAACTTAAATTGTAGCAACTTCAAAGTAGTTCATGCACTACTATGGTTTAATTTCCATGCAACTTGAGGACCATAGACAATATAGAAAAGGTTGCTGAGTGTCTGATAATCATCAGCACCACATCCTGTAATTTGGTAAGTACAGCAAAAGAAGACAGATGGTATTTTTAGGGTGAAAAAAACACAATACAAAAATATATATATATAAAAAATATCAAAATTTTATTTAAACATGAAAATATTTAAACATTATCATCATATATATCCTATATAGCCATACTGTAGATGGAAAGGGTGCAGTAGATTCCGATTCTCGACATGTTTTGCCACACAATGTCTTCCTCAGGAGACATTTATTCAAGAACTGCATATATGATCACTAGGGATTAAAAAAGACAATATATCTTAGATACATAATTATAACAAAAAAGAAAAATCAATACAAATTCAAAAAACACAATAAACATATGCAGTAGGGATGCACCGATACCATTTTTTTTTACAATGCGTACGAGTACCGATACTTTTTTTTTAGTACTCGCCGATATCAATTACCGATACCTACCGCAACTGTTTTGTGGCAGCAAAACAGCTGTCAGCAATGGTACAAAGCATTGAAAAGTTATTTATAAATTAAAAAAAATAGATTTTTTTTTTATTTTGCGCTTTTTTAATGTAAATGTGTATATATATATGTTAATATATGTGTAAAAATATTCACTAACAAAGCAAACAAAAAAAAAGTTTTAATTGTTTATCGTTTATAAAAAAAAGCAGGAAAATAATAATTAAATGGAGGAGAACAGGGAGTTAATTAAGGCTGATTCGAGTAAATTAAGTTTTAATAAGGGGTTGAACAGAGGAACATTTGCTCATCCCTTTGATCTGCAGATGAAGAAACAGAAAAATACAAAAAGAAACAATATTTTTTTTATTTTAGTGTTTCAGCGGCTGAACAATGTTGTTAATAAACATTGCCAGGTGCTTTTTTTTTGTTGACAGCTCCAATTACCGGACTTCTTTAACACTTCAGCTGTCAACAGAGGAGACCCCACTGACAGCTCAAAGAACCGAGCCTGAAAGTATCAGTTTCAGGTATCGGTGCATTTGCACGAGTACCGATACTGGCATCGGTGCAACCCTAATATGCAGAAACAATATTATCATCAATCTCGAATATGTTTGGGCCATAGACAATGTTAACCTTCAAAAGTTGCATGAAAGTCGTACCTGAATGTCATACAATGCAACAGTTGTCCATTATCACTGGTCAAAGCCAAAGTCGTATCCAAGTCACACCCATCCGAAGTTGCGTCAAAGTTGCATCAAAGTTGCATTTCAAAGTCGGCGCAACTTTGGAACCGCAGACGTGTGAATGGAGCCTAAATTGGAATGATTCCTTTGTGGTTTTTTTTGCTTATTTGATTCTAAACAGACTAAAAAGCCACACCCAATATTTAGCATAATTTAGCCACACCCCAATTTTTGCAGCAGCATGCCGACGCTGCAGGTCACCATCTATCTGGCAGAAGCCCCACTGTATTACTTTGCCCAGGAGCCCATATTAGGATGATCCTGCTCCTGGACTGTGTATGAACCTACTAGTCTCCTGGGGTGATGGTATTTATCCAAGGAGCTCACGTTCTCCATACCAAAAGCCTGCTGCCACATAGAACCAGAGAAATTAGAAACAACCAACGTGATATTATAATGAATACTGAGGTGGAGTTATACCAAATCTCCTTTTCAACTGGAAAATGAAGTAGAAGTCATTCCTTCCTTTAGAATTTCCTTAAGTGTGTTCAGTTTCTCATACAATGTGACCAGATTCCTATCTGCAGGCACACTTCTGTTACGCTTCCGTTCATATTTACTGAAGAGTAGAACATCTCTGGCCAACATCCCCAGACTGGGCTGGTTCTCCAAAGTCCAGGATTTTGCCTCCTCTCCGCTGTTGCCCACTTCATCCATCACCACAATCACTCTGTTTTTACCTGTAACAATCACAAGTGCTGACATTAGTCTCAGGAAATAATTAGAAGGCGTATACATTCAATCAATCCTGTCATTCGAGAATGAGAGGAGCTAAATAAAATCCCCACCACTGGATCCAACTGGCCAGAACACAAAAAACGTAATTAAATGTTTCCGACAATTTGGCTCCTGCAGCATCAGGCTCCTGCAAACGAGCCGTACAGTAATCAGCCCGGACCGGATGTAGCTTGAAAGCTGCAGGGTTTGTAAACTTGTAGTTCTCTCATTCACAGATTGCTGCGAATGAATGGCAGGGCTGTGTGAATTTTGGGAAATGGTTATATTCTTTATATT
Organism: Aquarana catesbeiana; assembly: GCA_037953035.1. Classification (NCBI taxonomy): domain Eukaryota; kingdom Metazoa; phylum Chordata; class Amphibia; order Anura; family Ranidae; genus Aquarana; species Aquarana catesbeiana. The sequence continues at coordinate 6,376,881 of JBBHAA010000512.1, read as the reverse complement.
CTATTCTATTCTTTTTTTCTATTCTATTATAGTATATTCTATTCTAGTCTTTTTTTCTATTCTATTCTTTTCTTATGTATTTGGATTTAAATTAAATTTATTCTATTTGAAATTCGAATTTCAGAAAATGGTTATATTGTTTTTGTGTTATTCTATCCTATTCTATTTGTTTCTATTATATTCTAGCCTATTCTGTTCTTTTATTTTCTATTCTTGTTCGTTCTGTTTTACTCTATTATATTCTTTTCTATTCTATTTTTTTTATATTCTATTCCTTTATTTTCTATTCTATTTTATCCTCATTGGAAATTCTTTTTTTTTTATCTTTTATAATCTTTATTAAAGTTTCTTAACTTTACATCACATATAAAAAGGAATATCCGCTTAATAGGATTACTATTATCATCTTTGTTTTTACAGCAAACTGGCATTGCAATACATATTAATTAAAATATACCCTTACCATACCCCGCCTACCCAACCTACCCCTCCCTTTCCATCTGGACAGGTTTTCTCACTTCCACTGCTAGCCATTATATCCTAATTGGAAATTCTAAAACTATTTGAATTCGAAAACTTTTGAATTCAAATTTGAAAACTTTTCAAATTTGAAAACTATTCGAATTCGAAAAGTATTCAAAAACGAATCTAAAACTATTCGAATTGGAATTCTGTCCAAATTTTTTTCATTATTTCAGATTCGTTTAAATTCGGTACTATTGTACTATTGTAATTCGGAAATTCAGATACATCCGATCTTCTAAAAAACGAAAATTTGTCCGAATTTCAATTTGGAACGAAACGAACCGCACATGTCTAATCACAGCAACAGGAATGCAGGCCCAGCAGATTTCCTCATTAGTGCCCTGCAGGTGCAGCAGCTGATTGATAATTATGAAACCACTCCCATTAGATTCGCATATGGACACAGACAAACACAGAGGGATTTCTTTGGAATAACAAGAGGTAGGAATCTGCAAAAAAGTTTGCTAAAATTCTTGTAATGTACATAAATAAATGTACATGTTATTTTCTTAACAAAAGTGGAGTTACACTTTAAATGCAATTTACATTTCCCTGTTGGCTTCTTAAAAAATAAAATAAAAATAAATAAAACAAAAAAAAACATAGGCACACGTACCTCTCCAAATAGCCATAGTAGACCCTTAAGATTATTTATTTGCAGTGGGCATTGTGATTAATGTCAATTTATATTGTTAAAGGGGCTTTCAGGTACCGATACATGGGGTCATCATGGTGGAAGATATTCTGTCTAGAAGTTTCTTTTTCCACATTTGAGTATTCACATTGTTTGAAGGACATTTATGGACTTTTGTTCTTGCACATCATTGTGATCACTCTCATTGGGTGAATTTTGCGTAGCATAGCACTGCATTTATTATTGCAAATCAAACCATCATTGAACTTCAAGCACGGCTGTATATGTTTGTAAACATTTGTTACACATGCAATCTATTTGACATACAATATCTCACGAAAGTGAGTACACCCCTCACATTTTTGTAAATATTTTCTTCTATCTTTTCATGTGACAACACTGAAGAAATGACACTTTGCTACAATGTAAAGTAGTGAGTGTACAGCTTGTATAACAGTGTAAATTTGCTGTCCCCTCAAAATAACTCAACACACAGCCATTAATGTCTAAACCGCTGGCAACAAAAGTGAGTACACCCCTAAGTGAAAATCTCCAAATTGGGCCCAAATTGTCAATATTTTGCGTGGCCACCATTATTTTCCAGTACTGCCTTAACCCTCTTGGGCATGGAGTTCACCAGAGCTTCACAGGTTGTCACTGGAGTCCTCTTCCCCTCCTCCATGATGACATCACGGAGCTGGTGGATGTTAGAGACCTTGCGCTCCTCCACCTTCCGTTTGAGGATGCCCCACAGATGCTCAATAGGGTTTAGGTCTGGAGACATCCTTGGCCAGTCCATCACCTTTACCCTCAGCTTCTTTATCAAGGCAGTGGTCATCTTGGAGTTGTGTTTGGGGTTATTATGTTGGAATACAGCCGTGCGGCCCAGTCTGCAAAGGGAGGGATCATGCTCTGCTTCAGTATGTCACAGTACATGTTGGCATTCATGGTTCCCTCAATGAACTGCAGCTCCCCAGTGCCGGCAGCACTCATGCAGCCCCAGACCATGACACTCCCACCACCATGCTTGACTGAAGGCAAGACACACTTGTCTTTGTACTCCTCACCTGGTTGCCGCCACACACGCTTGACACCATCTGAACCAAATAAGTTTATCTTGGTTTCATCAGACCACAGGACATGGTTCCAGTAATCCATGTCCTTAGTCTGCTTGTCTTCAACAAACTGTGGGCTTTCTTGTGCATCATCTTTAGAAGAGGCTTCCTTCTGGGGTGACAGCCACACAGACCAATTTGATGCAGTGTGCGGTGTATGGTCTGAGCACTGACAGGCTCACCCCCCACTCCTTCAACCTCTGCAGCAATGCTGGCAGCACTCATACGTCTATTTCCCAAAGACAACCTCTGGATATGACGCTGAGCATGTGCACTCAACTTCTTTGGTCGACCATGGCGAGGCCTGTTCTGAGTGGAACCTGTCCTGTTAAACCACTGTATGGTCTTGGCCACCATGCTGCAGCTCAGTTTCAGGGTCTTGGCAATTTTCTTATAGCCTAGACCATCTTTATGTAGAGCAACAATTCTTTTTTTCAGATCGTCAGAGCAGTGGCGTCACTAGGGTTGGTGTCACCCGGTGCGGAAAAAATTGGTGTCACCCCCCCTCCACCACCTATAGCTCCCCTCTGTACAGACCCCCCCTCAGTACAGACCCCCCTCTCTCAGGATAGACCCCCCCTCACACTAAGTACAGATCTCCCTCCCTCAGTACAGACCCCCCTCCCTCAGTATAGACCTCCCCCCTCAGTAAAGACCCCCCTCTCTCAGTATAGACCCCCCATTAAGTACAGATCTCCCTCCCACAGTATAGATCCCCCTCCCTCAGTACAGACCCCCCCACTGAGTACAGACTCCCCCTCCCTCAGTACAGACCCCCCCTCCATGTGTATAGACCTCCCCTCTCAGTACAGACCCCCCTCCCTCAGTATAGACCTCCCCCTCAGTAAAGATCTCCTCTCTCAGTACAGACCCCCCCACTAAGTACAGACCCCCCTCTCTCAGTACAGATCCTCCTCCATGAGTATAGACCGCCCTCAGTACAAACTCCCCCTCCCACAGTATAGACCTCCCTCCCTCAGTACAGACCCCCGTCCATCAGTATAGACCTCCCCCATCAGTACAGACCCCCTCTGTCAGAATAGACCTCCCTCAGTACAGACCCCCCCGTCAGTATAGACCTCCCTCAGTACAGACCCCCCTCCATCAGTATAGACCTCCCTCCCTCAGTACAGAACCCCCTCAGTCAGTATGGACCTCACTCAGTACAGACCCCCCTCTATCAGTATAGACCTCCCTCCCTTAGTACAGACCCCCCTTTGTCAGTATAGACCTCCCTCCCTCAGTACAGACCCCCCTCCATCAGTATAGACCCCCCCTCAGTACAGACCCCCCTCCATCAGAATAGACCTCCCTCCCTCAGTACAGAGCCCTCTCCATCAGTATAGACCTCCCTCCCTCAGTATAGCTCTCCCTTCCTCAGTACAGTCCCCCCTCCATCAGTATAGACCTCCCTCCCTCAGTACAGACCCCCCTCATCAGTATAGACCTCCCCGTTCAGTACAGACTCCCTCACTAAGTACAGACCCCCTTTGCTCAGTATAGACCCTCCCACTAAGTACAGACCCCCTTTCCTCAGTACAGACCCCCCTCCTTCAGTGCAGACCCCCTATCAGTATAGACACCCCCTTCAGTGCAGACACCCATCAGTATAGACACCCCCTCAGTGCAGACCGCCCTCAGTCAGTAAAGGCCTCCCTCCCCCAGCACAGACCCCCCTCCATCAGTATAGACCTCTCTCCTTCAGAACAGACCTCCCGTCAGTATAGACCTCCTTCCCTTAGTACAGACCCCCCTCCATCAGTATAGACCCCCTTCGTCAGTATAGACCTCTCTCCCTCAGTACAGACCCCCCTCCGTCAGTATAGACCCCATCCCTCAGTACAGACTCCCATCCATCCGTATAGACCTCTCTCCCTCAGTACAAACCCCCCTGGGTCAGTATAGACCCCCCACTAAGTACAGACCCCCTTTCCTCAGTACAGACCCCCCTCCCTCAGTGCAGACCCCCATTAGTATAGACACCCCCCTAGTGCAGACCCCCCATCAGTATAGACACCCCCTCAGTGCAGACCCCCCATGAGTATAGACCCCCTTAGTGCAGACCTCCCCCCATCAGTATAGACACCCCCCTCAGTGCAGACCGCCCTCCGTCAGTAAAGACCTCCCTCCCTCAGCACAGACCCCCCTCCATCAGTATAGACCTCTCTCCCTCAGAACACACCCCCCCATCAGTATAGACCTCCTTCCCTCAGTACAGACCCCCCTCCATCAGTATAGCCCCCCTCCGTCAGTATAGACCCCCTCCCTCAGAACAGACCCCCATCCATCAGTATAGACCTCTCTACCTCAGTACAAACCCCCCTGTGTCAGTATAGACCCCCAGTACAGACCACCCTCACTAAGTACAGACCCCCTTTCCTTTGTATAGACCCCCATTAAATACAGACCCCCTTTCCTCAGTATAGACCCCCCACTAAGTACAGACCCACTTTCCTCAGTACAGACCCCCTCCCTCAGTGCAGACCCCCTCTGTCAGAATAGACCTCCCTCAGTACAGACCCCCCCGTCAGTATAGACCTCCCTCAGTACAGACCCCCCTCCATCAGTATAGACCTCCCTCCCTCAGTACAGAACCCCCTCAGTCAGTATGGACCTCACTCAGTACAGACCCCCCTCCATCAGTATAGACCTCCCTCCCTTAGTACAGACCCCCCTCTGTCAGTATAGACCTCCCTCCCTCAGTACAGACCCCCCTCCATCAGTATAGACCCCCCCTCAGTACAGACCCCCCTCTGTCAGTATAGACCTCCCTCAGTACAGAGCCCTCTCCATCAGTATAGACCTCCCTCCCTCAGTATAGATCTCCCTTCCTCAGTACAGTCCCCCCTCCATCAGTATAGACCTCCCTCCTTCCCTCCCTCAGTACAGAACCCCCTCAGTCAGTATGGACCTCACTCAGTACAGACCCCCCTCCATCAGTATAGACCTCCCTCCCTTAGTACAGACCCCCCTCTGTCAGTATAGACCTCCCTCCCTCAGTACAGACCCCCCTCCATCAGTATAGACCCCCCCTCAGTACAGACCCCCCTCTGTCAGTATAGACCTCCCTCAGTACAGAGCCCTCTCCATCAGTATAGACCTCCCTCCCTCAGTATAGATCTCCCTTCCTCAGTACAGTCCCCCCTCCATCAGTATAGACCTCCCTCCTTCCCTCCCTCAGTACAGACCCCCCTCATCAGTATAGACCTCCCCGTTCAGTACAGACCCCCTCACTAAGTACAGACCCCCTTTCCTCAGTATAGACCCTCCCACTAAGTACAGACCCCCTTTCCTCAGTACACACCCCCCTCCTTCAGTGCAGACCCCCTATCAGTATAGACACCCCCTTCAGTGCAGACACCCATCAGTATAGACACCCCCCTCAGTGCAGACCGCCCTCCGTCAGTAAAGGCCTCCCTCCCTCAGCACAGACCCCCCTCCATCAGTATAGACCTCTCTCCTTCAGAACAGACCCCCCGTCAGTATAGACCTCCTTCCCTTAGTACAGACCCCCCTCTATCAGTATAGACCCCCTTCGTCAGTATAGACCTCTCTCCCTCAGTACAGACCCCCCTCCGTCAGTATAGACCCCATTCCTCAGTACAGACCCCCATCCATCCATATAGACCTCTCTCCCTCAGTACAAACCCCCCTGTGTCAGTATAGACCCCCCACTAAGTACAGACCCCCTTTCCTCAGTACAGACCCCCCTCCCTCAGTGCAGACCCCCATTAGTATAGACCCCCCCTAGTGCAGACCCCCCCATCAGTATAGACACCCCCTCAGTGCAGACCCCCCATGAGTATAGACCCCCTTAGTGCAGACCTCCCCCCATCAGTATAGACACCCCCCTCAGTGCAGACCGCCCTCCATCAGTAAAGACCTCCCTCCCTTAGCACAGACCCCCCTCCATCAGTATAGACCTCTCTCCCTCAGAACACCCCCCCATCAGTATAGACCTCCTTCCCTCAGTACAGACCACCCTCCATCAGAATAGCCCCCCTCCGTCAGTATAGACCCCCTCCCTCAGAACAGACCCCCATCCATCAGTATAGACCTCTCTACCTCAGTACAAACCCCCCTGTGTCAGTATAGACCCCCCAGTACAGACCACCCTCACTAAGTACAGACCCCCTTTCCTTTGTATAGACCCCCATTAAGTACAGACCCCCTTTCCTCAGCATAGACCCCCCACTAAGTACAGACCCCCTTTCCTCAGTACAGACCCCCTCCCTCAGTGCAGACCCCCCATCAGTATAGACACCCCCCTCAGTGCAGACCCCCATTAGTATAGACCCCCTTAGTGCAGACCTCCCCCCATCAGTATAGACACCCCCCTCAGTGCAGACCCCTCCATCAGTATAGACCCCCATCTCAGTGCAGACCCCCTTCCATCAGTATAGACACCCCCCATCTCAGTGCAGACCCCCTCCATCAGTATAGACCCCCCAGTATAAACACCCCTCCTCAATGCAGAACCCCCATCAGTATAGACCCCTTTAGTGCAGACCCCATCAGTAAAGACACCCCCATCTCAGTGCAGACCCTCTCCATCAGTATAGACCCCCTTAGTGCAGACCCCCCCATCAGTATAGACACTCCCTCATCTCAGTGCAGACCCCCTCCATCAGTATAGACCCCCTTAATCCAGACACCCCCCACCAGTATAGACACCCCCTCCCCATCAGTACAGACACCCCCTATGCCCTCCCATAGCGCCCCCCTGCATATGTCCATCAAGACTACATATAGTAAAGTGTGCAGACCCTAGAACAGCACGGACGGATACACACAGCGGTGTGTGTCCCTCGGTCTCCTCCCCCTCCTGTTTGGATGTGGGAGGAGGAGGAGGCAGCTTCGGTCCACTCCACTTAGGGAGATATGTGAGGCCAAAATTTGTGTAGGGCAGCGGCGGGGTTAGCGGTGCCAATACCCACGGGTGTCACCCCTCTGGCGAGTGTCACCCGGGTTTGCCCCCCCAGCGACACCACTGCCTCAGAGAGTTCTTTGCCATGAGGTGCCATATTGAACTTCCAGTGACCAGTATGAGAGAGTGATAGTCACATGACACTGGAGAGGGAAAATTTCTAATTGGGCCCAATTTGGGAATTTTCACTTAGGGGTGTACCTACTTTTGTTGCCAGCGGGTTAGACATTAATGGCTGTGTGTTGAGTTATTTTGAGGGGACAGCAAATTTACACTGTTATACAAGCTGTACGCTCACTACTTTACATTGTAGCAAAGTGCCCTTTCTTCAGCGTTGTCACATGAAAAGATAGAAGAAAATATTTACAAAAATGTGAGGGGTGTACTCACTTTTGTGAGATACTGTAGGATAGCGGTCATCAGCCCTGTCCTCAGGGCCCACTAATAGGCCAGGTTTTATGTATTACCTTGGGGAAATGCAGACTAGAAGGCTGCAATCACTGAGCAGTAAATGATATCACCTGTCATGTATTTCAGTTATCTTGCAAACCTGGCCTGTTAGTGGGCCCTGAGGACAGGGTTGATGACCACTGCTGTAGGGGGTTCTGGAACAAAATCTTTCACTTGATCCACAAAGTGTCTGGAGTTTGCTTAAACCAAGACCCCAGGTTAGCTCTTCTTATATCACTCTTTTTTCTTGCTATCTGCTTTTTACCACTTAGCGCTGACTATGTATAGTTTACGATTTTTCTTACCAAGTGTAGTTGACAAGTATTTCAGCTCTTCATCATACAGAGAATTCCCCAGATCTGTGAGAGGTTTGTACCCCCGATCCATGCTGTGATACAGGATCCCAAATTTACAATGGGATACCCTCGATTGAAATCCACTCATATTGCCAGGAAAAATCTGATGAAATATGACTTGGTGGTTTCCAAAATCTTCAGATGACAGCAGTCTCTCCAACCAGCTAAACTTGGACTTTTCTGAACAAGAGAAGACACCAATGACAGCACTAGCTGGAGCTGATATTGTCTGAGAAGAAGAAAATATAAATTGGAGCCAATATGAGAGAGACCGGGATACACTTCACCAATCATATAGATGTCATTAACCACTTCCCCACTCACCCCCGTACTTCTCCTATGGACCAGAGCAGTTTTCTAAATTTCTGCTCTGGACCTCTTTATTCAAAAATAACTTTGTCATTGCTTAAGATTAAAAAAAATTGTATTGCGATTGTATCGCTTTGTTAAGGACAAACAAGACTTTCTTTTGGTGATGTTGTTTTGCAAATACATTTTTTTTCTTTTTTTGATGAAAAAGTAACAAAAATAGAAAAAAAAATCACTTTTCTTTTTTGATCAGTACTTAAAAAAAAAATGTTTTACTGTATATTACCCCTGCAATACTGGGCCCTTTCTGCCCAGGCCAATTTTCAGCTTTCAGCGCTGTCACACTTTGAATGACAATTGTGCGGTCATGCAACACTGTACCCATATGGCATTTTTATCATGTTTTTGAGACAGATAGAGCTTTCTTTTGGTGGTATTTAATCACTACTGGGTTTTTTTATTTTTTGCTAAACAAACAAAAAAAGACTGAAAATGTTGGACTGATGTGCACTGATGAGGTGGCACTGGTGGGAACTGATGAGGAGGCTATTATATGCAGAACTGATGGGCACTGATAGGTGGCACTGATGGGCATTGATGAGGAGGCATTAATATGCAGCACTGATGGGCACTGATTAGTCTGCACTGATGAGGTGGCACTGATGGGAAATGATAAGGAGACATTAATATGCAGTACTAATGGGCACTGATGAGGAGTCATTAATATGCAGCACTGATGGACACTGATAGGTGGCACTGATCAATATGCAGCACTGATGGACACTGATAGGTGGCACTGATCAATATGCAGCACTGATGGACACTGATAGGTGGCACTGATCAATATGCAGCACTGATGGACACTGATAGGTGGCACGGATCAATATGCAGCACTGATGGACACTGATAGGTGGCACTGATCAATATGCAGCATTGATGGACACTGATAGGTGGCACTGATCAATATGCAGCACTGATGGACACTGATAGGTGGCACTGATCAATATGCAGCACTGATGGACACTGATTAGGCTGCACTGATGAGGTGGCACTGATGGGAACTGATGAGGAGACAAAAAAAATGCCGCACTGATGGGCACTGATAGGTGGCACTGATGGGCACTGATGAGGCAGCACTGAGGAGGTGGCACACATGTGCACTGGTGAGGAGTCATTAATATGCAGCACTGATGGACTCTGATGGGCTGCAATGATGGCCACTGATAGGCAGCATTTATGGGCACTGATGGGCAGCAGTGATTGGCACTGATGGGTGGCACTGATAGAAGGCAGGGAATGGTGGCACTGATGAGGAGGCACTAATGGGCACTGAAAGGCATCACTGATGGGCATTGATTGGCATCACTGGGAGGCACTAGTGGGCATCACTGGTGGGGCTTCACGATGCACTAATTATCTGTGCAGACCTTTCCTGTGAGGAAAGCCGCTTATCGGCTCCCCTCACCTCACACACAGACGTCCATTTAGAACAATTATACCCCCGCCAGGCCGTCATTCTGCTATAGGCCGGATGGGAAGTGGTTAAAAGTATAATATATATATAGTATATTGTTTAAAAATCACACAAAAATTATGATCCAAATACTGTACAATGCATTGCAAAGTTTTTACAAATTAAAAAAGGTGTCATGCACACTGAGCATTTGCTCAACACCTATAAACGCAATTTCTCCTGGCACAAGAAAAGTTGCTTTAAAAAGCAGTTAACCACTTCACCTCCTGAAGATTTACCCCCCTTCATGATAAGGCCGGCGATCAGCAACTTGTAGTGGGACTACGATATTGCGGCGGACAAATTTGACACTGACACTTTTGACACTTTTTGGGGACCAGTGACGCCAATACAGTGATCAGTGCTACAAATATGTAATGTCACTGTACTAATGACACTGACTGGGAAGGTGTTAAACATCAGGGGCGATCAAAGGGTTAACTGTGTGTCTAGCCTGTGTTTCAGTGTATGGCGGTTGAGGTGCTTGTACTTGGGGAAGGCATGGATCGATGTCCCTGCTTTGCAGGAACACAGGATCCATGCCTTCTGTACTGATAGAATGGCAATCTGCCTTGTTTACATAGACAGATTAGTATTCTGCCTGTGTACCGAACGATCAGCGAGTGCCGGCGGACATTGAGTCTGCGGGACCTGCTGATCAGCTCCCGCTGTGATTCTGTGTGGAATCACAGTGGGAGCAAGCCGCCGGTGGCGCACACTCACGCCTGCTACCCGGAAAACTGCTGTCAGTTGGCAAATGGTTAAAGCATTGGCGTTAATGTATTCTGTATTCTGCTATGAATGTTTCCATCCACTATAGGACACTGTGAGTCTTACCCATTATGGGTCTATATTGGTAGTGTCATATGAAAGAAAAAAAAAGTTGTTTTATTTAAATACGATACTCTTTCTATACGCAGCAGAAGTTTTTTCTTTAGGCTGGTGATTTTATTCTGGCCAGTCCAGTGCGATTATAAAGACTGCATTTCTTCATTGATGGCCTGTCTTTTACAACCAGGAAGTTGTTGTAGCTCCTTACTTCCTACAAGTGGAACCCAGATACATTATTTCCTGCTTGTCACTGGTGTTCTCCACTTCCGGCTCTCCACTTCCTGTTTCTGGAACATCAGTGATTGCTATATAATATATATATATATATATATATATATATATATATATATATATATATATATATATATATATATATATATATATATATATATATATATACATACACAGTGCCTTGCAAAAGTATTCACCCCCCTTGGCTTTTTACCTATTTTGTTACATTACAGCCTTTAGTTCAATGTTTTTTTTTTAAATCTGAATTCTATGTGATGGATCAGAACACAATAGTCTAAGTTGGTGAAGTAAAATTAGAAAAATATATACATAAAACTATTTTTCAGAAATAAAAAGCTGATAATTGGCATGTGCGTATGTATTCACCCCCTTTGTTATGAAGCCCATAAAAAGCTCTGATGTAACCAATTACCTTCAGAAGTCACATAATTAGTGAAATGATGTCCACCTGTGTGCAATCTAAGTGTCACATGATCTGTCATTACATATACACACCTTTTTGAAAGGCCCCAGAGGCTGCAAAACCTAAGCAAGAGGCACCACTAACGAAACACTGCCATGAAGACCAAGGAACTCTCCAAACAAGTAAGGGACAATGTTGTTGAGAAGTACAAGCCAGGGTTAGGTTATAAAAAAAAAATACCCACATCTTTGATGATCCCTAGGAGCACCATCAAATCTATCATAACCAAATGGAAAGAACATGGCACAACAGCAAACCTGCCAAGAGACGGCCGCACACCAAAACTCACGGACCGGGCAAGGAGGGCATTAATCAGAGAGGCAGCACAGAGACCTAAAGTAACCCTGGAGGAGCTGCAGAGTTCCACAGAAGAGACTGGAGTATCTGTACATAGGACGACAATAAGCCGTACGCTCCATAGAGTTGGGCTTTATGGCAGAGTGGCCAGAAGAAAATCATTACTTTCAGAAAAAAACAAAATGGCACGTTTTGAGGCATGTGGGAGACTCCCAAAATGTATGGAGGAAGGTGCTTTGGTCTGACGAGACTAAAATTGACCTTTTTGGCCATCAAAGAAAACGCTATGTCTGGCACAAACCCAACACTTCACATCACCCAAAGAACACCATCCCCACCGTGAAACATGGTGGTGGCAGCATCATGCTGTGGGGATGTTTTTCAGCAGTCAGGACTGGAAAACTGGTCAGGGTTGAGGGAAAGATGGATGGTGCTAAATACAGGGATATTCTTGAGCAAAACCTTTACCACTCTGTGTGTGATTTGAGGCTAGGATGGAGGTTCACCTTCAGCAGGTCAATGACCCCAAACACACTGCTAAAGCAACACTTGAGTGGTTTAAGGGGAAACATGAAAATGTGTTGGAATGGCCTAGTCAAAGCCCAGACTTCAATCCAATAGAAAATCTGTGGTCAGACCTAAAGATTGCTGTTCACAAGTACAAACCATCCAACTTGAAGGAACTGGAGCAGTTTTGCAAGGAGGAATGGGCAAAAATCCCAGTGGTAAGATGTGGCAATCTCATAGAGACTTATCCAAAGCGACTTGGATCCACAAAAGGTGGCTCTACAAAGTTTTGTCTTTAGGGGGGTGAACAGTTATGCACATTGACTTTTTCTGTTATTTTGTCCTATTTGTTGTTTGCTTCACAATAAAAAAAAAATATCTTCAAAGTTGTGGGCATGTTCTGTAAATTAAATGATGCAAATCCTCAAACAATCCATGTTAATTCCAGGTTGTGAGGCAACAAAACAAGAAAAATGCCAAGGGGGTGAATACTTTTTCAAGGCAATGTACATAGGGCTGATTAGGGTAAACTAAGGGTTAAAAAGGGGTTAAATAGACTATTATTTTATTTTTTTTGTCAGGTTGCTTTAACTGACATCATCTGCAAATCAAAGTTCCCCCCATTGATCTGCAGATAAATGAAACAGAGTAGATATAAAAGTAACAATGTAACTTTGTATCTCTCTATCTCCTGTCTGAACAGTATTTATAAACAATGTTACTTTATATCTCTCGTTTTCCTGTCTGATCAATGTTTATAAACAATGTTACTTTGTATTTCTCTATCTGATTTCTGAACAGTATGTATAAACAATGTTACTTTGTAGCTCTCTATTTCCTGTCTGATCAATGTTTATAAACAATGTTACTTTGTATCTTTCTGTTTTTGAGTCAGCCCATCTTTATTTGACAGCTTCCAGATCTGCTGAATTAACACAGCGACTTCCAGCTTTATTTTCAGAGCCAACATTTGCTGAAAATGAGGAAAGGAGATGCAGTAGAGGGGCAGAAGGATTGGAAAGGGAAGATTTACTAAAACTGGGGCACACAAAGTCTGGTACAGCTGTGCATAGCAACCAATCAGCTTCTAGGTTTTAGCCCACGCTCATACTGAGGGCGGGTTTGAAATTGTGCAAGTTTAGCTGAACTCGCATGATTTCAAACTGGCATTTCAGTCCGACTCCGGGGGGCGATTTGAAAGACATCTGTGCGGGTTCATGCACAGATGTCTATTGAAATCGCCCCCCGAAGTCGGCAAAAGTAGTGCAGGAACTACTTTGGGAATCAACGCGGCGCCGCAAAGTCAGCATCACACCAATTCAGATGGTGCCATTGTCGGCAATAGGCTCCGATTTGGCATTCGATTTGACATGTCAAATCTGTCCAATGTGAACGTGGTCTTATGGTCAAAGCTTAAATTTAACAAGCTGAAGTTAGAAGTTGATTGGTTACTATACTCAGCTGCACCAGATTCTGAGTGCACCAGTTTTAGTAAATCACCACGGAAGTGCTATGCCCCGTACACACGATCGGAAATTCCGCCAGCAAAAGTCAGATGAGAGCTTTTGGTCGGAAAATGCGATCGTGTGTATGCTCCATCAGACTTTTGCTGGCGGAATTTCGGCCAGCAAAAGATTGAGAGCATGTTCTCAATTTTTCGGTCGGAAAAAGTTCCGACCGGAAATTACGATCGTCTGTACAAATTCAGACGTGCAAAATTCCTACGCATGCTCGGAAACAATTCAACGCATGCTCAGAAGCATTGAACTTCATTTTCTCGGCTCATCGTACTGTTGTACATCACCGCGTTCTTGATGGTCGAAAGTTCAGAGAACTTTGTGTGACCGTATATATACAAGTCAAGCTTGAGCGGAATTCCGTCGGAAAAACCATCCAAGTTTTTTCTGACGGAAAATCCGCTCGTGTGTATGGGGAATTATACATGTCCTGTGTACTTTGATTATATTTTTTGGGGGTGTGTAGCACATCCTGTGTCCTTAATGGGTATTATAGAACAGCAATGCTTTAACTGTGGGTATAAGAAATAGAACTCCTACGTTTTTAAACTTCAGAACTTACAGACCTAAGAAATGATGAGAATATGAGTTCTGCAATTCAAAAACACATACATTACCCGTATAACCACTATAATATTTATGGTAGTGCTGAAAATACACATAGAACATGAATACAGTCCAAATCCTGGCTCAGGAACCTCCCTATTGTCTTGACCATAATAAATAAAGAAATCAGATACAATACCACACAACTTAGAAGGTTAGTACACTGTGCTACTGCTGTTCATTTACTCACATTTAATGTGCCTGATGTTGGTTGAATGGGGTCTGCTTTTGGATGATATTCTAGAAAATATAGAAATTATTTCATAGTTCTGACCACAATACAATAGTTATTTAAGATTCTACATCAACTTCTAAATTAAAGAAACGTACACCACCAAAGGTAAAAGGAATTCCTTTGGACTTCGAAAATGAGGTTCTGCTCCTGTTGTCATCTCAGCCACCATTTTTTTTTTCCAGAATGGAAAAGCCAACTTCTAAAGTCTACTCAACATTGATAAAATAAACCGGCATATTCCTCTAGCTATGGGTAATGAGAGTTGTGGAAAATTACCTGGAGGTTGGCGGAACAGCTTTAGGCTCTTTAGTCTCTGAACCAGCAGCTGTTGGTTGAGTTTTTCTTCTTCAAGGAAGTAGAGGAGATCACCAGCCCACCTTTCAATCTTGGACTGAATAAACACTGCCCATTTTTTATCTGTATAACTTTTCAGATCATCAATCAGCACAATCACGTTGTCCTTCCCTGTGTATAAGGAGGAGATCAATAATCAATACTGTGCAGATTTCACCAAAGAATTGTTGAAGAAACACACAGATCCACACTCCTGCTCTTTCAGGAACGATCGCAGCCACCGGGCACGCGCATCGCTCCTCAGTGACGTGGCGGGCATGCGCACACCCCCTATAACTGTTTTTTGTAATAATAAAACTTTTTTGAATATAAACAACTTTTGTATTTCAAAATTGCCTTAAAAATCCCATATCTGAGGTACCGTATATACTCGAGTATAAGTCGTTCCGAGTATAAGTCGAGGCCCTAATTTTACCACAAAAAAATGGGAAAAACTTATTGACCCGAGTATAAGACGAGGGTGAGAAATGCACAGCTACTGTAAGTGGAAAAGAGGGTCAACAATGCCCATTTGCAGCATCACTGTGCCCATTTGCAGCCATAGGTCCCCTGAACTTCAAACTCGGTAGTTAAGGGTTCCTAGATGCCCCCTAGCTGCAGCTCTGAACCCAAAGGGTCCCGAAATGACATTGCTGCAGATGGACACAGTTGACCGAATTTGGGGCCCCGTATCTCGGGGCCACTTAGTGCTAAGAACCTCAAATTTGGTGTGCAAACCCAGTGGAACTAGCACCATAAAATTTACAAAGCTTGGGTTTCTAGCACTAAGTGGCCCTGAGATACACGGCCCCAAATATAAGTTCAGAAAATGTCAAGCACTTTTCTGCAGCAGAGAATGACATTTTCCGAACTGATTTTGGGGCCCCGTATCTCGGGGCCACGTAGTGCTAGGGACTTCAGCTTTGGATATGTTATGGTACCAGTACCACTGGGTATGCACACCAAATTTGGGGTTCCTAGCACCAAGTGGCCCTGAGATACAGGGTCCCAAAATTGGTTCGGAAAATGAAATTTTTTGCTGCAGAAAAGTGCTTGACTCGAGTATAAGTGGAGGGGGGCACTTTCAGCACAAAAAAATGTGCTTATACTCGAGTATATATGGTACTTACTTTTTCATATACATAGGGATGGTGGCAATTTACACGCCACGCCATCCCCCCAACCACAAGTGGATATGAGGCCTAACTAAGGTCTTCCTAACATTTATAGGAACAGTTTATGCCCTGCCATCTGCTTTTTTAGAACAAATTATCAATTGTTTTTCTGGCCATAAATGTAAGGCCTGATAATGAAGATGCATTGCTTTATATATATCTATACAAATAATAAAAAGCACAAGTATTATAACTGTTGATACATTTAAGAATATGAATAAAATGTTTCAATTAGGAAGACTCTTACCTAGTTTTTGTACCAGCTGATCTGTTACTTTGTGATACAGAAATTCCATCTGTGAAGTGACAACTTTTCCAGTCTTCATAGTGTGATATAGGATGGCTACTCCACATTGAAGATTTCCTTCTTCAAGTCCCACTTTATCATATGATGGCATTTTATGATAGGTGACTTCTCTTTGTCCAAAGGTGTTTAATGATAGCAATCTCCCCAGCCAACTGATATGATCCTCCTCTGATACAGAGAAGATACCAATGATGGATTTCCAAGATGCTGATGTCTTCTGAGAACAGGTCTGAATGTGGAAAATATTTAAAGATGTATAAGTAAGAAAAGGTATATAACTGCTCCATTCATTAAAGTGGTTGTAAACCCTTACATATACCCAGTTAAGTAACTCTTTTCAGGTGATACACAGAGATAAAACAAATCCTCCTACATAAGTTGTAGCTGTTTATCTGGCAGTCTTTCCATCTCTACATCTGTTCAAAGTGTTGAATTTATAAAGCTTGTCTGAGCTGTCATAAAAAAGGGGGTGGAGAGCGGAAGTTACACACCACAGAGCTCAGTGAGGAGAGCTCTGAGGGCTGATTGGAAGGAAGGAAGACACTCCTTCCATGCAGCACACAGGAACAGTGCTGAGGCTGTTAATCTGCTGGAGGTCCCTCACCTGTCACCATTTTTCTTTTGGTGTCAGGAAAACTTGTCAGCAGTAACTCATGCTGATAGCAGAGGAAGGAGGCAGCAGACAGAAATGGCACTTTGTGCTCTGGACTGAAACAAGTACACACTATAGAGGGATATGCTTTGTTCTTATTTCATGTCTGAAGTTTACAAGTTTCGCATGACCGCACAATTGTCAGTTAAAGCGACGCAGTGCCCTATCGCAAAAAATGGCCTGGTCATTAAGGGGGGAAACCTTCCCAGGGCTGAAGTGGTTAATATAGCTGAGCAAATACCAAAACACTTCAGCATTGCAGGTTTAGCCACACATCAATAATATATTCTTCTTTTATTACTCACATTTAATGTTTTTGAGGTTTGTGGCACAAGATCCACTTTGTGAGGATGTTCTGGAAAATATAAAAGTACATTTATAACATTGAATATAATGGAGCGGTTTCTTGTGTTACGCTGTATGATTGAAGAAATGTCTTCTGGACATAGTAGCTATTCAACTAAAGAGACACAAGAAGGTACATCTAAATGCAGCAAATTATATCATTTAATAATAAAAAATAAAATGAATCTCTCACATGTAGTTGGATAAAAGTGCGCACTATACGTTCAAACAACATCCATCATCCATGGGAAACTGGGCATGTAGTGGTAATCTGGAGTAGAGTGGAGCATAACCGCCAGTACCGGAGAGTATGCAAGCTCAGGAGCTTATCTGGAAGTGTGGACTGATCAGATCAGATGCCGGGAGGCATGAAGGGAGCATGGCTACGCGTTTCAAGAAGGTAATGCCTCTTTATCGATAGCATAAACAGTATAACAAGAAATGAACAAATGCGGACGCAGCCGCTACTAGTATCAAAGACAAATGGCAGTACAATAGGTAAGTGAATCGTATATAGCATATAATATTGAATATATCTTAGTATACTTTGTCCAAAGGGAGCAAGAATCCTGAATAACCGGCAGGTAAAGATGTACCCATTGTCATGTGAAAGTTCTAGGTATATCTATAACAATATAGTATCCATTCCTTTATGGACAGTCCATATGATTTGGATCTAAAGGTATCATGTTAAGGGTTGAGTAGCCTTCGATTAGGAGTTGAGGGACATGGGGAATATACGTAGCGGTTGGTGTTATTAGGGACTTCAGACATGCATCAGCATTGTGCTCCATGTAAAGATAAGAGGGGAGGTCTGAACATAGATAGAGGAGAGGGGGGGGGGTATGAGGAAGGATTGAGGGTGAGTGTGTATCCTTTGATTTGCCACAGCTCTCAATATTGTTTTAAATATGGATCCATTTGTATTTTTCCATTGTAGTGAAGTGCAGCCAACAGGACCATATTTGGGTGAATGTAGAAAGTGAACCTTTCGCCTGATGAATTAGTTCTTCCATTTCTGCGGTTTTGCGAATACGGCGGAACCAGTCCGCTATAGATGGTGGGTCTGGGGAGCGCCATTTGTTTGGGATACACATTTTTGCTGCATTTACCATGCGCATGGCTAAAGAGGGAAAATATGTACGTTTTGGTATTGATGGGTGGTGCAACAGAAATTGCGCTGGTGTGAATTCGATTGCGTAGGTGGTTATCTGGTGGATGAGTCTGTGGACTTCCTTCCAAAAGGGTTGGAGTTTAGGACATGTCCACCAGATGTGTAATAGTGTCCCAGTCTCTGTTTCACATCTCCAACATTGTGGAGAGATTGCTGGGTATATGTGGTGAAGTTTGAGGGGCGCTCTATACCAGCATGATAAAAGTTTGAATTCATTTTCTTGTGCATAAACATTCACTGTTCCCTTATGGATATGCTTGTAGATGGTTTCCCATTCAGTTATCGAGAGATCTATGGATAGATCTTGTTCCCATTTATTGATGGCCCAATTGTTTTTGGGGTTTTGATCTGAAAATAGTAGAGCATAAGTGTAAGATATGCTTCTTTAACAAGCCTACCTACCTGCAGCTAACCCTCCCCTTTATTTAAAGTGTTACTAAACCCAGGAGCCTGCATTCACTATATCTGCTCTCCCACAGTACACAGAACATGGAAATGCAATTATTTTAGTAAATATAAACTGCTAAATACCTTTTCTCATCAGCAGTTTATAGCAGTCTTGTAACTTCTATCAGTGTCTGGTTAAAGCTTGTAGGAAGAGTTCTCATACTGCACTGGCTGTCCTATCAGGATGCAGGACCCCTGACCCTCTGTCTGAACAGTGTGCAGATTGTCACTGTGCTGATCACATGCACCCTCCCAAGAAAAGAAAAAACTCTCTAGCAGGATACACCAAACTGAGCATGTGCAGCCTGACTCCATAGGCTCTGTCTTATCTGGACATGTCCAGGGGGACAGTGCAGGTAGGGGAGGATCTGTGCATACAAGATCAAGCACACAATTATTATTATTATTATTATACAGGATTTATATAGTGCCAACAGTTTACGCGGAGCTTTACAATGTAGAGGGGGGGACAGCACAATTAAAAAAAAAAGTTTTTATTATTATTATTACTGTTATGTATTATTATTAATTTGTTACATTCCATTAGTTTAGATACAGCATTTGTTATTTCGGATAATTTGTAACTTCGGATAAATTCGTATTTGTTATGTTTACTAATGCCCTGTACACATGAGCGGACTTTTCGACCGGACTGGTCCGACGAATCCGTCGGACAATACGACCATGTGTGGGCTTCATCGGACTTCTGACGGAACTTTTCATTCAAAAATCTGACGGACTTTAGATTTGAAACATGTTTCAAATCTTTCCGCCCGAACTCCGCCGGACCCAGTTCCTATCGGGAAGCCCGTTCGTCTGTATGCTGGTCTGACAGACCAAATATGATGCAAGGGCAGCTATAGCACCTGCCCGCGAGAATGTTTCCAGTGCGATCCTATCGCGCTGGTTCTCGGCGACAGGCTACTATGCATACAAGTACATATTTGGGGGGCACACCATACAATGCATTTAAATTCAAGATGGTGCTGCTGTAAGACCTATAAACAGTACAAAATATTTCACAGCGCACACATACAAGAATGACATTTCCTGCAGGGCTAGTTAAAAACACCTGAACACCTGAACATATTCAAAAAATACGGGGGTTTGGTCACACTATATGGTCATATAGTGCTAAGCCCACTTACTGCGACAAAGTACCCCGAATTAGTGGGTCCTACACTAGTAATAGAATGGAAGATCCTCTGTCTCAACCATGGGAGCTGAACTCCTCTATGTGGGAGAACTGAAAGGGATACATCCTAATCACTGGTGGCCACTAAATAGGAGGTAATGAGGAGGGGGAGGGGTGCTCCAGCCCAAAAACCTGGTCAGGGCCTATTACAACATACAAGTACATATTTGGGGGGCACACCATACAATGCATTTAAATTCAAGATGGTGCTGCTGTAAGACCTATAAACAGTACAAAATATTTCACAGCGCACACATACAAGAATGACATTTCCTGCAGGGCTAGTTAAAAACACCTGAACACCTGAACATATTCAGTATGCTACTATGCATCTCGCGCTCGCTGCAATAGGAAAAACACATTTTCCTATTGCAGCGAGCGCGAGAAAGAGGCGACAATGTCCCTTAGGTCTGGTATGGATTTTAAGGGGAACCCCCTACGTCGAAAAAAACTGTCCCAGCATGCCCCGGGACTGTGACGTCATAAGGGGCGGGGTCACCGGGTGACATCATCCGGTGACCACGCCCCATGCCTATATAAGTTGTTGCGCACCGTGAACAAAGCATTACAGCGGGAGAGAGCATCATGTCAACATCAGAAGAAGAGAAGAGGGAAGAAGCCGATGGAGAAGACCGGGGCACCGCTAGCAAGAGAGCGGCAAAAGAGCAGAAGATAGCGGAGGAGCCTGGCAGAAGAACCAGAGAGCGGGAGAAGAACTGGAGAGCGGAGAAGAGGCTGGAGAGTGGGAGAAGAACCGGACACTGGGAGAAGAGGCCGGAGAGAACGGAGAAGTCGGAAGAGACCCCGGAAGTCGGAAGAAGACCCCCGGAGCTGCCTAATAAATTACTTTAAAAACCTGTGTAGTGTGTTTTTTTATTGACACTTTTTTCCCCAGGTGAATGGGTAGGGGTACGATGTACCCCATCCTCATTCACATAGGGCAGGTGGCCGGGATCTGGGGGCCCCCATATGAAAGGGGGCTCCCGGATTCCGATAAGCCCCCCGCCCGCAGACCCCGACAACCAACGGCCAGGGTTGTCGGGAAGAGGCCCTTGTCCTCATCAACATGGGGACAAGGTGCTTTGGGGTGGGGGGGCGCAGGGCGCCCCCCTTCCCCAAAGCACCCACCCCCCATATTTAGGGCATACGGCCTGCTACAGTTCAGGAGGGGGGGCGCTCGCTCGTCCCCACCCCCTTTCCTGACCGGCCGGGCTGCGTGCTTGGATAAGGGCCTGATATGGATTTTGGGGGGACCCACACACCGTTTTTTTTGGCATAGGGGATTCCCCTTAAAATCCATACCAGACCTGAGAGCCTGGTATGCTCTGCCACAGGACTCGCAAGTCCGGAAGCAAATCCGGGGCAAGTCCGGAAGTCCGCCATAAGTCAGTCGGGAAGACCGTCGGACCTATTCTGCCAGAAAGTCTGATCGTATGTGCGCGAGTCCGTTCGTTTGGAAAGTCTGTCGGAAGTCCGCTAAAAGTCCATCGGATAGACCGTCGGACCAGTCCGGTCGAAAGAGTCCGCTCGTGTGTACGTGGCATAACAGCCAAATTTGAAAGGAAGTTTCAATACCTATAATTTAATAGTTAGATATTATTTCAGATTTTCACATTTTCGGGTTTTCGGATTCGCGAATTTCAAATTTTGAGTTTCGAATTTTGGAATTTCCAGAAAAATTTGTTAAATGGATTTTCGTTAGTTCGGTAGTTTCCAAATGAACAAATTTGTTGAAATTCATTATAAAGCGTATTCAGAACTAAATGAATTGCACATGTCTACTTAGGACCAGAGAAGAACTGGCCTGGGTGAAGACAGCACTATATCCCTGGAAAGGTAAATGTCCTTTTATTAAAAGTCAGCAGCTACCGTATTTTTTTGTATACTAAAATAATTTTATTGAAAGGTGAAATATTTACAAACAGTGCAAAAACAAAAGTCTTTTGATGAGTATGGTATAAAAATCAGTGTGGAAGATATCACATAATGTAATGAAACATGAGTCAATAATGCTGCTGTCAGAGACACAGTGATAACGATCGGTGGTCTACTGTATTCTATTACCTATCAACTATGTGTACCCTAGTGGTAGAACAGGAGGAGTATTTGAAGGATCCAACAAACTGATAGAAAAAAAAAGGGGAGGTCAAAGGAAAAGAGCACAGCTGATAGAAGAAGGAGGATGTAGTGAGAGAACAAAACATGTGCTAAAAACAGGGTTTTAGGAAACTGTTGCCAATGAAACCCTCCCAATAAGGGGTAAATCAGCATGTTGAGCGTATCCCGACAAAAAAAAAAAAAAAATGTGTGTTGGGGGGAGAAGTATTTGTATCTGTTGTCTTTTCTTTTTTTTTTTAAAGGGGGAACTGAACAACCACTTTAATGCCATAAGACACTTTAGTTGGGATTTAAAGAAGTGTTTCTTATATATATTATACCAGAAGAATAGGGAAATGTGGAGTGATTTAGGGGAGCCTAATTGGCTACCCAGCACTGTTGCCAGAAATTAGCCCCATACTCCTCCATACTAGGGTTGCCACCTCTCCAGGATTTGAATTATATGTCCGGGTTTCAGGCGGACTGAAACCCGGACACATTATTCAGACTGGGCTGTGGCTCTCCAAGTAACCAAGATAGTCACACACAAATCTGTTGCCATCCGGGAGCTGCGGGCAGCTGTCTTGAGGCATGTTTGGCATCAACATGAGGGCAGGGTGATGATGTCAGCATAAGCAATGTGGCCACACCCACTGTTCGCTGCGGCAAGCTAAGCGCACTGCATTACTATTCTCCTTATGGCACCCAAAGGTGTCCTAGGCTGCTAAAGAGTTTGGGTTTGTCTTGAAGAAAAGGTGGCCATCCTACACTATACTTGGAAATACGGAGAATGTTTCATCTCCAAATGGAAAGTCTGTGCCAGTTATTTTCTACTGTAACAGAAGATACAACATTCTAGTCTATAAATAAATTCTCACCTTTATCATAAGGCTTTTCTTTTGTGTGTTCTGGGTAGGAAGTAGGAGGATACACCTGTCTGTCTTGGTCTGGGGTGTCTATGTTGGAAAATGGTGTCCTGTAATCTGAATCAGCATGAAATCCCATGGGAGGAGCGTTTAGGAGACAGAAGAAGATGTACATTGTTACAGATGAACTCCAGGAAGTTTGATAACATTATAATCAGTAAATATTTCTCTTTCCTTCCTGTGATTTATAGCAAGTTTTGGGGTACACATTATTTGTAAGGAGACTTCAAGCAATGCCTTCTGGGAAATGTATGCAAAAAACTTGTCCAGCCTCCTATGACAACGTGTTAGCAATGTAATGATGACGGCACCATTCAAGTTGACCATACATGTAAGGGGAGAGGGAGCGAGAGAGACTGCAGGTGCATCAATTGCTTTAAACCGAGTGTACCAAGAAGATTTATCTTTAGTGAAAGTTTAGTGAATGTTATATTAACTGCCTTGTTAATATACCCTAAATGGTTCCTTGTATTTGTGTTTGTTTCCCTTTTTTGTGTGTATTTAATTATTTGGGTAAATTAATGATGATGCTAATGAGGGGCCACCCAGGATAGATAAAAGGTCCTTTTGTACTGTAGCCCTCAGGAGCCATTTAAAGTGTTGCTAAACCCAGGACTCTGGATTCACTATATCTGCTCTCCCACAGTACACAGAATGTGGAAATGCAATTATTTTAGTAAATATAAACTGCTAAATACCCTTTCTCATCAGCAGTATATAGCAGTCCTGTGACTTCCATCAGTGTCTAGTTACAGTTTGCAGGAGGAGTTTTCATTCTCCTCTGATTGTCCTATGAGGCTGCAGGACCCCTGACCCTCTGTCTGAACAGTGCTGTTTGGCTCTGTGCTGATCACATGCACCCTCCCAAGGAAAAAAAAAATCTCTCCAGCAATACACACCAAACTAAGCTTGTGCAGCTTGTCTCCAAGGCTCTGTTCTATCAAGAGAAGGATTGGGGACTGTGGAAGAAGGGGAGGATCAGAGAAGACAGGATCACACAGCCTTTTTACACAATGCAGAGGATTAACCACTTAGGTTCCATAGTGAGTATAACAAGCATGCTTCACTGCATATACAGATTACTAATTTTACTGTTGCAGGTTTAGTAATACTTTAAGGCCTAGTAAGGCCTTAAAAATGACCACCTGAATTTTGTCTTTCTAATTGTTTCCAAATAATTTCACCAAAATGTCAACATTTTAAAATCTCCTGATTGTGCAAACATTTTTAATAATTCATAGACATAGCATCTGGCATTTCTTGGAAGAACATGAAGGTTGTGCATTTCTAAATTGCAATTGCAAACCTGAAGTGGGCTGTTGACACCTCCATTAATCAGTGCTGACTGGCCCAGAATGGTTACATGGAGTGGATCACACGTTCCTCCATAATTGGAAGTACTGAGTATGCTTTTAACTTAAGTGAAGAAAAGTAAGGCATGTGCTGCCAGAGATGGAGGAATTATCGTCAATAAACTGATGGCACCTAAAACCAGTACATCTAATTTAGGACGACGTCATCTTGTGACAAAACGCATCGGTGGAAGCGACGTACTGACGTCACTGCGTACGGAAGTCCCAAAAAGACAAGCTAATTGTACAAGCGGCCAACTTTTTATTTTACAAGCGATTTTCCTAGAATTTGATGTAAGTGCATTCTTAGATATTACAGTAAACTTATAAAAGGATTTTATGTCATGGAGAGCTTTTATCATTCTTGCATGTGGAGCTTTTAACATCAAGTATTTACAAAGAGGTGGAATCCCGCCAGTTCCCGGAGGGATCAATGCCCTGGCTGGGCTATAAGCCACAGGCGAGATTGA
Organism: Aquarana catesbeiana; assembly: GCA_037953035.1. Lineage (NCBI taxonomy): Eukaryota > Metazoa > Chordata > Amphibia > Anura > Ranidae > Aquarana > Aquarana catesbeiana. The sequence goes on along the minus strand of JBBHAA010000512.1, from coordinate 6,351,871 downwards.
CCTTCCATTAAAGGAGGTCAATTTGTTCCGGTAAGCAGGCACTTTATACGGTGGTGGATTGCTCTCTGGCTCCCGCTATTTTCGGTGATGGGAGGTGCACTCAATAGTGGATGGACTTGATTTCTTCACGGATCTCTCTATTCAACATTTTTTTTTTAATTTATACTGTTTACACAATATTATTCATTTATTTCACAAGCACAGCTTTATGGGTTAAGACATCTAAATCACATGTGTCAAAGATAAGGTTTGTGGGCCAATTCCAGCCCCCCAAGCCATTTCATGTGCCCTTTGTACTTCTCCTGCAGCTGCAGTATCCCCCTTTATCTCCGCCCCATCTTGTCTAAGCAGTTGGCAGCAGAGAGGAGAACTGCTGTGCTTCTCTGTGCAGCTGCAGAGAGGCTCATCTCTGCCCCCCGTCTCAGCAGTCGGTAGCATAGATGGTGATGGATCTCCTCCTACAGATCCTGTACCTCTCTGTGCAGCCACAACACCCCCTGGTCTCCACCTCCCCTGAGCTGACTCCATCCCTCCTCCAGTCTTCCTACAGACCCTGCACTTTCTGCTTCCCAGCTACACCCCCAGTTTCTTCCTGACAGCAGCACAAGGTAAGGGGGTGCACTGTGATGTAAGGGAGGGTGGGGGACACTTGATTTCTGATGGTAGGGGGCTCTTGACATCTAAAGTAAGGGGGGGTGGGGTGCTCTGCACATCTAGTTTTACAGATGAAACCAGCCCTTTGAGGGTAACCATTTCTGATGTGACCCATGATTAAATGTTTGGAGCTTGATACAACTGATCCAAATAATATATACATATATATATATATATATATATATATATATATATATATATATATATATATATATTTTTTTTTTTTTTATAGATCTCCAGCCCATAATGAAAGATCTGTCCTGCAGCTAAAGAGCCGTGCGGTCTTTTTATTTGCACTGTGCTCTCAACAACCCATTCCCCCTTCACTTGTCATGACTACAGTGCTATGGTCATCAATGCATTCACTTTCTTCATGGTAAGCTTTACGAACCACAGCTCTTCAGGTTAGCTGTCCAGGGGTGTCTTTGAGGACCCTGGAAATGCCCCTACTTTACCTTATCTCAGAATGGACAGAGATCTCAGAATTAGTGGGAAATTACCTGAAGGATGGCAAAGTTGTTTTATACTTTTCAGTTTCCTTACAAGTTGTATTCTATCAGCTTTCTCTGTGTGTGATATCAGGAGGAGGTCGCTGGCCCACTTTCCAACACTGGGCTGATTCTCCAGGATCTGAATCTTCATACAATCACTGCTGTCCTTTAGATCATCAATCAGCACAATGACTCCGTCCTTCCCTGGGCACACATAGGAGGTTATCAGTCAATATAGAGACATTTGTAATTATCAATTTTATTTCCTGTATGGTTTGAAATGTCAATCAGTAGCAATGCACTTTCCGAGTCCCTCTGTTTATGTAAGTATACAGGTACTCCTCACTTAACGACCAGGTTCCGTTCCAACGACCACATCTAAACAAATTGGTTGTTAAACAAGGAATCACAAGTAATCAATATTTTAAGCATTCTTAACTACTGTAATGTATTGTGAAAAAAGGTCTAAACACAAAACCCCAGCTGAATAGCGTTGTTTTAATTTGCATAAGTACAGAACACCAACGAAAATTCTGTACTGTACCATACAATACAACGATGTATATACGCAGCGTTCGGGTGGGGAGAGTTGGTCGTAAGTCCGAGTGGTCGTTAAACGAGGAGTATCTGTAATGTGAATGCAAATTGCAAAATGCCTAAAAGAAGAAAAATTACAAAAAAAGTTTTTTGTTTTGTTTGTTTGTTAGGTGAATATGAAATATTATGTTTATAAAAATTAAATAAATAAATAAAAAAATATATCTACATATATACTATTTTAACAAAAATATACAGTATCTCACCAAAGTGAGTACACCCATCACTTTTCGTGTGACAACACTGAAGAAATGACACTTTGCTACAATGTAAAGTAATGAGTGTACATATTGTATAACAGTGTAAATTTGCTGTCCCCTCAAAATAACTCAACACACAGCCAGTAATGTCTAAACCGCTGGCAACAAAAGTGAGTACACCCCTAAGAGAAAATGTCCAAATTGGGCCCAAAGTGTCAGTATTTTGTGTGGCCACCATTATTTTCCAGCACTGCCTTAACCCTCTTGGGCATGTAGGTCACCAGAGCTTCACAGGTTGTCACTGGAGTCCTCTTCCACTCCTCCATGATGACATCACAGAGCTGGTGGATGTTAAGAGACCTTGCGCTCCTCCACCTTCCGTTTGAGGATGCCCCACAGATGCTCAATAGGGTTTAGGTCTGGAGACATGCTTGGCCAGTCCATCACCTTTACCCTCAGCTTCTTTAGCATGGCAGTGGTCATCTTGGAGGGTAATAAATAAGCGCTAACATTTGCGTGAAACGAGTCTACCTTTTTGTCCCCTGCTCATTCTGTCAACTACTTGTATGAAGCTTCAATAAAAGGATTTTTGGAAGTGCAGCCGTCCGGAATCATTTCAGATGGCTGCAGCTCAGTTTCAGGTTTTTGGCAATCTTCTTATAGCCTAGGCCATCTTTACAGTATGTACAGCAACAATTCTTTTTTTCAGATACTCAATTCGAAAGCGGCGGAACACCCTTTGAAAGTCTATGGGAGAAATCAAAAGTGCTAATTTTAAAGGCTTATATGCATGGTATTGTCATAAAAAGTGTTTGGGGACCTGGGTCCTGCCCCAGGGGACCTGTATCAATGCAAAAAGAAGTTTTAAAAACGGCCTTTTTTCAGGAGCAGTAATTTTAATAATGCTTAAAGTCAAACAATAAAAGTGAAATATTCCTTTAAATTTCGTACCTGGGGGGTGTCTATAGTATGCTTGTAAAGGGGCGCATGTTTCCCGTGTTTAGAACAGTCTGAGAGCAAAATGACATTTTCTAAAGGAAAAAAAGTCATTTAAAAGTACTTGCAGCTATAATGAATTGTCGGTCCCGGCAATACACATAAAAGTAATTGAAAAAAACGGCATAGGATTCCCCCACAGTCCATTACCAGGCCCTTTGGGTCTGATATGAATATTAAGGGGAACCCCGAACCAAAATTTAAAAAAAAAATTGTGTGGGGGTCCCCCAAATTCCATACCAGGCCCTTTAGGTCTGGTATGGATATTAAGGGGAACATCGCTCCAAAATGTAAAAAAAAATTGCGTGGATGTCCCCCTTTTTTTTAAAAATGGCGTGGGGGTCCCCCCAAAAATCCATTCCAGACTCTTATATGAGCACGCAACCTGGCAGGCTGCAGGAAAAGAGGGGGAGGCGAGAGAACCATACCAGGCCACATGCCTTCAACATGGGGAGGGTGCTTTGGGGTAGCGGCCCCCCCAAAGCACCTTGTCCCCATGTTGATGGAGACAAGGGCCTCATCCCTACAACCCTTGCCCAGTGGTTGTGGGGGCCTGCTGGCGGGGGGCTTATCGGAATCTGGAAGCCCCCTTTAACAAGGGGACCCCAAATCCTGGCCTCCCCCCTTTGTACCCCTACCATTTCACAAAAAAAGTGTGAAAATGGCAAAAACAAAAATACGCACCTTGGGACCTTTATTAAAAAATAAAAAAAATAAAAGTGTCCCATGAAGTCCATTCATCTTCTTCTCAAAAAAGAAAAAAAAAAAGCTGCACGTCTCCACCGACCTGCCTCCATGGGCGGCACCCGCCGTAATGACCGGCCTCTCAGGTTACAGTTCTTTTATAACTGAGGGCGGGGGCCACACGGTGTTGTCACCGGGTGACCCCGCCCCCCTCTGACACATGGGGACATCCCTATGGCTTCCCCATGGCATCGGAGGAGGCGGGGTCACTCAGTTACGTTAGATAAGCACCTGAACAACCACAACATACAGGGATATACAATGTAATACTGACTTATAATCATACACATAGGTTGGAATTGATGGACTTGTGTCTTTTTTCAACCTCACCTACTTATGTAACTATGTTGAACGTCCAGTGACCAGTATGAGAGAGTGAGAGCGATAACACCAAATTTAACACACCTGCTCCCCATTCACACCTGAGACCTTGTAACGCTAATGAGTCACATGACACCGTGGAGGGAAAATGGCTAATTAGGCCCAGTTTGGACATTTTCACTCAGGGGTGTACTCACTTTTGTTGCCAGAAGTTTAGACATTAATGGCTGTGTGTTGAGTTATTTTGAGGGGGCAGCAAATTTACACTGTTATACAAGCTGTACACTCACTACTTTACATTGTATCAAAGTGTCATTTCTTCAGTGTTGTCACATGAAAAGATAGAATAAAATATTTACAAAGATGTGAGGGGTGTACTCACTTTTGTGAGATACTGTATATACTGTATATTACATATTTTATACACACAGGCAGGGCTTTTTTCCTCAGATAATAGGTACCCTCCCTTTCATTGTCAACCCTTCTCTCCCCCACCACCTCAGAGTACTGTCTCTTAGTTCCATCCTCTACACACCTACCACTGCCACCCCTTTTAGAGAATACAGAATCAAGTATCATTTTGTGAGGCTAAGTAATTTGTATGGAATAATTTAATGGTAGCAAGAAAACAGTGAATTAGATGCCAGCCAGCAACAATAGACCCCCCAGCAACAATAGACCCCCAGCAACAATAGACCCCCCAGCAATGAGAAGACCCCTGCAACAATTAACCCCCTAGCAACATAAAACCTCACCAATAACAATAGACCCCCCAGCAACAATAGACCCACCCAGCAATGATAGACCCCCAGCAACAATAGATCCCCCCCAGCAATGATAGACCCTCCAGCAACAATAGACCCCCCCCAGCAATGATAGACCCTCCAGCAACAATAGACCCCCCAGCAATGATAGACCTCCCAGCAACAATAGACCCCCCCAGCAATGATAGACCCCTGCAACAATAGACTACCCCAGCAATGATAGACCCCCTGCAACAATAGAGCACCCCAGCAATGATAGACCCCTGCTACAATTAACCCCCTAGCAACATAAGACCTCGCCAACAACAATAGATCTCCACCAGAAAAAATAAACCATCCTGCAACATTAGAACCCCCTGTGACAATAGTTTCCCAAGTAGCCAGCATCAGTAGACCCTCCACCACACCCCAGCGCCCCATTCAGCACTGGAGGTGCTAGAACTGTGTTCCTTCCCATTTCTGCTGAAAAAAAGCACCCTGCATTTAGGGGTTTATGTACTAAAACTGGAGAGTGCAAAATCTGGTGCAGTTGTGCATGGTAGCCAATCAGCTTCTAACTTCAGCTTGTTCAATTAAGCTACAGTATGACAATAAAACTGGAAGCTGATTGGTTACTATGCAGAGCTGCACCAGATATTTTAGCACTCCAGCTTTAGTAAATCAACCCCATAGTATATTGTTAATGAATCCAGTGATATGGATATTATCTTTAAGTTTTGGCTATAAATCATGTTTCAAAATGTATAAACTTAAAATCATACATGTATATAATATACCTATAAACGTTTGTAAAAAAATAAATAAAATATAAACAGTAGAAAATTAGCTATAAATAATATTCATAAATGTAGTATATAAGTTATACAATATTATAATAATAATTCATATAATGTTTTAAGTTAAACTGAAGAAGAGTAGGCTATGACAGTAGTCATAGGTAGTAAGGAGGGCTATGCTAGAGAATTTTAATAGAAACATTTGCTATCACGTTTAAAAGCACATTACAATCTAAAATGGTATATGGATAAGAAGTAAGCGTTTAAAGGAGAAGTATAGCCAAAGTTTGTTTGACTGTATTTCTCTTATGGATAACAGGGATTCAGTTTGTTCTGCATTCCTGTGACCCGTCGGTTGACGTCACAGAGCCTGTCTAGACTGGGGAAAGATCCCGACTTTAAGGCTAGAATCACACTATGCGGGGTGGTTGAGGGTGCAGGAATCGCAGTTGTTCCTGCAATGGCAGACAAAACTCGCTGCTCTTTACTCATCTCAAACTGCAGTACGTTTGTAGGTGTGGGAATCTCATGGTCAAAAGCACCATATGATTTCCCAGCCGCTGCATTTCCAAAATAGTGCTTTAACCTTTTTCCTGCTTTTTTCAAATGAATGGACTGCTGTGCCCCCACAAACGTGACCCACAAACCCAAAGAGATGTTAATCTAGGTTAAAGGCGGGATCCACCCAGAGGCCTGGACCGACAGCTGGCTCACCCTCTCAGCAAGCCGCTAAGAGACTGAACCATCTGCTCCTGCTCCCTCCACAGCCCAGAACTCCAGTGAGCACTGGAGGGACAGAGAGAGAGAGAGCCGGTGACTGACAGTGTGGTGTTTAATTGCTCAGTTCTCAGTCTAAGAGCCGGCATGGACAGATGCAGAATCAGACAGATGTTGCATCCACCTGGGTGAGTATAGTAGTTTTTAACAAATCTTAAACTTCTCTTTTAAAATACTTGATCTTTCTGTGCTATTAACTGCAATTGTTTTAGCAAGAGAAAAACTCACCCAAGCTCTACCACTATATAGTATAGTTGATGTGTAGAGTAGTCTGTGCTCTGGCTAATTAAGCTCACAAAAGATCCATAGAAAGTAAAGACCGGCAACTCGACAGTTTCTCCATAAAAAATATTTATTTAAGCATTACAGCAGTAACATCATCCAAAAATACTGACGCGTTTCGGCCTTAGCCCTTCATCAAAAGCAACTTGCATTTGATAAAGGCCTAAGGCCGAAATGCGTCAACATTTTTGGATGATGTTACTGCTGTAATGCTTAAATAAATATTTTCTATGGAGAAGCTGTCGAGTTGCCGGCCTGTACTTTATATGCAATTGTTTTAGGTTGGTGGCAGGGTCTCCTTTAGGCACCCTATACTCTAAGCCAGTTATAGGCCCAGGAAGGCCTTTACTAATGATAACTGGCTCATGTAGGAAATACCATGATTTCCGAGCCTTAGATATATTTTTACTTATGTGGTCCATAGAAGGACCTTAGTAGCTCTCTGCCAAGAAGTAAGAGTGTCTGCTTACTGAGTCTGACCATGTTCAAACAGCTTTAATTGCAAACATTTTCCTGTTCACTCCTAGCCAACAAACAATTCACTTTTGCTCTGTTCTGTATTCCGTACCAAGTGTTTTATTGAGATACTCCAACTCTTCATCATACAGGGAGCCATTGACATTGGTGATGTTGATTCTTCCTCTGTTCTTGGTGTGATACAGAATCCCAAATGTGCACTGAGACAAATTATTCATGAACTGTTGGAATCCACTGTTGGAGATGTAACAAGGTCTAACTTCCCGGATCGTCTTTCTGAAATATTCTGATGTCAGGAGTTCCACCAGCCAGGAGTAATCCTCCTTAGAAGATCTGGAGAAGATCCCAACAATGTTGCTCTAAGATGGTTAAATAGAACAGATGATAAGACAAAATAATAAAAAAACAAAAAACAAAGTTTATTTGTATGATTTTGGAGGAAGTCTTATACATTCATTATTGAGCATGTGAGAATAAACATAAATTAACATTATCTGCTGTGCCCACCTTCCAATGAAGTTAAAGTGCTTGTAAAGGCTGAAGGTTTTTTACCTGCATGCATTCTATGCATGAAAGTAAAAAACATTCAGTGCGCAGCTCCCCCCTCAGCCCCCCCAATACTTACCCAAGCCCGGTCTTGATCCAGCGATGTGCACAAGACCCGAGGCTCTCCCGAGTCTCTCCCTTCTGATTGGCTGAGATGCAGCAGCAGGAGCCATAGGCATAGGAATGACGAAACACGTCTGGGCGTGACCACGCGACTCACCAGCTTCATACAGTAAACGTCTTCCAGGGACTCATCACGGTGGGCTGTTTATTTGAAATCTCGATCGGCAGTGAGCTTGACGATATTACTGACATATGCTGGTTATCTTTTAATTTCTTGTAAGCTCATTTTGTAAGAGGGGGGATTGGCTACTTTTCAGTAAACAGCTTGACACTATGGAAGGTATCCCCTTGTATTCTTACATGACACATCCACCTCATTGCACCTGGTAAGGAGAGCAGATCCCCCAGTAAGAACGCTGCAGCCTCACTGTTGGAAGGATTCTACAGGTCCAGTTAACACTTACCTCTGGTAAGCAAATACACAAAGGGGTGTGCACAAGGTGGAATGGTGAAGGTGTAACAGCTGATGTTTCACAGTATAAAGAACTTGGATCAGAAGCATATCACCACGTCTTGATATTTCACTGCATTGAAATGTCTTAGGAGGAGTGGTTCTTACACATCTCTTCATGTTTAGTGATAATAGATTGACGGCAGGGGCGGACTGATAACTCATGGGGCCCCCGGGCAATAGGAGATTATGGGGCCCCCAGGCAATCAGAGATTATGGGGCCACACAGTATACACACACACACACAGTATACAATTACACAGTATACACATACATGTACACAGACATGTTCTATTGGCTGAGAAGGTCCTGGAGAGGTGGGGCAGCTATAATCTCAGGATTTTTTGACAAAAAGAATGTCGGTAAGGGACATTTCAGAGACAGATGTAAAAAAAACACAGATTTTTACATACTGTCCCTGGTTTTACTGAGGCTGGCAACCCTGATGGGTCCCCTAGTGGCCTGGGGCCCTTGGGCAGTGCCCGAGTGGCCAAATGGTCAGTCCGCCCCTGATTGACGGACATTCTAATGAATATTACTGCTCATGGTTTATGTATGTTTAGATGCTACATGAGAGGTTTTTCCCACTGCAGTATATGAGTCATCATATGTTTGAATACATTATGCTATTCATATAGAGCGCTGTTAATGCTTTGTTCATTGCTTCTCCTCTACAACTTCTAGACCTCCTCTAAGAACTATACTTGTTCGTACTTTCTGGCAGTTGGGTCAGCTCAATACCTATTTATTGTACCATTTATATTGATGATCTGACCAATGTGGGCACAGGTAATGAAGCTGTTGGCTTAAGATCATATTTTTGGGTAATGCCAAGCCTCTTAGAGTCCCAGTTGCAGTAGTAATCATTGGCATCCAATGTGCCAAATACAGAAAAGCTTAAAAAGACCAGTCCATGTCAACAGTGGGACAGATACTTGACCCAGAGCAGTCAAAAACCAGCCAGTTAGTATCTGTGCCAGGACATGGTTCACTGACGTCAGTGATTTCCCCTCTGCCCACCACATCATCACTGTCATGATAGGACTGGTGAGTGTTTAAATCAACTTGCCTAGAAGAACTGCTAGTGGAGTCCACTTGCAAAATAATTACTAGTAAGTTGGAATACAAACTAACATATTGCACAGTTAAACATTTTATTAAAAATTAATGAATACAGCCAAAGATTGCAATCACATGTGTCAGATGGGGGAGAAACCTTATACATAGCATCATAGCCACAGGAGTAGGGATGAGCTGAAAACCCCCCCTCCAGGTTCGTTTCGCACCAGAACTTGCGAACAGGCAAAAAATTAATGCGAACACCGTTAAAGTCTATGGGACACAAACATGTAAAAAAAAACATAAGTGCTCATTTTAAAGGCTTATATGCAAGTTATTGTCATAAAAAAGTGTTTGGGGACCCAGGTCCTGCCCCAGGGGACATGTATCAATGCAAAAAAAAGTTTTAAAAACGTCAATTTTTTCAGGAGCAGTGATTTTAATAATGCCTAAAGTGAAACCATAAAAATGAAATATTCCTTTAAATATTGTGTCTGGGGGGTGTCCTTAGTCTGCGTGTAAAGTAGCACATCTTTCCTGTGATTATAACAGTACCACAGCAAAATTACATTTCTAAAGGAAAAAATGTAATTTAAAACTGATCGCGGCTGTAATGTATTGTCAGATCTCGGCAATATAGATAGAAATCATAAAAAAAAACGGCATGGGTCCCCCCCAGTCCATTACCAGGCCCTTTGGGTCTGGTATGGATATTAAGGGTAACTCTGCACCAAAATAAAAAAATGCGTGGGGATCCCCCCAAAATCCATACTAGACCTGAAGAGCCTGTAACATCACATAACATCAGAGGGGGCGGGGTCACCCGTTTATATCACCGGGTGGCCCCTCAGCTATATAACAGCTGTCATTGGAAAAAGCCTGCATTAAGTGGGAGCCTCCTATCAAGGCAGAGTTTTTTCCGGTTTCTTTTTTTTTTCTTGGTCCGTCAGGCATTGTGATTGAAGATGGAATTATATCGTGGGATACTTTTTTTTTAATAAAGGACTTGTTCCAAACTGTCTACTGTCATTTTTACCATTTTGACACTTCTTTTGGTGAATGTGTTGGGGTACAATGTACCCGATACCCATTCACATGAGGGGGCTCTGAGGGTCCACTTGTTAATGTGGGCTTCCAGATTCCGATAAGCCTCCCGCCGGCAGACCCCCGGGGGTGTTCGGCTCATCCCTAATCTCTGAGCATGCTTACAGGCCGGGGAAAAGAAAATGACTTGTTCCATACTCCATGCAGGCACTCTTCCATACTCCATGCACGCACTCCCTCTGACAGGTGGTGGTGGGTTTTCAAAGCAATGCATTTTGGGGGCAGGTCCCCCTTTCTCAAGTCTGTCAGCTCAGTTCACAGCACAACTTTAGTTTAGAGTTAAGTGTTTACTCTTTATCACGATGCATACTAACATTCCGTACTAGCCATTGCCTAGTTCTCTATACTATTCCATGTCCGTTTTAAAACATGTGTCATGAATCAGCCCTGCCTATGCACAGAGCAATCAATAAATAATTAAATAATAGTTAAATGATAGTTTCAAAATCATATAAGTAGCATTATTGTCATGTCATTCAGTGTCAGTGATAAATGCAGAGCAATCATACCTCTCTTCCTGACATGACACCGCTCTTCAAACCTTCCAGAATATGGAAAAAGGTGACATCCCTCCAGATCACATTTGTGACCACAGCTTTTCAATCTTAGTCACATGTGTACAGTCTATATGGGATAAGTAACTGTTCCTTGTACCCAACCTTTGCACACTTGTGTCCAGGCTTTTCTGCAGGTATTAACATACATGCATTCCCTTGTAAAGTTTGCACTGCAAGTATTGCTGTACTTTGTAATATTTTATTGTCCTTTTTACAAACTCAGCTCATTTTCTTGAAATGTTCTTCCTTCTTCTTCCCTGGGATGAATTGTGTGACCTTTGGTGCTGTTTTATTTTTTAATAACTTGATTATGTTGTATTATTAAAACCTACATGTTTTTAACAATGTGTACATGTAAAAAGAAAAACGATGTATAAATTATTGAAGTTATAAAAAGAAGTAATAAAAAAGTACATTGCATTTCAGGGTTTATGAAGACTCTTTAGGACTGTAGATATTAGAATAAATAAGGACTGTGTAAACAATATAAAAAATTGACAAAGATACTTTTTTATAGATGAAAATAAAAGCATTGTGTAATAAAAAGTGAACAGTACAGCCATTAACCACTTAAGTACCACCCTGCAATCCCTCCTAATTGTCAGGCCATTTTTCAGTTTTCATTGCTGTGGTCGTTTGACTGAGAATTACTCTGTCATGCCACCATGTACCCAAATTAATTTTATATAATTTTTTGAGATAGATAGAGTTTTTGTTTGGTTGTATTTAAAGTGACAGTAAAGGTTCAGGGTCTTTTTTTCTGAAATAACAAAGATGTTATACTTACCTGCTCTGTGCAATGATTTTGCACAAAGCAGCCTGGATCCTTCTCTTCTTGGGTCCCACGCCAGTGCTCCTGGCCCCTCTCTCCTGCCTGGTGCCCCCATAGCAAACAGCTTGCTCTGGGGGCACCCAACAAGGCACACTTCTGATCCACAGCTCTGTGTGTCCATTCACACACGAAGCCATGGCTAGGCCCTACCCCCTCCATCTCCTGATTGGCTCACTGGCTGTGATTGACAGCAGTGGGAGCCAATGGCTCCTGCTACTGCCAAAAGCCAATCAGGAGTGTGAGTCCCCGAAGAGCCAAGGCTCCCGTGGACATTGCTGGATCGAGGGAAGTTCAGGTAGGTATTGTGGGGGCTGGGGGGGCTAGGGGCTGCTGCACACAGAAGGTTTTTACCTGTCATGCATTGAATGTATGAAGGTAAAAAACCTCAAGCCTTTATAATCACTTTAATAGCCACCATTCTAGAAAAACAGAAAAAGTTCAAGAATTTTGAAAAAAAAAGCTGTTTTCTTTAAAGTGGTTTTAAAGGTTTTTTTATCTTAATCCAAACTGGGTGAGGAACAGCCAACAACTCTGCTACTAAGGTGAGGTTGTGGAAGACAGTTTCATGTCAGAGGTCATACACCATGGCAAGACTGAGCACAGCAACAAGACACAAAGTAGTTATACTGCATCAGCAAGGTCTCTACCAGGCAAATATTTCAAAGAAGACTGGAGTTTCAAGATGTGCTGTGCAAGCTCTATTGAAGAAGCACAAAAAAAGTTCAACATTAAGGTCTGTAGACGCAGTGGTCGGCCAAGGAAACTGAATGCAGCTGATGAAAGACACACCATGCTTACTTCACTTTGACAGCAGAAGTAGGGATGGGCGAACGGTTCGGTCCGAGCATAAGTTCGGGCCGAACTTTGGTTGTTTGGGTGTTCTACGGAACACCGAACAATATGCGGTGTTCGGGGCAAATTCGAAAGCCGCCGGAACACCGTTAAAGTCTATGGGACATTAACATGAAAAATCAAAAGTGTTCATTTTAAGTTTAAGACTTATATGCAAGTTATTGTCATAAAAAGTGTTTGGGGACCCGGGTCCTGCCCCAAGAGACATGTATCAATGCAAAAAAAAGTTTTAAAAACGGTCATTTTTTCAGGAGCAATAATTTTAATAATGCTTAAAGTGAAACAATAAAAGTGAAATATTCCTTTAAATTTCGTACCTGGTGGGTGTCTATAGTATGCCTGTAAAGTGGCGCATTTTTCCCGTGTTTAGAACGGTCCCTGCACAAAATGACATTTCTAAAGGAAAAAAACTCATTCAAAAGTACTCGCGGCTATAATGAATTGTTGGTCCCAGCAATACAGACGAAATTAATTAAAAAAAACTAGGCATGGGATTCCCACAGTCCATTGCCAGGCCCTTCAGGTCTGGTATGGATATTAAGCAGAACCCCGAGTCAAAATTAAAGAAAAAATGGCGTGGGAGTCCCCCCAAAAATCCATACTAGACCGTTATCCGAGCACACAACCTGGCAGGCCACAGGAAAAGAGGGGGGATGAGAAAGCGCCCCCCCTGAACCGTACTAGGCCACATGCCCTCAACATGGGGAGGGTGCTTTGGGGTAGCCCCCCAAAGCACCTTGTCCCCATGTTGATGGGGACAAGGGCCTCATACCCACAACCTTTGGCCAGTGGTTGTGGGGTTCTGTGGGTGGGGGACTTATCAGAATCTGGAAGCCCCCTTTAACATGGGGGCCCCCAGATCCCGGCCTTCCCCCCTGTGTAAAATGGTAACGGGGTACAAATGTACCCCTACCATTTCACAAAAAAAGCGTCAAAATGGTACAAAAGACAAGACACAACTTGGGACAAGTCGTTTATTAAAAAATAAAAAAAATAAAAATGTCCCACACAGTCATTCATCTTCTTCTCTCCCTCCGCTGACCGGCCGAAAAAGAAAAAAGAAAACAAAGCCGCGACCAACCCGCCTCCCACCGTATGATGCATCCTCGCAGGTGACAGTTCTTTTATAACTGAGGGTGGGGCCACGCGGTAACGTTCCTGGGTGACCCCGCCCCCCTCTGACTCACAGGGGCTTCCCTATGGCTTTTCCGGGGTTTCAGAGGGGGGCGGGGCCACCCAGTTATGTAGTTGGGTGTCCCCGCTCCCTCTGACGCCACGGGTAAGCCATGGGGAAGTCCCCGTACATCAGGGGAGGCGGGGTCATCCGGGAACATCACTGTGTGGCCCCGCCCTCAGTTATAAAAGAACTGTCAACTGCGAGTACACATCATATGGCAGGTGCCTCCCATGGAGGCGGGTCGGTCGCAGCTTTGTTTTTGTTTTTTTCGCTCTGTCAGCGGAGCAAGAGAAGAAGATGAATGGACTTCGTGGGACATTTTTACTTTTTTATTTTTTTAATAAAGGACTTGTCCCAAGTTGTGTCTTGGTACGGGTACATTTGTACCCTGTTACCATTTCACACAGGGGGGGCCGGGTTCTGGGGGTCCCCTTGTTAAAGGGAGCTTACAGATTCCAATAAGCCCCCCGCCCGCAGACCCCCACAATAACCGGGCAAGGGTTGTGGGGATGAGGCCCTTGTCTCCATCAACATGGGGACAAGGTGCTTTGGGGGGCTACCCCAAAGCACCCTCCCCATGTTGAGGGCATGTGGCCTGGTACGGTTCAGGGGGGGCTCTCTCATCCCCCCCTCTTTTCCTGTGGCCTGCCAGGTTGCGTGCTCGGATAAGGGTCTGGTATGGATTTTTTAATCAGAAGATGTCCAGCAGTGTCATCAGCACAGAACTGGTGGAAACCAGTGGGACCCAGGTACACCCATCTACTGTCTGGAGAAGCCTGGCCAGGAATGGTCTTCATGGAAGAATTGTGGCCAAAAAGTCATACCTCTGACATGGAAACAAGGCTAAGACACTCAACTATGCAGGAAAACATAGGAACTGAGGTTGCAGAAAAATGGCCGCAGGTGCGCTAGACTGATGAGTCAAAAATTGAAATATTTAGCTGTAGCAGGAGGCAGTTTGTTCCCCTGAGGGCTGGAGAACGGAACAATAATGAGTGTCTGCAGACAACAGTGAAGTGTGGTGGAGGTTCCTTGCAAACTTGAGGCCACATTTCTGAAAATTAAGTTGGAGATTTGGTCAGAATCAATGGTGTCCTCAATGCTAAGAAATACAGGCAGATACTTATCCATCATGCCATAATATCAGGGAGGGGTGTGATTGACCCCAAATGTATTCTTCAGCAAGACAACCACCCCGAACATACAGCCAATGTCATTAAGAACTATCTTCAGTGTAAAGAAGAACAAGGAGTCCTGGAAGTGATGGCGTGACCCCCACAGAGCCCTGATCTTACCATTATGGAGTCTAACTCGGATGACATGAAGAGACAAAAGGATTTGAGGCAGCCAACATCCACAGAAGATCTGTGGTTAGTTCTCCAAGATGATTGGAACAACCTACCTGCCAAATTTCTTCAAAAACAGTGTACCTAGAAGAACTGATGCTGGTTTGAAGGCAAAGGGCGGTCACACCAAATATTGATTTGATTTGGATTTCCCTTCTGTTTATTTACTTTCCATTTTGTTAATTGCTAAAAATAAACTATTAACACTTCTATTTCTGAAAGCACTCTTCATTTACAGCATTTTTCACAGCTGCCTAAAACTTTTGCACAGTAGTATATGTGCTGGGGTGACGTATAATACACATTTTGTAAGTATTACGTATGTATTTATACTAGTGTAGACCTTTTATATTAATTGTTCTTTTTAGAGATAGACTTATCTTTTGAGACTTAAAGTTTCTTTTTGTATGGCCCAGCTCCAAAGGAGTGGTTGGATTGTGAAACGCGTCGAAAAAAGAGGGGCACTATTTTATATGTGGAATTCATATACAAAATCCACATATAATAACAATGTACATTTATGGCAGTGCAATCTGTAATATGAAGATTTTTTGTGACATATGTGCGGCATCAAAATGTCCCTTTTTTTATAATTGTTTTTGTTTTTCATAGTGTCTCTATATGTTTTCTTGGAAGCACTCTCAAAGTCCCTTAGTGCTATGTAGGTTTGTATAGTGGAAGATTTCCCGGTCTACATGTGTACTTTGCTCACTTCAATAATGTAATAACCTAAAAGAATCTGGAGTTAAACTACAATAAAATTCAACTAATGCACCAATATTCTCATTCTCTATTTTCTTTACTATTTTTGGATTTTCAAATTTCTGAATTTTCAAATTTTAAAATTTTCAAATTTACGAATTTACGAATTTATGAATTTATGAATTTACAAATTTTCGAATTTAGGGATTTTCAAATTTATGAATTTACAGATTTTCGAATTTAGGGATTTTCGAATTTATGAATTAAGAATTTACGAACTAAGAATTTTAAAAATAAGAATTCTCAAATTAAGAATTTTCAAATTTAGGAATTTTTGAATTTTTGAATTTATAAATTTACAAAATTTTGATCATAACGAATGACCCGAAAAACAAAAAACAAAAACAAAAAATGAATGTAACGAAAAGAAAAATGAACAAATTTTTCGGCAGTGCACATGTCTATCAGCCTCTTCCTTTCTACATGCAATGATTCCTCTGTCATACTGAAATTGCTTACTGATTTCAGTGCACACTGTGTACTTCTCTTTGCAAGGGAATTTTCCCTTAGCTTAATAAAAGATGCAAATCTTTGCTGGCTTTCAATCATATGCAAGCAAAAATGCAATTTTTTTTTTTTTTTCCTTCTCCGTGATTGTGTATTCTTTGGGAAGTTAAATTTCCCCACATTCACCAAGAGAAGGGAAAACTAGAAGCCTCGTCCGCCACAAGATCGCAGTCCCGCTAAAAATCGCTGATCGCCGTCATTACTAGTAAAAAAATAAAACTAAATAAAAATTCCATAAAAACATCCCACAGTTTGTAGACACGATAACTTTTGCAAAACCAATCAATATACACTTATTGGGATTTTTTACCAAAAATGTGTAACAGAATACATATTGGCCTAAATTGATGAAAAAATTCGATTTTTTTTTTTCATTTTTTTAATTGAATATGTTTTATAGCAGAAAGTAAAAAATCTTGTTTTTTTTTTTCAAAATGATTGCTCTTTTTTTCTTTTATAGCGCAAAAAAATAAAAACCGTAGAGGCAATCAAATACCACCAAAAGAAAGCTCTATTTGTGGGAAAAAAGGACACAAATTTTATTTGGGTACAGTGTGGCACGACCGCGCAATTGCCAGTTAATGTAACGCAGTGCCGTATCGCAAAAAATGGCCTTATCATAAAGGGGTAAAACCTTCCCGGCTGAAGTGGTTAATCAGATAGGTATAGGTGCAGTTTGATGAAGGCTCTACGGCAGAAAGGCAACATTTCATGCAATCTCTGATGACTTGTCCCATGTTTATTTTTTGGTAGCAGATCAGCAGAAAAGATACTTCATTTCAGCATAAGAACAAACAATACAAAATAAAAGTCCTGATTGCTTCAGAAATTGCGTCAAAGTCCATGATTGTTCACTCTATACAACTCTCAATCAAATAGGTGACTCCTCCAAGTGCATAAAAACATGGTCTGCCAGTTAACTATCCACAGACTTTTTAAAAGTCCTTACCCCCATCTCTTCATGTGAAGCCTCTTAGCCATTCCATAAGGAGCCTGGTATCCTGGCAGGTGGACATGTGGACCAGGTCAGCTAGGCCCCTACCCAATCTTTTCCACAGCCCAAACTCCAGGCTCAGCAGAAAAAAGTTTGCGATCTGCCCCTTAAATAGAGACTTACCAGTTTCCCTCACCAGGTTTCCATTATTGCCCAATCCATATTCTGGATGACACTTGTCATTCTCTGCTGCATTAAAGTGCATGATATTTTCTGAACCGAATTTGGGGCCACATATCTCAGGGCCACTAGGTGCTAGGAACCCCAAATATGGTGTGCAAACCCAGTGGAACTGGTACCATAACATATCCAAAGCTGGGGTTCCTAGGACCAAGTGCCCCGAGATACGGGGCCCCAAAGAAGGTTCGGAAAATGTCATTCTCTGCTGCAGAAAAGTGCTTGACATTTTCTGAACCGATTTTGGGGCCCTGTATCTCGGGGCCACTTGGTGCTAGAAACCCCAGCTTTGGATATTTTATGGTGCTAGTTCCACTGAGTTTGCACACCAAATTTGGGGTTCCTAGCCCTAAGTGGCCCCGATATATGGGACCCCAAAGTTGGTCAACTGTGTCCATCTGCAGCAATGTCATTTCGGGACCATTTGGGTTCAGAGACCCCAAATTTGGGCTGCAGCTAGGGGGCATCTAGGAACCCTTACTACCGAGTTTGAAGTTCGGGGGACCTATGGCTGCAAATGGGCACAGTGAGGCTGCAAATGGGCATTGTTGACCCTCTTTTCCACTTACAGTAGCTGTGCATTTCTCAACCTCGTCTTATACTCGGGTCACTAAGTTTTTCCCATTTTTTGTGGTAAATTAGGGCCTCGACTTATATTCGAGTATATTGCCCTTAAGGGCAAAATGTGTCAGTGGAGGAACCATGTCTGTTGGGAATAATGATGTAAGAGTGGAAATGCAACGGTGTCAATAAAGTTAGTTGAAACTAAAGAAAAATCATAAGGGTATGTAGGCTGGAATTTTGTTTCCCTATTACCACCCAGGCTGGACAAAGGCATGAAAAAAATGAAAATCCCAATGTGTTGCAATGTGCTGAGAAAATTGAAATAGTACAACTCAAAATCCCCAATATCTCATTACCCCATCGCTAGTTAACAGGCATCTGTTAAACTAAATACCCATAGTTAGACTTCTAAATATGATGGCATCAATGTGCCCATAGACTGCTATCCTCTCCTACAAGCAGGGGTAGCTTCATAGTCTTTTCTATTAGAAAGAAAAGTAGACCAAGATAAATTGACTCTTTTGTGTCTTTTATTTGGTCAGTCGTGTTTATCATATGTTAAGCCCATTATATAACAAGGAAGGACAATATATTCATTAGACTTAAAACACTGGAGAAGCTGCTAGTTGTCAGTGTGCACATGTTGGGGAGATGTCTTCTAGATTTTATTGGATATCTATGGACTATTTAAACATTGTTGGCATACCCTGCAAGCTCCTTCAGTTGGCTGTTGGACTGCCTATCAGGTCTTTCAGACACGCAGCCCAACAGCCAATTGGAGGAATGCACAGGTCAGCCTGACAACACTGCTGCTAATTATGAGGCAGTGGCTCAGCGTTGTCAGCCAACAACAGGAAGTGCTGCTACTGGCAGAATCTTCAGATAAGAAACTTTGCAACAGATATACATAAATGGTTTGCTCAACCTGTATTTAGTGAGGCATGACATGAAACCTACTGAAAGAACTGAGATACATTTTTAAGAATATCGAGCAAAAGACAAATTGTTCCTTTGAGAAAAGTAATACTAGGTAAGTTCCACGAAAAAAGTTTTTTTACAAGGCTGTAGACTTGAATAAAGTAAATGGTGATTGCGCTGTGATAAGAGGGGAAGGAAGGAGGAGGAAGGGGAAGGGGCTAGCTCAAATGTATAGAGAGGTGAATGAAAAATGAAAAAAATTATACAAAATATAAAGGTATAATGAGCATGAGGGCTAGTATCATACTAGCACATAAAAAATATAATGTAAATACTGAAACAGAAGAAAAGAAAAATCTCAGTGCAAAAGGGCTAGTACCATACTAGCACATATGTAGTAACTCAGCAAATACTTATCAAAAGAAAAATCTCAGTGCAAAAGGGCTAGTATCATACTAGCACATATGTAGTAACTCAGCAAATACTTAATGGTGACTCCAAGTAAATAAATAAATGGTGAACAGTCCCCCTGCCTTGTAGTACAAAGTGCTCAAACAATGAGTCATCAGTTCCAAAAGGCAAAATGGAAAAATTATACAAAATATAAAAGTGTGATGAAATGTAATAAAGTGTAGTCTAATAAACCCTAAATCTGAATAAACTGAAGAAACAAAATAGCCTAAAACGTATAAAAAGCTATGAAATGAGTGTGAAATGAGTGACAAATACAGTGTGGGTACAAAAAAAAAAAATTTAACAAAATAAAATATATAAATCAAACAAAGTCCATGTGCATGAGGGCTAGTATCATACTAGCACATAAAAATATTGTAAATACTGACACAAAAGAAAATAAAAAATCTCAGTGCAAAAGGGCTAGTATCATACTAGCACATATGTGGTAACTCAGCAAATACTTATTGGTGACTCCAAGAAAAATAAATAAATGGTGAACAGTCCCAGTCACCTTTTCACGTGACTTCATCAGAGCTCCTCTGATAAAGTCACGTGACGTGACGATACGCGTGAGGTTTGGAGCACGGGAACTGTCACAGACTGATGATAGGATATGAGCTCGGTGCTCGTGGATGTTTTTTACTATAGCCTTCTGCTAAATGTACGTGTACCATGTTGTTTTTAACCTAATAAACTGATTTATATACGGGATCACGCTATGTGCACTCTCTTCCAACACTCCACATATATGCATCCCATTGTGACAAGCATTGAGGAAATGGGGACGGTTTGAAGACACCCTTTTTGAGGTATACGAACTCGGCGTTCGATGGATTGACGCCCACACTCATTTTACAAAAGTGAGTGCATCCCCCTTCTGTGTCCTGTCCCTTTTTCCACTTTGGCCACCACGGAGTTATACTATATACTGTCTGCTTATGTTTTTTATATACCCTCCTGCACACCCACCACCCGAATCGCCTGAATTACTGGATGGGACCCTTGCTTGCTGGTGATTTGTTACTGGATTACAAGCTGTTGTCTTGCAGCAGTAAGGTGAGCTGCTTGTGAGCACAGAGGTGTCCCCACTGAAGACTTTGTTTCCCTTCCCTGTGGCTTGTGGACTTGCCTTTTTGGAACTGATGACTCATTGTTTGAGCACTTTGTACTGCAAGGTGGTGGGACTGTTTACCATTTATTTATTTACTTGGAGTCACCATTAAGTATTTGCTGAGTTACTACATATGTGCTAGTATGGTACTAGCCCTTTTGCACTGAGATTTTTCTTTTCTTCTGTTTCAGTATTTACGTTATATTTTTATGTGCTAGTATGATACTAGCCCTCATGCTCATTATACCTTTATATTTTGTATAATTTTTTCATTTTTCATTCACCTCTCTATACATTTGAGCTAGCCCCTTCCCCTTCCTCCTCCTTCCTTCCCCTCTTATCACAGCGCAATCACCACTTGCTTTATTCACACCACTTTTGTCTGTTTGGATCAGCCATTTAGGTGTTGCAGCAGTGCCCCTTAGCATAGGTATTTCTGACAGCGCAGGAGTTTCTTCATCATTTAAGGCTGTGGACTTATTTTTCAGCTCTACTGTCTCTTGAAAGAGGTGTAACTAATCCCATTGGGTTGCTGGCACAGACATCTGGACTGTGTATGAACGCATTGGTCTCCTGGGGTCATGGTAGCTGTCCAAGGAGATCACGTTCTCCATACCAAAAGCCTGCTGCCACATAGAGTGATATCAGCAGAGAAATTATTAAAAACGACCAACTTGATATTATAATGAATACTGAGGTGGAGTTATATCAAATCTTCTTTTGAATTTGAAAATGAAGTAGAAGTCATTCCTTCCTCTAGAATTTCCTTGAGTGTGTTAAGTTTCTCGTAAACTGTGGTCAGTCTCTTGTCTACATGCATACTTCTGTTGCGCTTCTGGTGAAGTATATTTTCTGATTTAGTGAAGAGTAGAACATCTCCGGCCAACATCCCCAGACTGGGCTGATTCTCCAGAGTCCAAGATTTTGCCTCCTTATCGCTGTTGCCCACTTCATCCATCACCACAATCACTCTACTTTTACCTGTAACAATCACAAGTGCTGACATTAGTCTCAGGAAATAATTGGAGGGTTTATAAATTCAATTAATCCTGTTACTGTAGAATCATGGTCTCTAAATAAAGTCAGCACAGAAAACCTAATTACATTTTTCTAAAGTATTAGAAGACAAAAAGGGGTTATTGATTACCTAGCTAATACAGTGGCTTGAAAAGGTATTCATACCTCTTGAAATTTTCCCCATTTTGTCATGTTACAGTCAAAAAAACGTAAATGTATTTTATTGGATTTTATGTGATAGACCAACAGAAAGTGGCACATAATTGTGAAGTGGAAGGAAAATGATAAATGGTTTTCAACATTTTTTATAAATAAATATGTGAAAAGTGTGGGGGGCATTTGTATGGCGCACCCCTGAGTCAATACTTTGTAGAACCCCCTTTCTCTGCAATTACATCTGCAAGTCTTTTTGGGGATGTCTCTACCAGCTTTGCACATCTAGAGAGGGACATTTTTGCCCATTCTTCTTTGCAAAACAGCTCAAGCTCTGTCAGATTGGATGGAGAGCCATCTGTGAACAGCAATATTCAAGTCTTGCCACAGATTCTCAATTGAATTTAGGTCTGGACTGTGACTGGGTCATTCTAATCCATGAATATGCTTTGATCTAAACCATTCCATTGTAGCTCTGGCTGTATGTTTAGGGTTGTTGTCCTGCAGAAAGGTGAACCTCCACCCCAGTCTCAAGTCTTTTGCAGTCTAACAGGTTTTCTTCTAAGATTGACCTGTATTTGACTCCCTCCTTCTTCCCATCAACTCTGACCAGCTTCCCCGTCCCTGCTAAAGAAAAGCATCCCCACCACATGATGCTGCCACCACCATCTTTCACAGTGGGGATGGTGTGTTCAGGGTGATGTGCAGTGTTAGTTTTCTGTCACACATAGCGTTTTGCTTTTAAGCCAAAAAAGTTCAATTTTGGCTGCTTCTCTGATGAATCTCCTTACCCGGCCTGTCAGTTTAGGTGGACGGCCATGTCTTGGTAGGTTTCAAGTTGTGCCATACTCCTTCCATTTTCGGGTGATGGATTGAACAGTGCTCTATGAGATGTTCAAAGCTTGGGATATTATTTTATAACCTAACCCTGCTTTATACTTCTCCACAACTTTATCCCTGACCTGTCTGATGTGTTCCTTGGCCTTCATGATGCTGTTTGTTCTCTAAGATTCTCTAACAAACCTCTGAGGGCTTTACAGAACAGCTTTATTTATAGTGAAAATAAATTACACACAGCTGGATTCTATTTACTAATTAGGTGACTTCTGAAGGCAATTGGTTCTCCTAGATATTAGTTAGGGGTATCAGAGTAAAGGGGGCTGAATACAAATGTACCCCACACTTTTCACATATTTATTTGTAAACATTTTGAAAACCATTTATCATTTTCCTTTCACTTCACATAAAATCCCAATAAAATACATTTAAGTTTTTGGTCGTAACATGACAAAATGGGGAAAATTTTAAGGGGTATGTATACTTTTTCCAGGCACTGTACATGTGAAGCACTAACTCTAAATTATCTTCCTGCTAGGAAACATACAGTATATATAGCAATCAATATATTGGGAGCAGACTTATCTTGCAGTAGACCCTTCCTTCTTACTAAGAAAATAAGCGAGTGTTATTGAACCATAGGGTAATTACATCTTAACCTGGATTCTTACCAATTGTAGTCGACAAGTATTGCAGCTCTTCATCATACAGAGAATTCTTATGATCTGTGAGATATTTGTACCCCCGATCCATGCTGTGATACAAGATCCCAAATTTACAAAGTGATACCATCGATTGAAATTCCTTCAAATTGCTAGGAGAAATCTGATGAAATATGACTTGGTGGTTTCCAAATTCTTTAGATGACAGCAGTCTCTCCAACCAGTTACACTTGGACTTTTCTGAATGGGAGAAGATGCCAATGACAGAACTAGCTGGAGCTGATTTTGTCTGAGAAGAAGAAAATATAAATTTATAAAATACAAAACTACAAAATGTAGAATGTTAGTACACTGAGGTATTGCTGTTCATTTACTCACATTTAATTTTCCCAATTTATGTTGAACGGGGTCTGTTCTTGTACGATATTCTGGAAAATATAGAAATACATTCAAAGTTCTGACCACAATACAATTCTTATCTAATATTCTACATCAACGGTTAACTTATATAAACCAAAACCACTAATTTTAAAGGAAATCAGGGTCGATCCCAGACGGGGTGCAGTGCACCCAGGCGCCAGAGAGGTGGGGGCGCTGAAGCGCCAGAATGCTCCCTTTTCTCCTCCTCCTCTTGTTTGTGTCCGGCGGAGAGCTCTCCGCCGGTGTTCCAAGAAGAAAGGCGCCGCTGTGTTTGCTGCTCAAGCCCCTCCCTCCTCCTGTCAGAGAAAGAGAGCAGCTGCCAGCCGGAGATGACATCGGAGGCAGAGCGTCTGGTCTTTGTGTGGAGAGAGACCAGCCGCACAGTGATGTCGCGCGGGGGGGGGTGCGGTTCAGTCCATGCCTGACACATTCTCCTCTCTGTGTGTCCCACTCCTGCCTGCTTTGAACTGCTCTGCTCTCCACCTGGGCGGTGCGGCTGCAAACTGTTCTCTCCAGCTGCCGCCCGGGTGTATTTATGTACCCTAATGGAGGGGGGTCTGTACTAATGGTGGGGGTCTGTCTTGGGGGGTCTGTACTAATGGAGGGGGGGTCTGTACCAATAGTGGGGGGTCTGTACTAATGGTGGGGGGTCTGTACTAATAGGGGGGTTTGTACTAATGGAGGGGGGGTGTCTGTACTAATGGAGAGGGGGTCTGTACTAATGGGGTCTGTACTAATGGAGGGGGGTCTGTACTAATGGAGGGGAGGTCTGTCCTGGGGGGTCTGTACTAATGGAGGGGGGGTCTGTACTAATGGAGAGGGGGTCTGTACTAATGGAGAGGGGGTCTGTACTAATGGGGGGGTCTGTACTAATGGAGGGGAGGTCTGTACTAATGGGGGGGTCTGTACTAATGGAGGGGGGTCTGTCCGGGGGGTCTGTACTAATGGAGGGGGGGGTCTGTACTAATAGGGGGATCTGTACTGGGGGGGTCTGTACTAATGGAGGGGGGGTCTGTACTAATGGAGAGGGGGTCTGTACTAATGGAGGGGGGATCTGTACTAATGGAGGAGGGGATCTGTACTAATGGAGTAGGGATCTGTACTAATGGAGGGGGGATCTGTACTAATGGAGGGGGGGTCTGTACTAATGGAGGGGGGGTCTGTACTAATGGAGGGGGGTCTGTCCTGGGGGGTCTGTAGTAATGGGGGGGTCTGTACTAATGGAGAGGGAGATCTGTCCTGGGGGGGTCTGTACTAATGGAGTGGGAGTTATCTGGGGGGGATCTGTACTGAGTATGGTCTGTACTGAGGGAGGGGTTTATACTTAGTGCGGTTTCTGCACTGACGGAGGGGGTCTATATGTAGTGGAGGGGGGTCTGTACTGAGGGGCGACTATAGTTGGTGGAAGGGGGGTAACCCCAACCCTAGTGAAGCCAATGCAGCTGCGGGCTCTACTTTCCCCCCTCCCTCTCCTTTCCCCCCTCCCTCTCCTCCTGCGTGCTGCTGTACTAGTGAGTGGCGCTTGCCAGCACAGCTGCCCACTATGTTTCTTCCCCCGCCTTCATATCAACCAGGGAAGAAACAGAATAGAAAAAGGAGCAGAGAAGAGGATTGTGGGACATATAGTCCTGAGGACTGGCAGCCCCACTGTAACACGAAAACTGCAGCCCACACAGCATGCTCATCTGAATGGGAAAGAGAGAGAGATACAGGAGCCCGGGAAATCTTTCAGGGAAGTACACCCAGAACTCCAGAGGGAGAGGACAGTGCTGAGAGAACACCATCAGAGAGAGAACCCCGCTGCCCTGCGCCACCAGAGGGAAAGCCACACAGCCTAGCGCCATCTCTGGCAGAGAAAAGAATGGAGTCATTGCCGGAATACAGATCTTGTGCTACCCAGTGGAGTCACCATGGGCCAGAGTGAGCTGACTCCTTAACAGAGGAACCGTTCCTGTATCGCTGGGTCAGGTGAGAGGGCCGATCGGCCATTATCTACTAACATCCATAGGAACTGCAGTCTCTGACCATCTCTTGTAACATGTCTGCAGTCTCTGACCATCTCCTGTAGTATGTCTGCAGTCTCTGACCATCTCCTGTAGTATGTCTGCAGTCTCTGACCATCTCCTGTAGTATGTCTGCAGTCTCTGGGCATCTCCTGTACTATGTCTGCAGTCTCTGACCATCTCCTGTACTATGTCTGCAGTCTCTGACCATCTCCTGTACTATGTCTGCAGTCTCTGACCATCTCCTGTACTATGTCTGCAGTCTCTGACCATCTCCTGTAATATGTCTGCAGTCTCTGACCATCTCCTGTAATATGTCTGCAGTCTCTGACCATCTCTTGTATCATAACTACAGTCTCTGACCATCTCTTATTATGTCTGCAGTCTCTGATCATCTCCTGTACTATGTCTGCAGTCTCAGATCATCTCCTGTATTATGTCTGCAGTCTCTGATCATCTCCTGTACTATGTCTGCAGTCTCTGATCATCTCCTGTATTATGTCTGCAGTCTCTGACCATCTCCTGTTCTATGATTGCAGTCTCTGACCATCTCCTTTTCTATGATTGCAGTCTCTGACTGTCTCTTGTATCAAAATTACAGTCTCTGACCATCTCCTGTACTATGTCTGCAGTCTCTGGGCATCTCCTGTACTATGTCTGCAGTCTCTGATCATCTCCTGTACTATGTCTTCAGTCTCTGGGCATCTCCTGTACTATGTCTGCAGTCTCTGACCATCTCCTGTACTATGGCTGCAGTCTCTGGGAATCTCCTGTACAATATCTGCAATCTCTGACCATCTCCTGTACTATGTCTGCAGTCTCTGGGCATCTCCTGTGCTATGTCTGCAGTCTCTGACCATCTCCTGTTCTATGATTGCAGTCTCTGATCATCTCCTGTATTATGTCTGTAGTCTCTGACCATCTCCTGTTCTATGATTGCAGTCTCTGACCATCTCCTGTTCTATGATTGCAGTCTCTGACTGTCTCTTGTATCATAACTACAGTCTCTGACCATCTCCTGTACTATGTCTGCAGTCTCTAAACATCTCCTGTACTATGTCTGCAGTCTCTGTGCATCTCCTGTACTATGTCTGCAGTCTCTGACCATCTCCTGTACTATGTCTGCAGTCTCTGACCATCTCCTGTACTATGTCTGCAGTCTCTGGGCATCTCCTGTACAATATCTGCAGTCTCTGACCATCTCCTGTATCATGTCTGCGGTCTCTAACCATCTCCTGTACCATGATTGCAGTCTCTGACCATCTCCTGTATCATGTCTGCAGTCTCTGACCATCTCCTGTATCATGTCTGCAGTCTCTGACCATCTCCAGTACCATGATTGCAGTCTCTGACCATCTCCTATAATATGTCTGGGGGCTCTTTCTAACAGACTCTCTAACAGAAGCCCTCTTCGTATGCATCAAAGAGACTCCCCTCCAGCTTTTTTTATTGTTAAAAGATCATGGGAGGATCCTAGGGTAACAAAGATTTCTTAGGGGAGCATCTCTGTGTTTGAGTCGTTGCCATAGAAACATTTGTAAAGGGGAGGAGTTGGTAAGATGACCACGCCCATGTGGGGGCGCCAGAAATATTTCTGCACCCAGGCGCCTGTGACCCTAGGATCGACCCTGAAGGGAATTCTTTAGCTTTGGCTCTCCTGTTGTCATCTCTGCTGACATTATTTTTCAGAACGTAATAGTCAACTCCTGACTCATAACTCCATAATGATAAAATAAGCCAGCATATTTCTATAGCTATGGGTAAAGAGAGTTGGGGAAAATTACCTGGAGGTTGGCGGAATAGCTTTAGGCTCTTTAGTCCTTGAACCAGTCGCTCTTCGTTGTATTTTTCTTCTTGAGTTATGTAGAGGAGATCACCAGCCAATTTTTCGATCTTGGACTTGATCCACATCACCCATTTTCTATCTGCAACACTTTGCAGATCATCAATCAGTACAATCACGTTGTCCTTTCCTGTGTACAAGGAAGAGATCAATAACTAATAATGTGCAGATTTCATCAAAGGATCGTTGAGGAACAGTCTTCCTCTGATCAGTGACATCTATTGGTACATGCCAACAAATATGTTAGTAAACCTCACTCCGCTAACGTGCCGTGTAGATCCCACAGAATTACTACCACCTGCAGCCAATTCCTTGCATCCCGTGCGCTAAATGGGAGGAGCTTCCTGTTATAGTCACATAATCAGCCTCAGCTTTTAAATGAAAAACTGCTGAGAACAGCAATGATCCAATCACATGAGCAGGAAACTACCTTGCTAGGGTGGTTCTGTACACTAACAATGCAACCATTCAAGTAAGTTTGAAAGCAGAATTAAACTGTAAATATAAAAAAAATGATAGGTGGTAGAGATTTTTAGCAGAAGAAACATCTCCAAGTCACTTCTATCAAAAAAAACATCTTCCTACAGCATTTACCCTAGTTATTTCAGTTATCAGTGGCCACCCAATGGCCAAATAGGATTGCCACAGAACTCAGAAAAATAAGCAGCAGAGAGGATGGAGTTGAGCGACACATTTGTGACAAACATCTAGACATGTCATAGCTGAAGGACAGCACAGAAGGAGGTACTGTAGGTGTGTGCCATAATCTGCATATAAGCTATGCAATAGTGAAGATTTGGGCAAAAGCTCACCTCCTCACCACCCATTAAGTTTACTTTCACTTTAACATAAATCATCATGTTTCACCAGTATTTAGGGTGGAACATGGAAAATGTTCCAGCAGCTACAGGCTCTCCCTCTCCCCTCTCTCTGTGACAGGGAGCTGGGTAGCTTCTCCCAGCACCCACTGTCACTATTTGAAAATGATGCGGCTGTGCGGGGCTCTGCCCACATGGGCGAGTCATTCATTCACAGTTTTCTGTGAAAGCATGAACTACAACTATCATCAACCATTGCTCTATGGCTTGTAGTTTTGAATGGACTGCAAGGTCGCTGGTGAAGCCCTGCATCTTGCAAACAGTCAGCCCATGAATGTACGGGCTGAAATCTGCAAGGTTTGTCTGCAGGAGTCTGGCATTGCACCCCTATTTCGCTGAGTCAAAAGTTTTCCACCATCTCCCTCAAAAACTCTCTAGCAATACACATCAATTAGGCATGTGTAGAGTACCCCCAAGGCTCTGCTCTATTCAGGAGATGGATTGGGGACTGCAGAAAATAGGGAGGATTAGAGAAGTGAGGATCAAACAGCCTTTTCACACAATGAGGAGGAATAAACCCTTAGGTTTCATAGTAAGTATAACAAACATGCTTTACTGCATATACAGACTGATTTTACCATTGTGGGTTTAGTAACACTTTAAGTACTGAACATGAAGTGTTACTTTGTACCTATCTATACCTATAATACAAAGTAGAAGTATTATAACTTTTGAATTTTTTTAAAAAGTAGATATAATATTTTCATCAGAAAGACTTTTACCTAATGTATGTACCAGCTGTTCTGTTATGCCGTGTTCACATGGCCGGACTGTTATATTCTTAATATCTAAATTTTAATTGGCTTTATTGAAAAGAATATGCATTTCCATATTTGTTTGAATGAGAGGACTTTGAGCTAGTGATTTCAGATGGCCATTCATTGACTGAAAATGCAGGTCAAGACCCTGTCAGAATTTGATGGATTTTGTAAATATATGTATGGGTCTTCCTATGTAACCGATACTTTGTTTGATTTATGCGTTTATGTTTTAAGAGGTCTGATGTTTAGTCTGAACGTCTATCTCACATATATCTGGTTTCATGTTTAAAAGGTTTGGTTAAAGTGAAACAGATGCTAAAGAGGCTTGTA
Source organism: Aquarana catesbeiana (assembly GCA_037953035.1). Taxonomy (NCBI): domain Eukaryota; kingdom Metazoa; phylum Chordata; class Amphibia; order Anura; family Ranidae; genus Aquarana; species Aquarana catesbeiana. Next base: position 6,322,352 of record JBBHAA010000512.1, on the reverse strand, counting down.
TATCTACTCTAGCCCCCGCTTTTCTAAAGGAGGAGAAAAGAGGAGTGTATGGGAGGGATTTGTGTTTGGGCGCGAATTTGAAAGACTGAGTTCATATAGACACAAGGAATCCAGTCTTGTGCCGCTTTGCACACAGCTCTTGCTCCAGGACACATCTCACTCTCTACACACACAGCTCTCTTTACACACACATCCTGCTTCCAAGACACATGGCTGTTACATTTCCTGCCTCCAAGCCAGATACATCTATTCTTTACATACATCTCTTCCAAGCCAGGACACAAGAGGTTAATCGGCCATCTTAAATGAAGTAACACAAAGGAAGCACATGTCTAATGATTTTAAGGACTTTTTCAGATCTTTGAAACAAATGAACTATATTTGAACATTTTTTGCATATATGAAACAACACTAATTCTGAATATGAATGTACTATTTTTGTAAGTATTTTCCAAGTTTATGTGTGTACAATAAAACACACGGTTTTGATTTAAGCTGACTCAAGCAGAAATAATTCCAAAATTCGTCTCACGAGAATCATCATTATTGAAGGCTTTTTATACAATATTAAGACATTTATTTCACGGACTTTTCGACCAAACTTGTCCGACGGAACAAATCTGTCGGACAATTCGACCGTGTGTGGGCTTCATTGGACCTGCAGCGGACTTTTTCGGTCGAAAATCAGACGGACTTTAGATTTGGAACATGTTTCAAATCTTTCCGACGGACTCAAGTCCGGTCGAAAAATATGCTTGTCAGTATGCTAGTCCAACGGACAAAATCTGACGCTAGGGCAGCTATTGGCTACTGGCTATTAACTTCCTTATTTTAGTCCGGTCGTGAGTCATCATGTACGAATCCGTCAGACTTTGGTGTGATCGTGTGTAGGCAAGTCCGTTCATTCGAAAGTCCGTCGGAAATCCGTCAAAAGTCTGTCGGAAAGAACGTCGGACCTTTGTTGCCGAAAAGTCCGCCCGTGTGTACACGGCATTACTCTGCGGTACAGAAATTCCCCCTGTGGAGTGACAGTGGATCCATTCCTCATAGTGTGATAAAAGATTGCTGCTATACATTGAATTTGTCCCTCTTCAATGAACTGTGGTCTTTGTTACCATCCCCCAACCACAAGTGGATATGAGGCCTAACTAAGGTCTTCCTAACATTTATAGGAACAGTTTATGCCCTGCCATTTGCTTTTTTAGAACAAATTATCAATCATTTTTCTGGCCATAAGTGTAAGGCCTGATAATGAAGATGCATTGCTTTATATATAACTATACAAATAATATAAAGTACAAGTATTATAACTCTTGATACATTTAAGAATGTCAAAATGTTTCAGTTAGGAAGACTCTTACCTAGTTTTTGCACCAGCTGATCTGTTACTTTGTGATACAGAAATTCCCCCTGTGGAGTGTGAGCTGGTCCAGTCTTCATAGTGTGATATAGGATTGCTACTACACATTGAAGTTTTCCTTCTTCAAGTCCCACATTTTCATGTGATGGCATTTTATGATAGGTGACTTCTCTTTGTCCAAAGGTGTCTGATGACAGCAATCTCCTTAGCCAACTGATATTACCCTCTTCTGATACAGAGAAGACACCAATGACTAATCTTGCAGATGTTGGTGTCTTCTGAGAATTGGTCTAAGATGAACAAACAAGTAAACCAGAGATTTCTGAATAAAAGGTGTAAAGTAATTACATAGTATCTTGTAATAATTATTATGTAAACCCAGGCATGAGTCAGCACAGCGGAAAAAAACTAGCCATTTGGGGGCACCTGCTTACAAGCCTAACTAGCAGCCTGTCTAGGATTGTGCTCTAATAGGGGTCTGCTAAAAAGAATGCCAAGATGTAGCTGTCACTCGGTCTGTGCCCCTGTCTGGGGGGCCCAGTCAGGGTTCCACATGGTATTGGAGCTCCGGGAAAAGGCTACATAATAATAGCCACTGTAAACAAACAAACAGACATCTCTTGATCATGCATATTTGCATTAACTGTACATAGAGGTACACTGTGAAGGGCTAGAGGTTGTGCCGCCATTCTCTGCAGGTTTGGTGGCCCCTTATGTAAGTTTGAAAGTGTCATTTGTTTTTATACTTTTTTATACTGGATGTTTTGAATATATATTTGAAAATGTTAAACAACTACACTATGAGCAAAAATATTGTTTTTGTTTGGTGACTCCATGCTGATACCTCTGGTACTATCCCCTGGTGAAGTGGAATAGAGCAGTTTGGTCCTGCGATCTGTGGAACGAGAGTGGTGATGCTGGATGCCGTTTACACAAAGCGCTTATTGCTGTTCTAGTAATAGACAGCACATCCCTCTGGTGAGTGTGTATTTCTACTATTGGTGAAGGATTGGCACTGTAGGTGCTTCCAAGCCTTGGGTGACGGCTGAATTGGAGCACTTTTATATGTTTTACACCCATAACAATATGAACTGGGTTTTTTTTTTGTTGTTTTTTGACAATTTAAGTTTATGGTCACATGTTTGTGGACACTTTATTAATATTTTTTTAGCGCTGCATTTTTGTTATAATTGGTTGTTGGTGAACTATATATCTACACTTATTGCATGCGGCTGTTTACATTTTTCTGAAAGAGCGCTGACTTTATTTTACTATTTTTACAAGGTTCCACATGGGGTTGGGAACCTGAGAACCTACATGGACTTTTAGGTAACAAATATGCAAGGATCTCTCCACATGTAAAATAATAAAGGTGCTCCAATAGTGTAAAAAAGTGTAAACCAGTTTATTGCAAACACTTCAAATCTTTAACCTTTACACTCACATTTCACAAAATCCAAAGCCAGCAAAAACTCAGAATCACAGGAAGCATTTCTAATGGATAACACAGTGTTGGACTGCGGTCACGGCGGACCCGAGGTGTGCAGGTGTTATATCGTATCTCTCACCCCCTCCTCGGTGTCTGGCCACAGTATCAAATCACCACTTCCTAGTTCGGCTTCAAGCGTCACATGTCACTGGTGATGATTGCCGTACAGCCACGCCCCCGACATGTTTCGTCACAAACTGACTTATTCATGGGATTGGCTACACGGGACAACAATCATTCCTTTTATATTAAAAATATTGCACACATAAGTAAATAAATATGCAAGCGATCCTGCGCAACACCTCTAACATGTGTAAACCTAACAGAAAATGAAAGATGTGTGATGTAAAATCTCCAATGTTGATGGTGTATAATACGTGTATAAAATAATCTTGATCACAAAATAAATGAATCAAATACAAAATACAGTATCAAATAGGTGAATAGTCAAATAGTCCAATAGTGATAATATATGGTGAGTATAGTGTTGATAAGTAAAGTTCAACAAAAGAAAAAGCAACAAACATGTTGATAGATGATCTTGTGACTTTCGTGATAATCACACCGCCGCTATGTTCTCCCAGAACTCTCACCTTAACGGCATAACAAATATGCCTGAATGTATCCTCTGGGATGCGGTCCACGCTGCAGGAACAATGATGTATATCCGTGATGTTTATGGGGACAATCCCCTCCCAGTGGTTGGTGAGATCCACATGAAAAATAATAATTAAACCTCCAATAGGGTGATAACGTAAATAGAAATGGATTTATTAAAAAATAGTCGCTTACACTGCAGTAAAATCGAATGCGCCAAACATAAACAGGGAAACAGCGTGACGCGATAACCGATACGTTACTTCCGGTCCGCGCTATGTAATTCCGGTGGACGGAACCGGAATTACATAGCACGGACCGGAAGTGACGTATAGGGGATTGTGTCACGCTGTTTCCCTGTTTATGTTTGGCGCATTCGATTTTACTGCAGTGTAAGCAGCTATTTTTTAATGAATCTATTTCTATTTACGTTATCACGTGGAGGCTTAATTATTATTTTTCATGTGGATCTCACCAACCACTGGGAGGGGATTTTCCTCATAAACATCACGGATATACATCATTGTTCCTGCAGCGTGGACCGCATCCCAGAGGATACATTCAGGCATTTTTGTTATGCCGTTAAGGTGAGAGTTCTGGGAGAACATAGCGGTGGTGTGATTATCACGAAAGTCACAAGATCATCTATCAACTTGTTTGTTGCTTTTTCTTTTGTTGAACTTTACTTATCAACACTATACTCATAATATATTATCACTATTGGACTATTTGACTATTCACCTATTTGATACTGTATTTTGTATTTAATTCATTTATTTTGTGATCAAGATTATTTTATACACGTATTATACACCATCAACATTGGAGATTTTACATCACACATCTTTTATTTTCTTTTAGGTTTACACATGTTAGAGGTGTTGTGCAGGATCACTTGCATATTTATTTATTTATGTGTGTAATATTTTTAGTTTTATCTGAGTGAGTGGTGTTCACTTTTTTGATTTTGCAGCATCATCATTTTTTAGCATTCACTTATTTTAGTATTGGTATAGTAGCGCAGAAGTCCCTCTACGGAACTATTGTTGTATCTATTCCTTTTATATACCTCATGTCAATCAAATGCCAGAGAACCCTACACAGCGCCTGCGCATAGCTCGTGTCCCCGCAGACACAATATCTTAGTCATCTAGATCATAAGTGAGCAGTCATTCTTCTCCGCTCCGTCCGCACGATCCGCCTCAGTGGGAGTCTTTCGCCATGTGACGCTTCGGTTCTTCTGACATTTCTTATATAACGGACGGCGGGGCCACCCGGTGACCCCGTCCTCCTCTGATGCACGGGGACTTTCCTGTGGCTTTCCCCATGTTGTCAGAGGAGGCGGAGTCACCTGTTTATGTACCAGGTAACCCCGCCCCCCTCTGACAACACGGAGAAAGCAACAGGGAAGTCCCCATGCGTCAGAGGAGGGCTGGGTCACCGGGTGGCCCCGCCCTCCATTATATAAGAAATGTCAGAAGAACCGAAGCATCACACGGCGGAAGACTCCCACTGAGGCGGATCTTGCGGACGGAGCAGAGAAGAAGCCTGGAGGAAGATGCGGGTTGAAAAGAGCAGAGGAAGAAGAAGATGAAGAAGAAGATGGAGGAAGAAGAAGAACACCGAAGGAAGACCAGAAGAAAAAAGATGAAAGAAGAAGATATTAATAAAGGACTTGCCAAAAACTGTCTCTTGTGTTTTTTAACATTTTTGACACTTTTTTTGTGAAATGGTAGGGGTACATTTGTACCCCATTACCAATTCACACGGGGGGGGCTGGGATCTGGGGCTCCCCTTGTTAAAGGGGGCTCCCAGATTCCGATAAGCCTCCTGCCCTCAGACCCCCACAACCACCGGCCAAGGGTTGTGGGTATGAGGCCCTTCTCCCCATCAACATGGGGACAAGATGCTTTGGGGGCTACCTCAAAGCACCCTCCCAATGTTGAGGGCATGTGGCCTAGTACGGTTCAGGAGGGGGGGGGCTCGTTCTCTCATCCCCCCTCTTTTCCTGCAACCTGCCAGGTTGCATGCTCGGATAAGGGTCTGAAGGGTCTTGTATGGATTTTGAGGGGGACCCCCACACTATTTTTTAAAAAAAGTTTGGCGCAGGGTTCCCCTTAATATCCATTCCAGATATGAAGGGCTTGGTATGGAATTTAGGGGGACCCCCATGCATTTTTTTTAATTTTGGTTCGGGGTTCCCCTGTGGGGAAATCCCATGCCATTTTTATCAATGAACTTTTATGTGTATTGTCAGACCGACAATTCATTAATAGCCGAGAGTAGTTTTAAATGACTTTTTTTCCTTTGAAATGTCATTTTGCTGTCAGACTGTTCTAAACACGGGAAACATGCGCCCCTTTACAGGCATACTATAGACACCTCCCAGGTACGAAATTTAAAGGAATATTACACTTTTATTGTTTGACTTTAAGCATTATTAAAATCACTGCTCCCGAAAAAACGGCCATTTTTAAAACTTCTTTTTGCATTGATACATGTCCCCTGGGGCATGATCCAGGTCTCCAAACACTTTTTATGACAATAATTTGCATATAAGCCTTTAAAATTAGCACTTTTGATTATTCATATTCGTGTCCATTAGACTTTAACGGTGTTCGCGTGTTCGAACAAATTTTTTGCCTGTTCACAAGTTCTGCTGCGAACCGAACATTTGATTCGGACCTCTGCTGGAAGAATATTTTACTAAACGGACTTCCGTGATTTTTTATTCAGTACCCTCGCTCTATACAGATTTGTTCCACTAGGGGGAAGTGCTGAGAGTCCTTCAGTGGTGATGTGATGAGCCTAGCTGAAGTAAGTTGGCTCATTAGGGCCTCTACAAAATTTCCAGCCTGATTAGAGAGGTAGCTCCATCCTGGAACCGGTTCTGTGTCTTTGCAGACTGGGAAGTGTGATACCTGCATGTGCGGTGAGACAAAATCGTATGTCCTGTGCGGTGAGACAAAGCCTGTGCAGCAATCCTCTTAAACAGGGAGATAGGTGCTGGGGGGCAGCACAAGGCTACACCTAGTTGATAGCCAGGGCAAGGATTTATTTTCATTTTTTTTTTTTTTGCTGTTATTTTTACCTTTTATATAGTGTAAAAAAAAAAAAAAAACGCACCTTTGTCTTTTCACTTGCAATGCTGTTTGCTGTGCCTAATTTTGTGTAGTGATCTCATCCAGGGGGTCACACACACGCTGCTGAGCTAACCCCCTCACATTACTATACTGTAAATAGATTTTCTTTTTGTACAGAAAATATTTTGAGTCCATCACTCACTGGTAATGCTTTTTGTTCTTGTCCTTCTTTTTGAAAAGTAACCTTTTGTAACCTTCTTTTTGAAAAGTTTTCTGAAAAATACAAAGGTTGTAGTATTAAAATTTTTTATAGATTATGGCCCTACTTCAAAGTATTGGATACGGATTATCACAAATCCTGGCAAATAAAGCTAATGGTGACAAACTTCATAGGCAGTTGACAGTAAAAAATGTGTAGATCCAAGCAGCTGAAAACAAGTATTTTGTAAGTTAAAGTGCTTGTAAACCTTGTGTGTGTGTGTGTGTGTGTGTGTGTGTGTGTAGGGGCGGACTGACAACTCATGGGGCTCCCGGGCAATAGGAGAAGATTATGGGGCCCCTGGGCAATATGAGATTATGGGGCCCCCAGGCAATAAGAGATTATTGGGCCCCCATGCAATAGATTATGGGGCCACACAGTATACACACGCACAAATACAGTATACACACACAGACACATAATATACACAGAATACACATACAGACACACACACTGAAAAGGTACTGGAGAGGCGGGGCAGCTATAATCTTTGGATTTTTAAAAAACACAGATTTTTACATACTGTCCCTGGTTTTATTGAGGCTGGCAACCCTGATGGGGCCCCTTAGTGGCATGGGGCCCTCGGGCAGTGCCCACATGGTCAGTCTGCCCGTGTGTGTGTGTGCTTCCCCCCCTTTTTTGTTTTTCTTTTTTATAACAAACAAGTCATACTTACCTCCACTGTGCCGTTCGTCTTGTACAGAGTAGCCCCAAACATCATCTTCTGGGGTTCCTGGTGGTGCTATCAACTCCTCCCCGCATTGTTTAACCCCCTTGGAGAAGCGCTCTCCCAGGGGGTAACCTTGCAGGCACGCTCCCGAATCCAGCATTTGCGTGCATAGGCACAGAATGCTGGACTTGGCCCCACCCCCGGCGCCCGCAACATTGGATTTGATTGACAGCAGCGTGAGGCAATAGCTGCGTCTCCACCGAGGGAACAAACAGGCTCAGGTAGTAAAACGGGGGGGGCGGTCACTGTCAGAAGTTTTTTTCACCTTAATGCATAGGATGCATTAAGGTGAAAAAACACTAGGGTTTACAACCTATTTAAACCAGCAAAAAAAATTGGCTTGTGGGACCTTAAATGAGGCTTTAAACGCCATGAAATGCGTAGAGTCCATACTCAGGGATGCCGAGTTAAGTCTGCTCCAATTTTATTTCTACACTCATCAGGATAACCATGTTCACTTGTCTGTATATCCATTCAATTTTAATTGTGATTGCTTGTACCAATTATGTCTATTATAAACATTAAACATGTCAATATGATTACTACTATATTTTATTATTTTTTTTTCATTTTGGATGAATTATAGGGATGGAGGATGGTTTATGTTTTGTTGGGGTCCAATCAGGTCATATGCTTCCCTTTAAACCAGCATTGCAGCACCAGAAAAGCAGTGAGGGCTTACAGTCATGTTCATGCATGTGTGCATTGCTCACATGCTAATACTTCTAGGAAAAGAGGCAATAGATGTATTATTCTAGCACAATCCTACAAATTAGCGTGCGTATTTGGCACCCAGTTGCCTATTTAAACTAGCCTGTCACAATGAGCAGTTGCTGAATGGTCTTCAGCTTTTACCTGTGTTCCTGAGACCTGATCTATTGAACCTGTTTACCTGTAGATGACCCGGTTTTCTTCTGGACTTTGCCTTTACTTCTGCATTAACCTGGTTCATCTGATCTCTGTGACCTCGGCCTGTTTACTGGACTCGTCTTTGCCTGCTGACTCTATACTGCACTGCCCGGCTGTTACCAGCCTTGGGCTGCTTCCTGGACTTGCTTTGCTTGCTGACTCAGACACTTGTTACCCAGCTGCCGCTAGTCGCTGCCTGCATACCGGCTCTGCTACCATCCCCTGCTCCGGTGTCAAGCTGCTTCAGTATCCTGCCATGAGGACTGCGACCCCCCCCCCCCACCCAGCTGCATCCACATCGAGAACGGACATAACCATCCAGCTACTCCGGCCCCTGTGCCACTCTGTGCCCTCACACTCTGTCTCCACCTTCAGGATTGTTGGGCAGGAGGTGCAAGAGAGCCCTCCACAACATTCCAGGTACGTGATACTGTATATGTTAAAATATGTAAAGAATTGCTGCTCTGTATGTATGAAAGCAGAAGTCACTGCAATGGTCCGACCCGGATCCTGCTGAGTCAGAACAAAGGTCATGTTTTCTGTCGATTTGAAAAGGTTTAGGTCTGACTCAGCAGAGGACATATCAGACTAATTCAAAGAGACCACTGCTTCTACATAGGGGGCAATGGTCTTTCTCTGTGGCCTAACACCTGGGAGAGGATTTTTGACTTGCATTAGGGATCAATTAGATCAATAATAACAATAGCTAATTTTTTTAAATTTACATTTCGCATTAAAGTGGTTCTAAGACCCGTTTTGCACTGGAGGCGTTTTTCAGGTGGCTAAAAATAGCGCCTGTAAAGTGCCTGAAAAATGCCTCCCCTGCAGCCCCAGTGTGCCAGTGTGAGAGCCAGAATGCTTTCACACCCGGGCTGTGCACTTGCAGGATGTTAGAAAAAGTCCTGCAAGCAGCATCTTTGGAGCGGTGGAGGAGCGGTGAAATGAATGGGCACCGCTGCCGAAGCGCCCTGCAAAGCGCTTCGGCAGCAGCGCTTTCGGTTGCATATAACCCTTTCTACGGCTGCTAGCGGGTGTTAAAAGTACATACCTGAGCCAGATCTCGATCCAGCGATGTGGGCTAGAGCTGGGGGCTCTCTCCAATCTCCTGCTCATATATAACAGCAGGAGACAGTGAGGAGGGAGCAGGGGAGGGCACCAATCCCGCTCTGTGTGTTATTGGACTCGGGAGTCAGCATGCATGAGTTGGCTCGGGAGTCAGCATGCATGAGTACCACCATAGGAGCACCGGTGGGGGACCCAAGAAGAGGAAAATTGGGGGTGCTCAGTACAGAACCATTACATGGAGTCAGTTACATGCTCCTCCATATTTTGTACTGTACTCCATACTTTGTAATAACATACTGAGTGTGTTATTTGAGTAAGTGAAGAAAAGCGAAGGATGTGCTGCTGGGAATAGGCTAAGTGCCCAGGGGTGTCCTTGGAGACCCTGTCACTACCCCTGCTTTGTGTTACTAAACATACCAGAACTGTGAGCCCCCCACCCTGTTATCTCATCTTTAGGCGGAAATCATAGAATTAAAGGAAAGATACCTGAAGAATGACAAGGATGCTTTATACTCTTGAGTTTTCTTACAAGTTGCATGTTATCAGCTTTCTCTGTGTGAGATATAAGGAGGAGGTCACTGGCCAGCTTTCCAATACTGGGCTGATTCTTCAGGATTCTGGTCTTCTCCTGATTACTGCTGTCCTCCAGGTCATCAACCACCACAAGAACATTGTCCTTTCCTGAGGGAGCACAGAGGAGGTTGTTGGTCAATATAGACACATTTTAATGATCTATTTTATTTCCTTTACAGTTTGAAATGTCTGTCAGTAGCGATGTTCTTCCAATGTCCCCCTGTTTAAGTAAGATGTATAATTTGTATACAAACTATTCAATTGTCATTTTATCTATCTATAATTTTTATATCATATATATTGTGTGTGTAGATATATTTTGAATAAAAATATATACTGTGTATTGACAGCACATAATAAGAATTAATAATAAAAAAAAAATTGTAAACAGCACAATTGACTATAAATCATGTTTAAATGTGTATAAATCTAAAATACATGGGCTTTTCAAAATGTGTGTGTGTGTGTGTGTGTGTGTGTGTGTGTGTGTGTGTGTGTATATATATATTATATAAAACTTAGTTTAAAAAAAGTTTGAATTTTTTTTTTTTTTGAAAAACCCTCGTAATATAATGTTCATGGTTCAGTGTTATTGATGCTATCTGTAAATATTTATTTGTAAAACAAAGATATTTTTTTTTTTTTTTTAAACATAGTAGAGAATGAGCTGTAAATCATTCCTAAAAATGTAAAAACTATATAATAGTAATACAAATAATATTTTAAGTCAAACTGAAGAGGAGTGTTAAGTGGTATGTTCTTCCTCATGTTGTTCTTCCTCGATTTAATTTAGTGTCATACTGGATAATGAACGGCACTAGGTTTACACTGTTTTACTTTTTGGAGCTCAAATTCACCAGAGTTTAATCTGTACCCATTGTTTCCTCATGTTTACTGTTTATCTCACTTGGTAGTACGTGTTGTTTTTACTGTAAACTGTAATACTCCTCTCAATAAAAACTTATTGAACAAAATTGAAGAGGAGTGGACTATGATATGGTGGTAGGGGGAGTCTGTGCCAGAGGACTGACTAGTAATATTTGCTAGCAAGTTCATAGGCCTTTTATAAATTAAAACTGGTTTATGGGAAGATAAAATGCTGCAAGTAAGCATTTAAAAAAAACTTGATCTTTTTGTGCATTTAACTGCATTTGTTTAGGTTTGTGTCATGGTCCCTTTTAGGTGCACTATATTTGAGTCAGTTATAGGACAATAAAGGCCTTTACTAACGATAACTGCCTCATGTAGGACACTTCAGAATTTCTGGCCTTGGATATATTTTACTTGTGTGGACATAAAAGTCATGTTGTGTTTGTGTGTGGACATTAGAAGCTCTCAGCCAGGAAGGAGGAGTGTTACTGACTGTGATTGACCAGCTTTCATTGCAAACATTTTCATATTCACTCCTAGATAACAAACAGTTCAGTATTGGTGTGTTCTGTATTCTGTACCAAGTGTTCTATTGAGATAATCCAACTCTTCATCATACAGGGAGCTGGTGACATCTGTGATGTTGATTCTTCCTCTGTTCTTGGTGTGATACAGAATCCCGAATGTGCACTGAGACAAATCATTCACGAACTGTGGGGATCCATTGTTGGTGATGTAACAAGGTCTAACCTCCTGGATCTGGTCTCTGAAATATTCTGATGTCAGGAGCTCCACCAGCCAGGAGTAATCATCACTAGAAGATCTGGAGAAGATGCCAACAACATCCCTCTGAGATGGTTCAATCTGGATGGATAAGACAAGAAATAAAAGAACAAAAAACAAATTGTATTATTTTGGAGCAAGTCTTATACAGTATCTCACAAGTGTGTACACTCCTTACATTTTTGTAAATATTTTATTATATCTTTTCATGTGACAACACTGAAGAAATTACACTTTGCTACAATGTAAAGTAGTGAGTGTACAGCTTGTATAACAGTTAATTTGCTGTCCCCTCAAAATAGCTCAACACACAGCCATTAATGTCTAAACCGCTGGCAACAAAAGTGAGTACACCCCTAAGTGAAAATGTCCAAATCAGGGAGGGAAAATGGTTAATTGGGCCCAGTGTTATGTGACTCATTGGTGTTACAGTTCTCAGGTGTGAATGGGGAGCAGGTGTGTTAAATTTGGTGTTATCGCTCTCACTCTCTCATACTGGTCACTGGAAGTTCAACATGGCACCTCATGGCAAAGAACTCTCTGAGGATCTGAAAAAAAGAATTGTTGCTCTACATAAAGATGGTCTAGGCTAAAGGAAGATTGCCAAGACCCTGAAACTGAGCTGCAGCATGGTGGCCAAGACCATACAGCGGTTTAACAGGACAGGTTCTACTCAGAACAGGCCTCACCATGGTCGACCAAAGAAGTTGAGTGCACATGCTCAGCGTCATATCCAGAGGTTGCCTTTGGGAAATAGACGTATGAGTGCTGCCAGCATTGCTGCAGAGGTTGAAGGGGTGGGGGGTCAGCCTGTCAGTGCTCAGACCATACGCCACACACTGCATCAAATTAATCTGCATGTCTGTCATCCGAGAAGGAAGCCTCTTCTAAAGATGATGCACAAGAAAGCCCTCAAACAGTTTGCTGAAGTCAAGCAGACTAAGGGCATGGATTACTGGAACCATGTGCTGTGGTCTGATGAGTTCAGGATAAACTTATTTGGTTCAGATGGTGTCAAGCGTGTGTGGGGGCAACGAAGTGAGGAGTACAAAGACAAGTGTGTCTTGCCTACAGTCAAGCATGGTGGTGGGAGTGTATATGGTCTGGGGCTGCATGAGTGCTGCCGGCACTGGGGAGCTACAGATCATTGAGGGAACCATGAATGCCAACATGTACTGTGATATACTGAAGCAGAGCATGATCCCCTCCCTTCACAGACTGGGCTGCAGGGCAGTATTCCAACATGATAACGACCCCAAACACACCTCCAAGATGACCACTGCCTTGCTAAAGAAGCTGACGGTAAAGGCGATGGACTGGCCAAGCATGTCTCCAGACCTAAACCCTATTGAGCATCTGTGGGGCATCCTCAAACAGAAGGTGGAGGAGCACAAGGTCTCTAACATCCACCAGCTCCGTGATGTCGTCATGGAGGAGTGGAAGAGGACTCCAGTGGCAACCTGTGAAGCTCTGGTGAACTCCATGCCCAAGAGGGTTAAGGCAGTGCTGGAAAATAATGGTGGCCACACAAAATATTGACACTTTGGGCCCAATTTGGACATTTTCACTTAGGGGTGTACTGACTTTTGTTGCCAGCGGTTTAGACATTAATGGCTGTGTGTTGAGTTATTTTGAGGGGACAGGAAATTTACACTGTTATACAAGCTGTACACTCACTACTTTACATTGTAGCAAAGTGTCATTTCTTCAGTGTTGTCACATGAAAAGATAGAATAAAATATTTACAAAAATGTGAGGGGTGCACTCACTTTTGTGAGATACTGTACATATTGATTCACTATCACTATTTTAAAATAAACATAAGAATAAAAATAAACATATATGGACATAATCAACTCTGACAATCATCCAGTGAAATTAGATTTACCTAAAATATTATATATCCTTTTTCATAATTTAATTGAATAGACTGAGCACTACTGTATTTTGTTAGAATTATTTGCTGGATTATAACAATCACATCTTGGTTTATGATTGAGCACATGACGTTTTACAATGATAGGTGCTCGAAGTTATACAATAGATAGTGCTCTTCAATGGTCCAATACATGTGGAATGTCACCAGAACTTATAAATAATAATTTATCTTATAAATAAGTGATTTTTTTTTTTTTTAGATTATGCAAATAATAATTAAGCACTGTTACTTTCTACACACCTCCAATGTCAATATCACAACCCATCCTGCTATCACAAATGGAAAATCACAAACTAAAAAATGGCATACATGTGGTTTTAGTCCTCTGCACAGCCAGCAACAAGTAACTTCCACATGCTCTCCAGAGACAATAAACAGTCTCTGAGCTTTTGATGTTTTATTAGGGGTTATAACTTGGATGGAGAGTAGGAATTATGGGATGCCCAACTTGATAGCAGCAAAGGAAACCAGGGACAATTTCTTTCCTATGTACAACTCCAAATTTTTTTTATTCACTCCTGGACTAACACTGACAGTCTTTAACCACTTCAGCCCCGGACCATTTGGCTGCCCAAGGACCAGAGCACTTTTTGTGATTCGGCACTGCGTCAATTTAACTGACAATTGCGCGGTTGTGCGACGTGGCTCCCAAACAAAATCGATGTCCTTTTTTCCCCACAAATAGAGCTTTCTTTTGGTGGTATTTGATCATCTCTGTGGTTTTTATTTTTTGTGCTATAAACAAAAATAGAGCGACAATTTTGAAAAAAAAGCAATAATTTGTACTTTTTGCTATAATAAATATCCCCCAAAAATTATATAAAAAAAAAATTTTTCCTCAGTTTAGGCCGAATGTATTCTTCTACATATTTTTGGTAAAAAAAATCGCAATAAGCGTATATTCATTGGTTTGCGCAAAAGTTATAGCGTCTACAAAATAGGGGATAGTTTTATGGCATATTTATTAATCATTTTTTTTTACTAGTAATGGCGGCGATCATCGATTTTTATTGTGACTGCGACATTATGGCGGTTACTTCGGACACCTTTGATGCCATTTTGGGACCATTGTCATTTATACAGCGATTAGTGCTATAAAAATGCACTGATTACTGTGTAAAGCGCTACGTAAACTGTTGGCGCTATATAAATCTTGTATAATAATAATAAAAAAAATTACACTGGCAGGGAAGGGGTTAAACACTAGGGGGCGCTGTAGGGGTTAAGTGTGTCCTAGGGATGTGTTCTAACTGTAGGGGGGGGGGCTACATGTGACACGACACTGATCACTGCTCCCGATCACTGGGAGTTGTGATCAGTGTCCGGTCACTAGGCTGAATGGGGAAATGCTTGTTTACATCAGCATTTCCCCATTCTTCCTCTCAGTGAGATGATCACGGAACTCCCAGCGGACATCGAGTCCGCGGGACCCGCGGTTACGCTCACGGAGCTTGCGGCGGGGGGCGCGTGCCCACAATGCCGCATCTTAAAGGGGATGTACCTGTACGTCCATATGCCCAGCCGTGCCATTCTGCCAATGTATATTGTCGTGCAGCGGTCAACAAGTGGTTAAGTAAACAGATGCAAAAGCCCCTACCAGACTAGCATAGATGTGCGCAGCCTATTAAATTAGGGTGTGCACCCTATAACCTAAAGAGGAAGTAAACTCTGATGGGTTTACTTTCTCTTTGTTTCCCTGCAAAGGTAAAGCATAATGGGCTACTATGCATCGCATAGTAGCCCATTATGTGTCACTTACCTGACACAGGAGCCTGCGATGTCACCGCTGTCCCCTCTGGTACGGAGCGTCCATCTTCTTTCTTCTATCGTGGCTCCGGCGCTGTGATTGGCCGGAGCCACGATGACGTCACTCCCGCGCATGCACACGGAAGCCGCCACTAACGGCATATCGCCATTAGCAGCGGCAAGCTCAGTGTGCCTGCACGCTGCTGTCTATGGTGCATGCGCCGTAGACAGCTGTGCCTGTATTTTTGGAAATATCTCCTAAACCGTGTAGGTTTAGGAGATATTTCTTGGACCTACAGGTAAGCCTTAATCTAGGCTTACCTGGAGGTCAAAGTGGTCTGTAAGGGTTTACAACCACTTTAAACACACATGCGTTTATATATTTATACATGCACAAAATTGTACTGTAGAAATAAATGTAAACAACATTTTAAAATGTATGAAACGTATACACTGTCAGTAGAGCATTGGATGGTGTCAGTAGAACAGTGGACGGTAGGGCAGTGGATGGTGTCAGTAGTTTTTTTTTTTTTCCTTTTTCTTTTTTAGATTTTCTTTACTATTTTTTTAGGTGCTCAGTTGGGGGCTTTGGTGAAATATCATACACCTAAACAGACCACTGATGTCTCACTTTTGAGACAGAGATTCTCCGGTCCCTTTCCCTGCAGCCTCACCTGCACTGGACAGTGAATGAACGGGATGTGCTCTGTGCTGAGCGACTTCCTGTTCATTCACATACTGAAACATAGTATACAAAGGGATAGCGGGTGACGGGGTTGGCATATATACTGGTACTGATCCCCTGCATTTTCCTCCTGTGGTAACAATGCCGGCAGGAAGGAGAGGAGGAGAAGCCTACTTTCAACGAATGGTTTCAGTAAATACCACCGCTCCTCCTGTTCTCCAGGTTCCAGGGGTCGGCAAGAAAGGATCGTGGTCCACCTGTCACCTGCCAGAGATCAATGGGTAGATCACCCCTCCCGGATTAGGGTGTGCCCAGGCACAGTGCGCACGCCTATGCAGACTAGGAACTCTCAGTCCCCTTAGGAAGTAGCCCAAAGTGTGGAAGACTGGAGTACCTCAAACTTTTTTTAACTTTTTGCTATAATAAGTATCCAAAATTTTTTTATAAAAAAACTAATTTTTTTTTTTTTTTTTGATAATCAAAGTTTTATTTCTTTTAAATAAATACAACAATTATACAACACACTATACCCCTACGGTCCACCCAAAAAAACCACAAGCACAAACTACCCCATTACATTACATCGTTACCCCCACCTATCCCATCAATCCTAAACATAGAAAAAGAAAGGGAAAAAAAAAACCCACACAGAAACAAAAAATGTTCCCTTTTTCCCTTCCCCTCCCCTTTCCTTAGTAATTTCCTTCTCCCTTCTCTTCCCCCCCCCCCCCCCCCACCTCCACCTCCCTCTCCCTCCATTCTCAATACTAATCAGTGATCTATCCCTTCCTCACTCCCACCCCCCCGTGTACGTGTATACTTTAGGTGCAAAACAAAGTAAAATTACCCCCTTCCTTTAATTTATTGTGTTCATATATTACAATTAATGATTAGTGCAAGTGGTCTTAATTAACCATGTGAAAAAAAAAACAAAAACAAACCCCCCCCTAATTATCACTTACACTCGTGTTATTGTATATTTTAATTTACCTCAACCGAATGCATAGGGCTTTGTTAGCCAGTGTCAAAAAAAAAAAAATAGGACGTTTCTCCCCACCTCACACTCATGTATTATTACGGCCCACTTGCCCAGTGCAGAGATGAAGGAGTGGAAAAGGGGAGAAGAAAAAAAAAAAAAAAAAAACCACCCTCCTTGCGCAGGATCAGCATAGGAAAAAATATGTCAATATATAATGTTTCTTTCCCAGGTCAATCTCTTTTTTTATGCATATTCCTAATGACTGTACCATATCCTTTCTCCCCTATTCAATAGTGTTTCTCTCATCCACTATCTCCTTAGCACACTGTTCCCATCTCGCCCATGCCTTTTCAAATTTTCCTTTTTGGTCCTTCACTACATGGACCCACCTCTCCGCTTCCATTATTAAGTTGACTTCATTTCTCCATTCTATTACTGTAGGACCCCAAGCTTGCCTCCAGTACTTCGGAATGAGTTTCTTCGCTGCATTTAATAAATGTGGAGTTATACTTTCCCTACAGATTTTGATGGGCCCCGGCTTCCCATGAAATAGGTACTGTAAAGGCTTAAACTCCAGGGGATCAACTGTCAGTCTCTTGATCCATGGGGCCACTGATTCCAAAAATAACTTGATTATTGGGCATGTCCACCACAAATGGAGAGAGGTACCTCTCTGTCCACAACCTCTCCAGCACCTATCACTTGTTGTTGAGAAGATTTGTGCTAATTTAACTGGAGTCCTGTACCACCTTGCCAAAAACGTATATGCCATTTCTTGCACCTTGGAGCTTATGGATGTGGTAAACATTAATAAGATTGTTCTTTTAATTTGTTTATTTGTCCAAACCTGATCCCTCTCCCATTCCTTTACGAAATATGGGGTTGTCTCTTCCTGCCTACTGAGAATCACTCTATACATCTGTGATAACATATGTCTAGATTCTGGCATTTGTACACATTGCCTTTCAAACGCAGTGAGTGAGTTCATGGATCTTATTAAGGGCTTTATTTTATTGAAAAAAATCATCATTTAATGGTATTTTCACTCTGCCAGATGTATCGTCCCAAATCTCAAGACCATTTCTGTCAAGGGTAATAGGACTCCACTAGGGGCGAACTTGCCACACTTTGTGTCCCCATCCTTGCCCCAAGCCCCCAGATACCCCATCTCCTCTCCCGGGGGAACCAAGTTAATCCCTTCAGAGGAGTCAGAGGGGATATCTGGGGGGTGTATTTAACTCTCCTGTTAGCCTATCCCACACCTCCAAAGAATTCAGTGTTAACGGTGACGCCCACTGGAAAAGCCCTCTCAGAGGACCTTGGCTCCAAAGTGCTCCTGCCAAATTTCTTCCCGCCATTGACATTTCTGCTTGGACCTATAGTTTTTTCTGTGCGTCATGACACCAATTCAGTATCCTTACTAGGGTCAAGGCCTTATAATATGATGCTATATCAGGTAATCCCAAGCCCCCCTCAGCTCTATTCCTTCTCAGGATATCGTAGGCCAGTCTAGGTCTCCTATCATTCCATACAAAGGCCATGAACAGCCTACACACCTGTCTAAAGAGAGTCCCCGGTAACCTGATTGGCACTGTGCGCAGTACATATATTATTCCGGGTAGTATACTCATTTTTATAGGACTAATCCTCCCGAACCAAGTCAAATATTTACCCTTCCATTTTGTTTAACTCTTCTGTTATTTCTTTCAATAATGAGCCATAATTAAGTTCATACAATAATTTCTGGTCTGCGCTAATATGTACCCCCAAGTACATCAGAGACTCTCTATTCCAGACAAATGGGTACATCCCTCTCAATGACCTTTCCATAGCCGCCGGAACATGGCTAGGGAGGATAACCGATTTTGAAATTAGATACCCTACCAAATTTATGTACTTCGGCCATAAGTGCAGCTGTAGATGTCTGTGGAGCGGAGAGAATAAGAGGAGATCATCCACATAGGCTGCTACCTTATGTTTTACAGGGCCTATGCACATCCCGGTTATCTCCCTGTTATTCCTGATTTTGCGTAGAAATGGCTCCATTATTATCGCAAATATCAAGGGGGATAACGGGCACCCTTGCCTAGTGCCATTTCGTATGTTAAAACAGTCTGACAATGTACCATTGACCTTGATCCTTGCTCTCTTTCCGCATACAGGGACATAATCCACCCCAATATTCGTTCCCTCAGGCCTATCCTCCACAGCACTTCTCTTATAAAGCCCCAATTCACTCTGTCAAACGCCTTTTCGGCATCCATTGACAGAATGATCCTTGGGGCTCTGTCCGGGCCAGACCGAATCCAATGAAGAACGTGAAGCACATGAGTGGTATTATCCTTCGCCTCACGTCCCCTCATGAACCCCGTCTGGTCCGGATGAACTAAATCTCCAATATGTTCTTGAAGCCTCAGGGCCAGAATTTTTGCTAACAGTTTAGTGTCCGAGTTGAGCAGAGAGATAGAGCTAATATTGGCGCAGATTTGGGGGTCCTTCCCTTCTTTTGGCAGTACTGTTATGTACACCAGAAGAGCTTCTGGCGGTAGTGGATTAGAGGCACTAATTGAGTTAAAATAGCTACAGAGTGGTTTTACTAATACTGGAAGAAATTTTTTATAGTATAAGTTCGTCAACCCATCAGGCCCTGGACTCTTTCCCAGTGGCAGGGTTGCTATCACTTTACTCAGCTCCTCTACCGTGATTGGATGTTAAATTTCGTCTATGATTGTTCTGGGTAGTGTGGGTAGAGGCTTCTTCAATATAGTCCCATATCTCTTTCCTCCCATATCTCTCTCCGTCCCCTATTCCCGGTGGATCTGTCTTGGAAGTATTATATAATGCCTCATAAAATTTACCAAATTCTTTCGCTATGGCTTTCGTATCAATTACCTTCTTACCTTGGACTGATAAACTATGCACATGTCTAGAGTCTTGTTGTTTTTTAAGTTGTTTAGCTAATAGCCGTCCACACTTATTTCCCTGTTCATATGCTCTATTCGCAAAAAATCTAATTTTGTTCTTAACTCTTCGCTCAAGGCACTGTGAGAGCTCTGCTCGCAAGCTCTGCTCTGCTATCCGCAGGGTCAAGGTTTTTCTTATGTTTCATCTCCAAAACACTAATCTTCTCTAATAATTCATTTATCTCTCTTTTACCTTGTTTCTTTATATACGATCCATAAGCAATCAGATCCCCTCTGATGACTGTTTTATGGGCCTCCCACACCGCTTGATCTGACACTTCTTCTGTCTTATTTATTTCAAAGTATTCTTTTATTTTAATACCTAACTTCTCCACTATTTCCTCCCTATCCAACAATGACTCATTCAAGCGCCAAGTTCGCTCTAAACGACCCATTTGAATTGGACGGAGGGTCAGGGTTATTGGAGCGTGGTCTGACATAGTTATAGATTCATTTTGTACTCGCGAGGACATTCTCCAATAAAATTGGTCCACCAAGAAAAGGTCCAACCACGAGTACATATCATGTGTTTTAGAGTAGTAACTAAAGTCCTTAATCCCTGTATGCAGAACTCGCCAACTATCTACAAGGTGCTGGGAGCGTAAAATTTGTTTAACCTGTTTTATGGCTCTGAAAGACAGGGTGGTTCTACCCGTCGAGGTATCTATACTCGGGTCCAGCACTATATTAAAGTCCCCGCCCACCATTAAACATCCTTCTCTAAATTCTTCCAATTTCCTAAATGTTCTAACCAAAAAATTAACAGACCCTTCATTAGGTGCATATATCGATGCAAAAGTATATCTTATCCCATGCAGTGTACCCTTCACAAATAGAAAACGTCCCTCTGGATCGCTTTGCAGGGTCTCCGTTTTCCACGGGCAGGACTTCTTAAACGCAATTGTGACCCCTCTTGCCCTTGCGATTGGTGACACTGCATGGTACCATTGATTCATTATATTCTGAGGTAGACTGGGGATAGAACTGTCCCTAAAATGGGTCTCTTGTAAGAAGATGACATCAGCCCCATGGTGCTGCAATTCCACCCAAAGGCACCCTCTCTTATTTGGTGAGCTCAATCCCCTTACATTATATGACAGAATTTTCAATATGGCAGTCATTTATTTTATCCTTAGGACTCCCCATACCAGCCCCACAATGACACCCAACATTAAACACAAACCCACAAAAAGAGAAAAAAAACAGCTCATAATGTATACCATAAAAATAAACCTTACATAAACCTCTTACATACCAAAAACCTCCCCCTAGGAGTATATCTAAAAATCGGGGAGGGGGCCTGTGCAAATAAGCACCTCTTATGCACCAGTCACCTCCCTCCCTAAAAAAACTAATTTATTCAGTTTAGGCTGATATGTATTCTTCTACATATTTTTGGTAAAAAAAAATAAGCTTATATTGAATGGTTTGCGCAAAAGTTTTAACGTCTACAAAATAGGGGATAGATTTATGGCATTTTTATTATTATTATTATTTTTTTTCACTAGTAATGGCAGCGATCTGCGATTTTTAGCAGGACTACGACATTGCGGCGGACAGATCGGACACTTATGACACTTTTTTGGGACCAGTGACATTTATACAGCAATCAGAGCTAAGAATAGCCACTGATTACTGTGTAAATGGTACTGGCAGGGAAGGGGTTAACACTAGGGGGCGATCAAGGGGTTAAATGTGTTCCCTAGGTGTGTTTCTAACTGTAGGGGGGATGGGCTACCAGGGATGTGACAGAGATCACTGTTCCCGATCACTTGGAACAGTAGATCTCTGACATGTACCCTGTCAGAATGGGGATCCGCTTGTTTACAAAGGCAGTTTCCCGTTCTGCCTCTGTAATAGCCGATCGCGGGCCGCCGGTGGACATTGAGTCTACCTGACATGCGGGCACACTTCCGCATCGTGCAGTGGGAGCGAGAGCATGCCGCCGGCAGCACGCGCCAGCCCGCAACTGTGGCTGCGCGGACCACCGTACAACAATTTGCACAGGAGAGCCGACCTGCTCCAGTATATCTGCTTGAGCAGGTCAGCTAGTGGTTAATTTGTTTTCAGAATTCATTTTCTTGATACGATTCAAATTAAATAAAATTTTCAGAATTTGAATTTGACTCGATTCAATGGTTTTCAAATTCATTTTTGAATAGTTTTCAAATTCAAATAGTTTTCAAATAATTTTTGAATTTGAGTAGTTTTCCAATTTCCAAAAAGAATAAAATAGAATAGAAAGTAAAGGAATGGAATAGAAAAAAATAGAATAGAGTAGAAAATAATATAACAGAAAATAAAAGAATAGAATATAATAGAGTAAAAACAGAAGAAAATGGAATAGTAAATAAAAGAACAGAATAGAATGGAATAGAATAGAATAGAAACTAATAGAATATCGAATAAAAAAAGAATAGAATAAAATAGAGTATAACCATCTTCTGAAATGTGAATAGAAAGGAATAGGATAGATAATAATATAATTAAAAAAACAATAGAATAGAAATTCAAATTTAAATAGAATAGAAAAGAATAGATTACAATAGAAAATAACAGAATAGTATTAAAAAAAAAAAAAGAATAGAATATAACCATCTTCCTAGTCTGATCTACTCTTTTCTATTCTATTCAAAACAAATTGATTAGATTTGAATTTTGGGAAAAGGTTATATTTTTTCTATTCTATTCTATTGTTTTTACAATTCTTTTCTTTTCTATTCTATTATAGTCTATTATATTCTTTTTTTCTTTTCTATTTTTTTTTTATTCTTTTTTTTTTCTTATGTATTCAAATTCAAATTTATTTGAAATTCGAATTTCAGAAGATGGTTACATTCTTTTTATTTTATTATATATATTTTTTTTTATTCTATTCAATTCTGTTCTTTTATTTTCTATTTTGTTCTGTTTTACTGTTTTTTTTCTGTTATATTCTTTTCTATTTAATTCAATTTTTTTCTATTCTATTTTATTCTCTTTGTAAATTTGAAAACTACTGTATTTGACTTTGAAAACTATTTGAATTCGAATTCCGTCTAAATTTTTTTTTCGTCATTTTGGATTTGTTGAAATTTGGTACTATATTAATTATATATATTATCCACTTACCAACCGCACCATAGCCGAATGACACATAGCGTGGCTCGATAACTCTGGGAGGGCGTACATTGACGTCCTCCCAGAATTGCGCTCCCGCGCGCCCCCTAGGGCGCGCACATGGGAGTATCCGTGACCGCATCACGGATCATCGTAAAAGCCCGCTGACGTACCCGGCGATACCTAGCCATACCCAGCCAGACCCAGCCATACTCAGCTTCTGTATGTGGCCAGGCTGTGGAAGTCTACCATATGTGGTATCACCATACTCAGCAGGAGTAGGAGAATCTATTTTAGGGTGTCATTTTTGGTATGTACATGCTATGTGTTAGAAATATTGTATAAATAAACAACTTTGTGTGAAAAAAACGCATTTTTATTTTCTTTCCACATTTTCCAAAAACTTTTAGAAAAAAATGACATGTTCAAAAGACTCATTATGCCTCATTTCTTTCCAAAATGGGGTAATTTTTTGGGTGTTTTTTATTGTCCTGGTGCTCCAGGGCCTTCAAAAGTGTAAGAGGTTGTCAGGAAATTATATGTGTAATTTATGCTCCAAGAACACCTGATGGTGCTCCCTGCATGTTGGGCCTCTGTATGTGGCCAGGCTGTGTAAAAGTCTCACACATGTGGTATCGCTATACTCAGTAGGAGTAGTAGAATGTGTTTTGGGGTGTAATTTGTGGTATGCAGATGCGGTGTGTGAGAAATAACCTGCTAATATGAAAATTTTGTGAAAAAAAAATAAAGAAAAAAAAAAATCTTGATTTTGCAAAGAATTGTGGGAAAAAAATGACAAATTCAAATAACTCACCATGCCTCTTACTAAATACTGTGGAATGTCTACTTTCCAAAAAGGGGTTATTTGGGGGGGTATTTGAATTTTCCTGGCTTGTTAGGGTCTCAATAAATGAGATAGGCCACCAGTACTTCAGGTGTAATCAATTTTCAGAGATTGGCACCATAGCTTGTGGACTCTATAACTTTCACAAAGACCAAATAATATACACCAATTTGGGTTATTTTTTACCAAAGATATGTAGCAGTATACATTTTGGCCAAAATTTATGAAGAAAAATTACTAATTTGCAAAATTTTTATAACAGAAACGAAGAAAAATGCATTTTTTACAGAATTTTCAGTCTTTTTTCTTTTATAGCGCAAAAAATGAAAAAACCCAACGGTGATTAAATACCACCAAAAGAAAGCTCTATTTGTGGGAAAAAGGGACAAAAATTTCATATAGATACAGTGTTGCATGACTGAGTAATTGTCATTCAAAGTGTGAGAGCACCGAAAGCTGAAAATTGGTCTGGTGGTCAAGTGGTTATATTAATACATCCGAATTTCCAAAAAATGAAACGAAACTAAACAAACTGCACATGTCTATCTCTTTTTAAACATCTCTTCTTCAGGGGAAATATGTTTAATGATTGTAAATGTTCCTCATAACTGAGATCCTCCAGCCCTCTTTTTAGTTGTGTTGCTCTTCTCTGGACTCTCTCCAGTTCCAGCACATTACTTCTGAGGACTGGTGACCAGACCTTGTAGGCATACTCAAGCTCCAAGGTTTTGAAATACTGCCTTGGAATTAATCAACCTCATCTTGGTTAAGCCTCTTCTCTTATAATCACCAAGGCAAGTCTACATTTTCTGTTGATTGAAATAAAAACAAAACATGATCCCCTCTGTACAATAATTACTTACCTCTGGGGGTACTGGGTTGGAAGAACTGGGAGCATATTCTTCTGTATATAAAAAGCACAGACATAACATCAACAAATGTACATTCTATTGTAACAGAATGCACCATATTGAAGTCCATAAATACATTCTCACCTTTATTGTGAGTATTTATCTGTGTGTTTGTTGGAGAAGGTATAGAAAGATGCACAAATCTGTCCAGCTCTGGGGTGTCTAGGTTGGAAATTGGTGGCCGGTAACCTGAAACAGCATGATATCACATGGAGGGAAAGGTCAGGAGACAGAAGAAGATGCGTCCATTATTAAAGTAAAACTATATGCCAAACTTTTTTTTTTTCATTTTGGATAAAGTAAGGGAGGGTTATAACCCCTGTAAAGTTTATTTTTGCCATCTGTGTCCCATTGGGGGGGATTTCCCTTCACTTCCTGTCCCATATCCAAAACAGGAAGTAAGGGAAATCCCTGCAAATTAAGGGAATTCCTTGGGGACCCCCCAGGTCACCAGAACTAGTGTCCCCATTGGAAGATTTCCCCTCTATTACTTTTCTGGGGACATTTCAAAATTTGGGATTTTCTTTTACTTTCACTTTCAGTGATAATGGTAACCAGGACAAATAGAGAGGGGAAACCTCCATAATGGGGCACAGAGAGCAATAAAAACCTGACAGGGGTTCTAATCCCTCTACTAATCAATATTCCACTTTTCTTCCTGTGACTTTTTTCATGTTTTGTAAGGAGACTTCATAAAATGCAAACAAACGAACCCCCCCCCCCACAGCAACTCAACCCCCCCCCCCCCCCCGCTGTCTGCTGGTCGGTCTACCGGCACTTACCCCATCTAGGCGGTGGGCATCAGCAGGCATCCGAGGAGTGGTGGGGGTCAGGCATCCGAGGAGCGCTGTGTGTCTTCTCCCCTCCTCCTATATGTTCAATAGGATCGCCTGTCCTTTCAGCCAATCGGGTGAAGACCCGCTTCCCAATTGGTTAGGAGGATCAGTGTTGCAACAGTGAATATTAATTCGCTGTTGTAAGACACCTGGGTGGGCTCCGGTTGCACTCTCTGCGACTCGAGCCCACCCTATTTTGAAGCCTATTAGAACCTCTAGCTATAATCAGGTGCTTAAAAAAAAATAAAAAAACCCTGGCCAGTGTAATTTATGCGCCCGGAGCCCTGAAAGGGGCCGGATGCATTAATAGGTGGTGACCGCGGCAGCCATGGATAAATTCATGCTATGCATGAATCTATACATTGCATATAGGGGGGTGGCCTGGAGAGAGGGGGCGGCGCCCGGGCACCCCTAATGGATGGGCCGCTGCCAACAAGCTTGTCCTACCTCCCACGAGAACTTCTGAGCAATGTGATGATGAAGGCACCTTTCAAGGTTAACCCCGCATATTATTCTTCCTTTTCCCTCCCTCTCTCTTTCTTCTTCCACTTTCCCTCTCCCATCTCACTCCAGTTTTTATTTGTCAGGACAGTATATATTTTAGCTCTACCAATGGGAGGGGTTCATTATATGCTCAATGGGGTGAACCTAAGGTATCCAGTAACAATGGATCTTCTTGAAAAAAAAAAAATTACCCTCTCAACCAAACAGTTTTCTCAATGTAGAAAATAGATACTTAATAATTACACATTCTTCTTTCCTGCTAGAAGCATGTTTTCTAGCAAAAGTTAAATATTTGGGGACTTCAAGAGACAGAAGAAAATAGGTCCATTACTAGAGATGAACTCCATGAAATGGCCAAAGGGGTGAACCTAATGATGATTCGTGGGATATCCAGTAACAATGAACAATAAAGAACATAAAGATTTACCTTTTTTACTACGAATTGTCAATTTTCTTTGCAGTGTACCAAATAGTGTGTCTTTTTTCTGTTTTACAGTGCCAACAGCAGGACCTATTGAACAGATCAGTGACAAGGCTTTGCTATAATAATAATATTAATAATAATAATTCAAAAAAATACAATCTAAGTACTTTAACCCTTTCACTGCCAGAGCCATTTTTTGCATTTATCTATTTTTTGCACACATGTTTATAAAATAATTTTAGGCCTGAAGATTACACAAAACCCCCAAACATTATATATTTTCTATAAGTAGACAGCCTAGAGAATAAAATAAATAAAATAGCGCTATTTCCAATTTTTTGTGTCACACGATATTGCAACAAACGTCTAGGAAATGCAAAATGTCAGTAAAAAACACACTACAGCAGTGGCGTCGCTATGGGGGGGGCAGGGGTTGCAGCCCGCACAGGGTGACACCCGCCAGAGGGGTGACACCGGAGCCGCCACTACAACACTGTATTATATTGCTGCTCTTGCAGAGCTGTAGCAGAGCGGTGCGAGCAGGACACGAGGCTGCTTGTAAGACTCCCCAGTCAGTGAAGCTGTCCCTTGGGGATCTCAATATCTCGAAAGGCAGTCAGAGTTGGTGGGTGGAGCTGGGATGTGGCCACCTTCTCCACTCCTCCCACAGACTCCTTCACTCTGGAGAAAGGAGAAAGAGGCGAGTACAGAGCAGTGTTGGCAACCGTCACTATTTTCACTGGCAGCCAGTAAAAAACAGGCAATTTTATCCTGCTAGTAAATGCCAGTAAAAGGAAAAAGTTGCCAGTAAAAAATATGGCTGTGATGTTCGGCCCGGTCCAGAGCCGGCCGGGACCATCCAAATGCCTGCTACAGTGTGATCGGGCAGCTCTGGTGGAGGCGGTGCCCGAGCGTGTCGTGCGATGTCATTGTGCAAGGGAACCATGCAGAGCGGCCAGAGCCTCGTGTGCGGGTCTGCAGGAAAGGAGCAGGGCAGGTCAGGAGTGGGACTGTCAGTGCTGTTTAGACTGGAGTGGACTGAAGGGACCACCTGGCTTGGAGAGAGACTGTCACTGGGACTCAGGAGGGGGACGTGTCGTGCCGGTGAGAAGTCAGCATCATCTGTGCTGCTGTACACTTCTGTCATTGTCACTGTGAGAGTCAACTTCATGTGTGTGTGTGCCTTCCTATTCTAATTTGTTGTCCTCCTGAGTCCCTGAGCTACTTACTTACCATATCGAAAATAAAATTAGCAATTTTTTTTGCCCTAATATCTACCTTTAATCACATTGCTAATTGCATGCTGTACTTGTTTGTAGCCTAAATACTAAAATTTGCACTTAAAACTGTAATTTTTAGAAATGCCAGTAAAAACTTGGCTGTGCCAGGAAATTTTTTGGTGTCGTGTCAGTAAATTTCAATCTGGTAGGTTGGCAACACTGATACAGAGCAACCCAGAGTGTCTTCATCTCTGCAGCTATGCTGTAAGGTAATGCACACTGTGACTACATAGAGTTCTAACCTGCCTTTTACCACCCTAAACTGCCTTATACCACCCCAACCTGCCCTATACCTCCCTAACCTGCCCTATACCACCCTAACCTGCCCTATACCACCCTAACCTGCCTTATACCAACCCAACCTACCCTATACCTCCCTAACCTGCCCTACACCACCCCTACCTTCTCTATACCTCCCTAACCTGCCCTATACCACCCTAACCTGCCCTATACCAACCCAACCTGCCCTATACCTCCCTAACCTGCCCTATACCACCCCTACCTTCTCTATACCACCCTAACCTGCCCTATACTACCCTAACCTGCCACTATACCACCCAAACCTACCACTATACCACCCTATACTACCCTAACCTGCCACTATACCACCCTATACTATCATTTTCAGGGACCGGTTTTGGGTGCCCTATACCTCCCTAACCTGCCATATACCAACCCAACCTGCCCTATACCTCCCTAACCTGCCCTATACCACCCCAACCTTCTCTATACCTCCCTAACCTGCCCTATACCACCCCAAACTGCCCTATACCACCCTAACATGCCCTATACTACCCTAACCTGCTACTATACCACCAGAACCTGCCACTATACCACCCTATACTACCCTAACCTGCCACTATACCACCCTATACTATCATTTACAGGGACCAGTTTTGGGTGAGCCCCGTGACTGTGTACTGCCTGTAGGGCGCTGGGAAGGATAGACATAAGGGGGGTGCCACCATGTTTTACCACACCAGGTGACACCAACCCTAGTGACACCACTGCACGACAGTGAATCTTAGGGCAAGCAAAAGCAATAAACTACCCATTTTTTTTGTAAAATATAAAAGACAAGGTTGCACCGAGTAATTAGATACCCAACATGTCAAACCTTAAATTTGTGTGCGCCCATAAAATGGTGACAAACTTCAGTATCAGGTCATCAGTTTAGTGTTACGGAGGAGGTCTGGTGCTAGAATTATTGCATTCATTCCGGCGGGCACAGCGATATGTAACATGTGTATTGCAATCAACGTTTTCATGTGTAGGTGCCCCTGGCACGTGTGTTTGTAAGTGCATATATTTTGGGGTGTTGGAATTTTTTTTTGGGGGGGGGGGTTTATGTGTTGGGGTGTAACAAATGTATTTTTTTTTTATTAACTTTTTTTATCACATAGGGGACACAAAATCCCAAGTCATGATTTTTGGGTGACAGGTTCTCTTTAATGGGACCCTGCATGTCTCCACTGGGCTCCAGTGAATCTATTGCAATGCACATCACATAGCAATACATCCCTTCCCAGTTATGCTTGCCGGGGAAAGCAACAGAGTGAACCCAGAAGTAACATCATACATGTGCTTTCCGTGTCACAGCAAGAAGAGGAGGAGAGCAGATGTGTGTCCACTCTTCTCCTTCCCCTCCACCCACTGGCACCCACCACGTCGGTCCCGGGCTCGCAGATGGGCAAGCAGAGCCCAAAATACATGGCGGGGCACGCATGGGTGGTACCAGAAGTGTGTGGAAACAATTGGGCGGCAGTGCAGCCACCCAAATACTTTCACCTGACAGGCAGGAATGGTCATAGTCACGGGACTGTGTGTGAAACCCCCCGCTGTCAGGTCTGAATGACGTATGGACCTGGCCGCAAAAGGGTTAATGGTAAAATTAAAAGGGACCATCACCCACAAATCCAATATTAAGTAGAATAAAATAAATGAAGAAGTTAGCATACAAACAATTCAGAAACTGCGCTACTGCTATTACTGTGTTAAAAAAATAACAGTGATGTGTGCAAAGCAGCGACTTAAAGTGGTTGTAAACCCTAATAAAAAAAACCCCTGCAAGACAAAGGCATAATGAGCTAGTATGCATAGCATACTAGCTCATTATGAATTGCTTACCTTAGATCGAAGCCCCCGCAGCCGTCCTCGTACCCCCCTCCGGCCTCCGACATCTCTCCTGGGGGTTACTTCCGGGCATCGCGGCTCCGGCGCTGTAATTGGCCGGAGCCTCGATGGCGTCACTCCCGCGCATGAGCGTGGGAGCCGCCGGTAACGGCGCACGGGCTGAAGCAACGGCACATAGGTGCCATTGCTTCAGTTTGCCCCAGTGCGCATGTGCTGATGACATCGGCACATGCAGGGGACAGGGGATATCTCCTAAACCGTGCAGGTTTAGGAGATATCCTGCATAGCTACAGGTAAGCCTTATTATAGGCTTACCTGTAGCATAAAGTGGTTGTAAAGGGTTTACAACCACTTTATCCATGTGACATTGCCATAGTAAGTATAATTGCAGAAAAAACAAAGCTCGCTTATGCAAAAAATATTTAAACAAATATAAAATAACAAATAAAGTCCACATGAAAGAACATCAAACAAATATAGAAGAACAAAACAGAGTCCACATGAATCTGTGAAAAAATCTCCCTATAGTGTCATCAAGGAATCCAACACCATCAGTGAACAGAGCTCCTCCAGTGAAAACCTCCACCTCTGGCAGTAGGGGCACTTACCAGATCTTATTGACCCTCCTTCTCTGGAGAGGTCAAACAAGCAGTAACCATTTCCATCTATGGGACATTGCATGACCTGAGCACACAGCACTGCCCTATATGTTTCGTCATAAATGACGTCTTCTGGGGCATGGAAGACATCATTTAATGACGAGTCTTGTCTATATTCCTATTGCACACTTTCTGGAAAACAAGGCTCATCAATAGCGGGTGCTGTAATGATTGCCAGCTAGATCCTGGAACCATCAAGAAAGTGTACATATTTGAAGACACACAGGACCCCTTCATCAGGCATGTGACGTCATAACTGCGACTGTGCGACTCCGAAATGTTGCATTTGTCTCAGTGATGTGATCTCTCTGCAATAAAAAACTTTGGAAGGTGATTATAGATCCTTGATGTTCTGGCGAATATGTACACATCATTTATGACGAAACATGTAAGGTGATGCTGCGTGCTGACGTCATTTGTGTCCGTACAGATCCCGGAAGTGTGGGCTGATTTTTTTTGCCAGCAAAGACTGTACAGATTGGTGTGTTTTACATTGACCTATGTAAGTGCCATTTTAATCATTTTAATTAATCATTTGACAATGTTATACTATTGGAGCTTCCTTTCCCTTACATACTATGATTAACGGTATCTGGCGTGGTTGGTTGGGAGATAAACAGTGGCAACCATTCACCATATGACTGTACCTGTGTCTGCAATGTCCTATAGATGGCAATGCCTACTGCTTATTTGACCTCTCCAGAGATGGAGGGTCAATGAGATCTGGTAAGCATCCCTATTGTCCCTATTGTCAGAGGTGGAGGTTTTCACTGGAGGAGCTCTGTTCACTGATGGTGTTGGATTCCTTGATGACACTATAGGGAGATTTTTTCACTCACAGATTCACATAGACTCTGTTTTGTTATTCTATATTTGTTTGATGTTCTTTCACGTGGACTTTATTTGTTATTTTATACTTGAATATTTTTTGCATAAGCACGGCTTTTTCTGCAGTAGTACAAATTAGGACTTTTGGGTTAAGTGAAGACCTGTGAACACAGCTTGGTTTATGAATAATATAGCAATCGCACAGCTTTGTTTATAAACAAAGCTTTTTTTTTGGCATCTGCACCTCAGTGTTCCTGATCTCTTCCAGCCTTTTTCAGTTAGTTGCTCTGTATATACAATATACTTTTGCTCCACTTTAGCTTCCTGATAGTAACAATGGTGGACCATGTCTGCACAGCAGAGGCGGCTCTCTATTTAGGCAAATTAGGCGGTCGCCTAAGGTCTCGCACTCACAGGGGCCTCGCGGCTGCCTAATTTGCCTGTTCTCAATCACTGAAGTTGACGCCGGCGGCTCCGCCTACCCCCACTGGGACTCTGTGGCTTAGGAGCTGAAGGACAAATCAGATACTGCCCGCAGCCTGAGGAATAGCGGCCTCATCACGGAGCGTCCCAGTCCGTGGGGCCTCATGTGTAAGTTTTGCCTAAGGCCTCACAAAGCCTAGAGCCGCCTCTGCTGCACAGCCTCTTGGAGTCTCAATCAAAGGCACAGGAGACAGGGTGGAAAAAAGTTGGCAGTTGTCACCCAGAAAGAGTAAGTTCTCTTACAACGTGCATCAAAAGCTGTGGCCGGCCCGCCTCATTTCCTGGTTGACGGATGTCCTCTAGCTCTTTCCTTCTCAGCCTGACTGGTCCAGCCCACCCCTTTCACTCAGTGGATTTTGGTTCCTTCAATAATGGAGGTTCATTATAAAGCTGTTACAGTACCTAGCGCAGTGTTCATGCACATGCAACCTTTACTAGGAACATCCACTCCTCCTATACGACTCCCAACTATCACAGCATTTTGATATTTTCATAACTTCTCCCAAAAGCCAGCCCACTGCTTGCATCAGGGCTAAGGGGTCTTGAGAGAAGTTCTGTGGTGGGGGGCGGTGAGGTTTTCTTGAGGCTATCTACAGCAACCTACCAAACCCTCCCACCAGCCATGATCTGCCTGAGTTGCATAGAGAAGCATTAAGACTCAGTGATGACACCACTGGTTCTAAAATAGGGAATTAAATGAAAATTGAAAGGTTTTGCATAAAAATGTGGGATGTTGATAAGGGGGGAGAAGCCAGGGAAAGCAAAATACAAGCAGATTATATTTCAGCTTTAAAATGAATTGTAGTGATTGTAGTGTAGAGGGCTTAGATCTTCTTTAAGATTTTCTTAGCTTCTTTACCCAAACACTTAAGGACTTGTTACATTCTCAGGCCCTCAAAGATGTTTTCCTACGGGCTTGTTTACACCAGCGGTTGAGTGGCAGTAAAACTCCACAGTTGAACCATGTTTTTACTGCCCCAAACTGCTCCCCTATAGCTGCAGCGGCAGCGACCAGGAGTGCACACATGTCACAGTCGCTATAATTTACTTTGTGGCAGAAATTTGACAGGCAGTATGGAGTGTTTGCGTGAATTGGGCTGCAATGAAAACACTTTGCAACCATGTACAGTGCACAGAATTGTACTAGTGCGGGTTTCAAGGGGTTAAAGCTGGGTGGGAGGAAGCAACACAATGGGGTTGATTTACTGAAGGCAAATACAGTAGACTGTGCATGCTGCAAGTGCATTTTCTCCAGAGCTTAGTAAATAAGGTGAAGCTTGACTTTTCAAAGAATAGCCAATCAAACGCAAGTAAAATAAAAAAATTAAAAAATAAAAACCTTTTTGCTTGCACATGATTGGATAATGGAATCAGCAGAGTTTTTCCTCATTGCCTAAGCTCTGGAGTAATTACACTTGCAGAGTGAACAGTCTATTTGCCTTTAGTAAGTTAACCTCCCTGGTGGTATAATTATGTCAGATTTTTGCGACTCAAAGCGGTACATTGTTTTGCATAGAAATTTGGCGTTTTATATTGTAGGCCTTTAATTCTTAGTAATAAAACACTTAAATCTGTCCAAACAAGAGTCTAGTACATGGGTCTCCAAACTGCAGCCCCGGGGCCGGATGAGGCCCTTTGCTTGTCTTTATCCTGCCCTTGGGACACAATACCTTCCACTGACACCAACAATGGGGCACTATTCCTCCCACTGACACCACTGATGGGGCACTATTCCTTCCACTGATACCAGTGATGGGGCACTATTCCTCCCACTGACACCAATGATGGGGCACTATTCCTCCCACTGACACCAATGATGGGGCACTATTCCTCCCACTGACACCAATGATGGGGCACTATTCCTCCCACTGACACCAATGATTGTGCATTATTCCTCAAACTTATTCTTACAATGGGACACTATTAATCCCACTGACACCACTGATGGGGCACTATTCCTTCCACTGATATCAATGATGGGGTACTATTCCTCCCACTGATACCAATGGTGGGGCACTATTCCTCCCACTGATACCAATGATGGGACACTATTCCTCCCACTGATACCAATGATGGGACACTATTCCTCCCACTGACACCAATGATGGGGCACTATTCCTCCCACTGACACCAATGATTGTGCATTATTCCTCAAACTTATTCTTACAATGGGGCACTATTAATCCCACTGACACCACTGATGGGGCACTATTCCTTCCACTGATACCAATTATGGGGCACTATTCCTCCCACTGATACCAATGATGGGGTACTATTCCTCAAACTGACACCAATGATGGGGCACTATTCCTCCCACAATAATAAAGATGCAATGTTTACCCCCAATGGTCACAGTTCGGCCCCCGTAAAGTCTGTAGGACAATAAACTGGCCCTCTGTTCATAAAGTTATGAGACCCCTAGTCTAGTAGATATCCCGGGTAGGATAAAGTTTGAAACACAAAATCATAAATTATAATATAATAAATTAACTATAAATAATTATAAAAAAATAATATTATAATAATAATAAAAAATGATTTTCCCCATGATTCACTATCGCTCAATTCTGCAAGTGTTCTAATTTATTATCGCTGTTTTCTAGCTGGTCTAAAACCGCTTTTGACATAAACGGGCGCTTTTTGGTTGCCATGGACAATCTCAAGTTTCCAGGCAGAAAGAACAGTATTTATAATATAAAAGTGCATGCAGGTCACAGGACAAAGCACCGGGGACAAAAGGGAGGTCAAATGATTTCATACAGTAATGTAATCTGTAATTACATAGTGTACTGTGTGTTATGAATTTTGTATGCCAGGCTCCGCTCCCGTGCGTCGCAAAAACTTGCAGGGAACGGAGACTGGCACACAGAGGCATCGGGAGGAGGACACAGCCTGCACACACAGCGGGGGGGACATCGCAGGATCCTGGGGACAAGGTAAGTAACCTGCACCAGGATCCTGTAATGCAATCCTGAGTGTGGCTTAGGGGTTACTGTTAATGGTGCTGAAATTTAACCCGAGCCACACTCGGGAAAACCGCCAGGGATGTTAACCCCAATGCCTCCTCAAAGCTTGTCATATTCTCTCTGAAGGGAGATCCTCAAACCATAGTTGCCAAAAGTCCCGAGTCCCGGGAAATCCCTTTTTTCACGAATTTTTTTTTAGGTAGAGGTCCGCAGCCGGCGGAGATGATGTCTCTGCCGACTGCCATTTTCCAGAAGACCAGCTCTGTGTTTGAGCCGAGCTTAGCAATGGGCAGCGGTGGGTGTCCTGTGATTGGCCAAGCAGGTCATGTGCGGGACAGAGGAGGACATGATTCGCCTGGAGGAGCGGGTCACATGTGGATGCAGGGCTGAACTGTGTCTGTGAGTAATCGCGCCAGCCCTGCATGTCCTATAATAGCGCTGTGTGTCTCTCATCTGCTCTGTTAGGTGCCCCCCCCTCCTCTCTGTCAGCCACCTTCCCCTCCAGCCACCCCCCCTCCTCTCTGTCAGCCGCCCCCCTCCTCTCTGTCAGCCACCTTCCGCTCCAGCCACCCCCCTCCTCTGTCAGCCGGCCCCCCTCTCCTCTCTGTCAGCCGCCCCCCCTCCTCTCTGTCAGCCGCCCCCCTCCTCTCTGTCAGCCGCCCCCCCTCTATGTCAGCCGCCCCCCCCTCCTCTCTGTCAGCCGCCCCCCTCTCCTCTCTGTCAGCCGCCCCCCTCCAGCCACCCCCTCCTCTCTGTCAGCTGCCTCCCCTCTCCTCTCTGTCAGCCGCCCCCCCTCTCCTCTCTGTCACACCTGATGTAAGGGGGGCTCCGCTGGGGACATCTGATGTAAGGGGGGCACCGCTTGGGACATCTGAAGTAAGCTGGGGCTCTGCTATGGACACCTGATGTAAGGGGGCTCCGCTGGGGACACCTGATGTAAGGGGGGCACCGCTTGGGACATCTGATGTAAGGGGGGCTCCACTGGTGACACCTGATGTAAGGGGGGCTCTGCTGGGGACACCTGATGTAAGGGGGGGCTCTGCTGGGGACACCTGATGTAAGGGGGGGCTCCGCTGGGGACATCTGATGTAAGGGGGGGCTCCGCTGGGGACATCTGATGTAAGGGGGGGCTCCGCTGGGGACATCTGATGTAAGGGGGGGCTCCGCTGGGGACATCTGATGTAAGAGGGGCCCTGCTGGGGACATCTGATGTAAGGGGGGGCTCCGCTGGGGACACCTGATGTAAGGGGGGGCTCCGCTGGGGACATCTGATGTAAGAGGGGCCCTGCTGGGGACATCTGATGTAAGGGAGGCCCTGCTGGGCACATCTGATGTAAGGGGGGGCTCCGCTGGGGACATCTGATGTAAGGGGGGCTCCGCTGGGGGCCCCTGATGCAAGGACGGACTCTGCTGGGGGCCCCTGATGCAAAGACGGACTCTGCTGGGACATCTGTTGCAAGGACAGACTCTGCTGGGACACCTGTTGCAAGGACGGACTTTGCTGGGGGCACCTGATGCAAGGACGGACTCTGCTGGGACACCTGATGCAAGGACGGACTCTGCTGGGGGCACCTGATGCAAGGACGGACTATGCTGGGGGCACCTGATGCAAGGACGGACTCTGCTGGGACACCTGATGCAAGGACGGACTCTGCTGGGGGCACCTGATGCAAGGACGGACGGCTGGTGGCAGGCGACGTGGCAGGTGACACGCTCAGGGATCCCACTGATTCGGCATTATGGTGAGTTGAATGATTTCATTTTATATTACAATGTAATAATAGAAATAATGCACTTCAGTCATCCTGACACCATAACAATCATGGTGCCGGAATGATTGAAGCGCTAACATCAGGTGTTTGGAGTGTCTTTATCTGCTGATTGTTAAACTTTCTAGAATACACATATTTCCATTGTTGTGTAGGATCTGGGGCTACTGTCCCTCCATTCCTCTCTCCCCCTTTCCCTCTCCATCCCTCATTCCTCTCAAACTCTAACCACAGCCCATTTGAGCCATGCCCATTTAAGCCACACCCACTATTTCACATAAACCACGCCCATTTCTTGCCGCAGAGTGCTTCGCGCACCACACTTTTCTTTTTTTTCCTATACCATGCCTACAAACGCATGTCCTGCCCCCTAATTATTCAGCTCAGCCTACAGCCAAAAAAGTGTCCCACAAATTTTTTTTTGCAATGTTGGCAACTATGTCAAATGTATTATTGTTCTGTATAAAGCCATAATACCATTCTGCCCTCCCATTTCTTATACAGTCTTATAATGTTGCAGGCTAACCTCTGGTCTCAGGTTCAGTCTGGATTTTCAGATTGAGGTTCTGTGTGTAGGCATCTTGCTCTGGTCTGCTAAAGAGGAAGAGATGTCTACTTTCTATTCCAATAGAGTTCAGGGTCTGTAGAATCCGCCTCTTCCCTTCCTCACCGCTGTCCTTCACATCAAGAATCACCACTATCAGGGGCCTCAGTCCTGTACAAAATGCAAAGAAAGGGGAAACAAATGACAACAGAACTTACTCATACAAGGCTATTTCTATTTACATTTTTCTCAAGATTTGTCACTTTCCATGTTTTTATGTCAATTTTCTATTTCCTTGTCCATAGGGATGAGCCGAACACCCCCCGGTTCGGTTTGCGGCAGAACATGGGAACTGACAAAAAGTTTGTGCGAACACCGTTAAAGTCTATGGGACTCGAACGTGAAAAATCAAAAGTGCTAATTTTAAAGGCTTATATGCATGGTATTGTCATAAAAAGTGTTTGGGGACCTGGGTCCTACCCCAGGGGACATGGATCAATGCAAAAAAAAGTTTTAAAAACGTCCGTTTTTTCGGGAGCAGTGATTTTAATAATGCTTAAAGTGAAACAATAAAAGTGTAATATTCCTTTAAATATTGTGCCTGGGGGGTGACTATAGTATGCCTGTAAAGTGGAACATTTTTTCAGTGTTTAGAACAGTACCGCAGCAAAAATGCATTTCTAAAGGAAAAAAGGTCATTTAAAACTGCTTGTGGCTTTAATGTAATGTCAGGTCCTGGCAATATGGATGAAAATCAGTGAGACAAACGGCATGGGTACCCCCCAGTTCATTACCAGGCCCTTTTAGTCTGGTATGGATAATAAGGGGAACCCCGCACCCAAATTTTTTAAAAAAAGGCGTGGGGCCCCCAGGCCCTATATATTCTGAACAGCAGTATACAGGCAGTCCCCAGGTTACAAACAAGATAGGGACTGTAGGCTTGTTCTTAATCACTTATCGACCGGCTCCTGTACATATACGTCGGCACTTCGAACGTGGATATCTCGGTAACGGCAGCAGCTGCTGCCACAACCGAGGTATCCACCTTTACATTAGCCAGTCGTGTTTCCGATAATGGTGGTCTCTGCAGCGGGGTTTTTTTTTCTGCACTTAAGTCCAAATATGAGATCTGAGGACTTTTTGACCCCAGATCTCATTATAAAGAGGACCTGTCATGCTTTTTTTCTATTACAAAGGATGTTTACATTCCTTGTAATAGGAATAAAAGTGATCCAATTGAAAAAAAAAAAAAACAGTGAAAAAATAAATAAAATAAAGTAAAATAAATAGGAAAAATTGATGAAAAATTGTCCCGACGAGCTCGCTCGCAGAAGCGAACGCATACATGAGTAGCGCCCGCATATGAAAACGGTGGTCAAACCACACATGTGAGGTATCACCGCAACCGGTAGAGCGAGAGCAATAATTCTAGCCCTAGACCTCTTCTGTAATGCAAAACATGCAACCTATAGAATTTTTTAAACGTCGCCTGGAGATTTTTAAGGGTAAAAGTTTGACTCCATTCCACGAGCGGGCGCAATTTTGAAGTGTGGCATGTTGGGTATCAATTTACCCGGCATAAAATTATCTTTCACAATATAAAAAAAAATTAGGCTAACTTTACTGATGTCTTATTTTTTTTATTCAAAAAAGTGAATTTTTTCCAAAAAAAAAAAAAAAATACTTATAAGACCGCTGCGCAAATACGGTGTGAAAAAAAAGTATTGAATTGACCACCATTTTATTCTCTAGGGTGCTAGAAAAAAACAATATATAATGTTTGGGGGTAATTTTCTAGCAAAAAAAAAACCTGTTTTAAATGTGTAAGCACCTAAAATCCAAAACGAGGCTAGTCCTTAAAGTGGTGTTCCACCCAAAAAAAAAAAAAAAAAAATGCATGAATGTACCTAGAAATAAAAATAAAAAAAAAACATTTGGAATTTTTTTTTTTTTTACTCACCTCTAAATGCCTGTTGCTAGGGGGTCGCTCGTAGTCTGCCTCTTTCAGTGCCTGGGCTGATGACATCACTTCCCCCTCGGCACAGGAAGGGCTCAGCTCTGCTCCCTCCCTCCATCTTGTCAATCATCTGGGACCCACAGCCGGGCGTCCACAGTTAAAATGCCAGCGCCGCCGAGCGGTGGGCGGGGATGAGCGGGGCTTTGATCCCCTGCATCGCTGGACCCTGGGACAGGTAAGTGTTCGATTAAAAGTCAGCAGCTGCAGTATTTGTAGCTGCTGACTTTTAATTTTTTTTCTTAAATGGGAACATCTCTTTAAGTGGTTAAGTTGAATCTGTTTGTAATTTGGAACAGGTACATTTTTTAAGTGTAGCTCCAGCCAAAAAATCTATTTTTAAGCTTTTGGGATAACATAGGGAAGGGTTATCACCCCTGTAACATTTGTTTTGCTGTCTGTGCCCCTGTTCAGAAGACTTCACCTCATTTTCTGTCCCAATGACAATTGGATTTTGAAAATTTTGGGTTATTACGGAAACAAGGATTGATGATAAAGCATCAGTGGATACATCTTTTTCCCATATTAACTCTTACAGGAGAGAATTTCCCTTCCTAGGGGTAGATTTCCTCTCACTTCCTGTGGTCTCCCTACATTTGTAAGTAGGAGTCATTTGTAAGTCAGATGTTTGTAAGTAGGGGACCGTCTGTATATACTATATGGCCTGCCCTATACAAAAAATTGGGTCTTAGGTGTTGGTGGTACCAGAACACTGTAAGCCCTCACAGTTACTCTTGGTGGGCGCTGGAACGGGCCCTGCTGTGAAATATTAGATCAAAAATTGTAATTACATGCCCCTCTTAAACGGGGCAGAAAAATTGGGCCTTTGGTGGTGGTGGTGGTGGTGCCACAACACTGTAAGCCCTCACAGTTACTCTTGGTGGGCACAGGAACGGGCACTGCTGTGATATATTAGATCTAAAATTGTAATTACATGCCCCTGTTAAACAGGGGCAGAAAAATTGGGCCTTAGGGGGTGGTGGTGCTGGTCGTGGTGGCACAACACTGTAAAGCCTCACAGATACTCTTGTTGAGCGCAGCAACGAGCCCTGCTGTGAAATATTAGATCAAAACTTGTAATTGCACACCCCTTTTAAACAGGGGCAGAAAAATTGGGCCTTAGGCAGTGGTGGTGGTGCCACAACACTGTAACCCCTCACAGATTCTCTTGTTGAGCGCAAGAGCGACCCCTGCTGTGAAATATTAGAGCAAAAATTGTAATTACATGCCCCTATTAAACAGGGGCAGAGAAATTGGGCCTTAGGCAGTGGTGGTGGTGGTGGCACAACACTGTAACCCCTTACAGATTATGTTGTTGAGCGCAGGAACGAATCCTGCTGTGAAATATTAGAGCAAAAATTGTAATTACATGCTCTTGTTAAACAGGGGCAGAAAAATTGGGCCTTAGGCACTGGCAGTGGTGGTGGTACCACAACACTGCAACCCCTCACAGATACTCTTGTTGAGCACAGGAACGAGCCCTACTTTGAAATATTCGATCAAAAATTGTAATTACATGCCCCTG
This sequence comes from Aquarana catesbeiana, assembly GCA_037953035.1. Lineage (NCBI taxonomy): Eukaryota > Metazoa > Chordata > Amphibia > Anura > Ranidae > Aquarana > Aquarana catesbeiana. The sequence continues at coordinate 6,281,503 of JBBHAA010000512.1, read as the reverse complement.
ATAAACAGGGGCAGAAAAATTGGTCCTTAGGCAGTGGTGGTGGTGCCCTGAACCGAAAAAATTCTTAGAAGCTATCATCATGAAGATTGAGGAGGAATAGGATAGTCACTCAGCATAATAGGATAGTCACTCAGCATAGGCAGTCTTCCAGGGATCCCACATCCATAGAAAAATCAATCGGTTACATCAGCATCAGGTGCTTGGTAGCTGGTGATCCAAGACTGATTCATTGAATGTGAGCCGATCAACAGAGTCTGTGGACAGGTGCACTCTGTGATCAGTTACAAAGCCTACAGCAGCACTGAATGTGTGTTCAGAAAGAACACTGGATGCAGGACAGGCCAGTAGCTCAATTTGCATATTGAGCAAGCTCTGGCCAGTGGTCCATCCTCAAGACCCAGTAACCCAGTGGATGTTCTGTTGGAAAGGTCTCCAAGTCTGAACTTGCCCCTAGATATTCCTGCACCATGTAATTCAGATGCTGGCGATGGTTGCTGGAACTGATCAGACCTTGGCACTGATGACTGAAGAATTGTCTGAAGGCATTGGTCAGCCGGCCACCTTCTCCACCACTCCTTCTGTGACTGAACGAAGCCTCAGCAACACGTTGTCCAGCACCAGGAAATTGTAACCTCCCAGGCTCTAGAAACTCATTGCACAAATCTTTCTGCAAGGCCTCCCAAAGATGTTTCATCCTCTGCTCCCTCTGCAAAGGCGGATAAGTTCTGCAACCTTACCCTTGTAACGTGCATCAAGAAGGGTTGCCAGACATTAATGATCCCTCTCCTTGATACCACGAATGCTAGGGTCCTTTCGCAGGCTTTGCAGGATCAGGGAGGCCATGCAGCGTAAGTTTACAGAGGCATTCGATCCTGAGTCCTCTGGGTCACTAAGGATCACATGATCCACAACCACCTCCTCCCAGCCACGTACAACTCCATGGGTTTCTGGGGACTGAAAATGATCCCTTGAAGACTGCTGCTGATGCTGAGTGTTATCCTCCACCTCCAATCCTCCTCCTCTTCTTCTTCCTGTGTGATCAGCGGGCCCAGCAGGAATACTATCTGGATAAAGGGGGCCTTGAGAGGTAAGGAAGTCATCCTCTTCCTCCCACTGTTCTGCCTCAAGTGCCCTGTCCATTATTCCACAAAGCGTGTGCTCCAACAGGAAGACAAGAGGGACAATATCACTGATGCATGCACTGTCACTGCTCACCATCCTTGTGGCCTCCTCAAATGGTGACAGGACAGTACATGCATCTTTGATCAGTAGCCACTGGCATGGCGAGAAAAAGCCAAGCAGCCCTGACCCTGTCCTGGTGCCATACTCACACATGTACTCATTGATGGCTCTCTGCTGCATGTGCAGCTGCTGCAGCATTGCCAATGTTGAGTTTCACCTGGTGGGCATATCACAAATGAGGCGATTCTTGGGGAGGTTGCATTCCCTTTGAAGGTCAGCCAGCCGAGCACTGGCATTATATGACCAGCGGAAATGACCACAGACTTTCCTGGCCTACCTCAGGAGATCCTGTAAGCCTGGGTACCTGCCCAAGAACCGCTGCACCACCAATTTCAGGACATGAGCCAAACAGTTAACATGTGTCAAGTGTCCCTGTCGGAGGGGGTGGTGCCATTGTCGCATACAACAGTTGCTGGCTGAAGCTGGCATGGCGTCAATCACCTCTGAGCCTCCCCCTGCAGAGCTGACAGAATCTCTTCCGCAGTGTGGCTCCTGTCCCCTAAGCAGACCAACTCAAGCATCGCATGGCATCTTTTTGCCTGAGTGCTTGCGTAGCCCCTTGAACGCCTATGGAGCACCACTGGTTCAGAGGACAAATCTGCAGAAGAAGAGGCCATAGAGGAAGAAGAAGAGGAAGGGGTGGAGGAGAGAGCTGTAGCAGAATCACCACTAGTATTTTGGAGGCATGATGAATAAACAAGCTCTAACAACACTGAACCCTGTCCTGCATCCTTCCCAGCTGCCAGCAGAGTTACCCAGTGCGCGGTGAAAGAAAGGTAACGTCCTTGTCCATGGCTGCTGGACCATGAGTCAGCGGTAATATGCCCCTTACTGCTGGCCGCCCTGTCCAACGAGGCAAAGAAATTGTCTTCCACATGCTGGTAAAGAGTCGGAATGGCCTTCCATAAAAAGAAATGGCATTTGGGAACCTGCCAGTGAGGTACCGCACATTACACAAATTCACAAAATGGATCAGAGTCTACCAGCTGCAAAGGCAGTAGTTGCAGTGCTAGCAATTTGGCCAAGCTAGCATTCAGATGCTGAGCATGTGAATGGCTGGGACCGAATTTTTTTTGACGGTTTAGCAACTGGGGTAGGGAAATTTGCCTGCTAAAATTGGATGTTGGTGTACTGCTAGCAGATTGGCTGCAAGTACTTGGGACACCTATTTCTTTACCTTCATTCCTCTCAGTGCAGGTTTCTGAAAGGACTTGAGGTATAGTGGGGTTGCAGATCCCAGATGATGAGCAGCAAGGAGAGGTCCGCCTTGTTCTTTGATGTGGGTCCTGTTGCCAACGGACTGCATGGGAGGTCTTCATATGTCTGGTCAAGCATGTGGTGCCCAAGCGGCTGATGTTTTGGCCATGTTGATACGCTTCAGACATTGCAAACAGCAATGGTGCGATCTGCTGCACACGTGTCAAAAAAGGCCCAAACCAAAGAACTTTTCAAAATATGTGGAGAGTCAGCAGCGTCCTGCACCTGCTTAGCTCTGCGGTGCGACGTAATAGGGTCGCTTCCCTTAAGCTGCCCCCTGGAGGGCATCCTGCCTCATTGGAGGTGTGCCTCCTCCTCCTCCTCTCTTCTATCAGACACACAAGTATAGTCAGTGACCTCATTATCCCCTCCCTCCTTGTCACTGGAGAAAACATGGCAGTATGCTGCAGCTGGGGGAACATGACTGCCAGTTTCTTGTCCTTCTTGGGCACCCCCTCTCTCTAGGCTCACATTACTCCCTTCCTCAACCTGGGTACCATCATCGGAGCCTTCAAATCGCTGCGCATCCTCCTGCAGCATGTACCCGACACTGTGGTCGAATAATTCAGGGGACTCCTCCATGCATGATGGTGGGGCTAGGGAAAGATTGACTGTTGACATGGAGCTGATGGAATAGGCTGCTTTGGCAGCTACATTGGCAGGCAAACTACTCCTGAGCCAGGGTATCAGAGGCTGAGGAGGATGAGGACGGCTTTGTTATCCATTCCACCAACTCTTATGCATGTTGTGGCTCAATAACACAGCCAGCTGCAGAAATAAAGGACAAGCATGCTCCACAGCCACGTGCTGAGGATGCACTGTTTCCACAACCAGCACTATTGACTTTAGACACAGAGCCTGCTTGCCCTCTTTTATCTGCCTGTGAGCGTCTGCCTCTCCTTGGTGGCCTTCCGGACATGCTGTAAATTTTGTTTAGCAAAACCACACTACACTGTATTGTGTACTGTGTATACCACCAGAAAAGTAGTAGCAAATGCACTATGGGTGCACGGTACTGTGTACACAAACAGAGGTCTAATAGCAACTATGGGTGCACTGTATTGTGTACTGTGTACACCACCAGAAAAGTAGTAGCAACTGCACTATGGGTGCATGGTACTGTGTACACCACCAGAAGTGTAATAACAACTATGGGTGCATTGTATTGTGTACTGTGTACACCACCAGAGAAGTAGTAGCAACTGCACTATGGGTGCACGGCATTGTGTACACCACCAGAAGTCTAATAGTAACTATGGCTGCACTGTATTGTGTACTGTGTACACCACCAGAAAAGTAGTAGCAACTGCACTATGGGTGCACGGTACTGTGTACACCAACAGAAGTATAATAACAACTATGGGTGCACTGTATTGTGTACTGTGTACACCACCAGAAAAGTAGTAGCAACTGGATTATGGGTGCACGGTACTGTGTACTGTGTACACCGCCTGAAGTATATTAGAAAAAGTACACCAAGAATGGCCGGCAGTCAGATATAGGC